>JAWWEU010000158.1:10702992-10713680 GCA_035583155.1 Acropternis orthonyx
GCCCCGGGCCCGCGGGGCCGGCACACCCCCCGCCCCGCCCGCGGGTCACGGCGAGCGGCCCGCGCAGGCGCACGGCGCGCCCGCGCCTCCAACATGGCTGAGGCGGCGCCGCGGCGGGCGCGGAGCGGGGGATGCTGAGCCGGCCCGGAGCCGCCGCCGCCGCCGCCGCCGCAGGGGTGGGGAGGCCGAGGCGCGCCCCGCGCAGCCATGGCCCGGCTGGCCGACTACTTCATCGTGGTGGGCTATGACCACGAGAAGACAGGTAGGTGTGGCTGCCCCGCCGCGCCTGGCCGCTCCCCCCTGCCCCGTGCTGCCGCCCGGCCCCGGCCCCCGCCCGCCTCCGGCCGGGCCGCGGGAGGAGGAGACTGCCCGGGGCCGCGGGAAGGGTTAATGAGCGCCACTGTCCCGAGGCGGAGGGGCTTCCCCAGCGCCGGCCGGGGCTTCCCCGGCCCTGCCCCCCCTCGGGAGGCCGCGGCCCCTCCCGGCTGCCCCGCCGTGCCCCACCTGCCCCGGGGGAACAAAGGCCGGGGGGCTCCCGGGGCAGCGGGGCCTGCCCCGGCTCGCGGAGTGCCCGCCGCCTGCCGAGCGGTGCCGCGGGGGCCCCGGGAGCCTCCTCGGGAATGGCTGCGCTTCCTAACGGCGCGGGATGCGTTCTGTCCGCTCGGGGAGAGGGAAGTGGTGTTATCGGCTTTGTGGGCAAAAGAGAGAGTGGTTTGTGTTACGTAACTCCCCGCTATGATACCAGATTTGTTGCTGGAGAGACCTTAAATCCCAGTATGCAAACTGATTCGAGAATGAAGCGATTGTCCACTAGTATGTGTTTGTCTGGGTGTTTCAGAACGGTCCTTTGAATGTATGCTGTTAATAAACAATATTTTAAACAGTGGAATGTTCCCTAATTTATTTGTCTGTGCTTAAACCAAACAACACTCAAGTTGGTTACTCAGAGCAATACTTTGAAGTAGCAATTGCGTATAATCTGTATTTGTTCATTCTAAAAGTGTAGCTAATAAACTTGGAGTAAGAGTTATTTTTCTTTTAAAGAAATACAAATTTTAGATAAACCATTGTATCTGTATTTAGAGATACAGTGTCTTACAAAGTTCTGCTAAGGTGTCCTTTGGATTTTACTATACCAGTATTATCATTCCTTTAATTACAGCCCCGTTCCCCCTCCCATCCCATTTGGGAATAGGCTTGTCCTAATTGTACTGTCAAAACTGAGATGTGAAATAGAGGGTATTTTATGCCAAAAATAAAGATCTCCCTTTTGCCCCTCTACTGTTTGGAACACTTCCCCTGACAAAGTAGAGAGCCCAAATCAAAACAAAGAAGCAACCAAAAAGTCCAGGTGTACTTTGAAGAAGACAAAGCAAGTGGGCTGCTTACTTCAAGGGTATAATCAATCTGATGTAGCCAGTATGTGAAATAAAATTATAGATTGCATTAAAAAGCTTTATATTTGTAAAATGTCTTCATCCGTAGGTTTAAGTATGTGTTTAACTTCGTGTACATAAATTGTCTCAAGAAGGTTAGTAGAATTGCTTGTACAGGTGAAATTGAGCAGATTCAGAAATAAATCCAAGACCTTAATTTGAAAAGGTCGTGCCCAGAAAGTAACTATTTAGACTTCATTATTTAAATTACTTGTTGCTACTTTAATGCTTCATAATAAAAATGCTTGAAGGAACAACATTCTGTTGAAGACTAGGCATGCATTGTTTTCCAAATTCCTTTACCCCCACATGCAATCCCATAATACATGGAGTACTGACCTTTATTTTTCTTGTAAAATGGTAGTTTTTTGATGCATTTATTATGCTTCCTTCTATATGAAAAGCATGGGCAAACATTTCTAGGTTATAGACTTGCTACCCTTGAAGCTTTTGTATTTTTAAGTATGTTCTCTCTTTTTCTTCATCTTCAACAACATTCTGGCTTGGGTTTAATGTGTTTGGTTTTAATGTTGAGTGTAATTACATTTTATAGTTTGGGGGTTTTTTTAGGCATAATCCGTGGAGTAGCTTTATGTAAATAAGCAAACAAAAATCCTGTAACATTCCCTTTTTCCCAACCTGTTTGTCAGCAGCAGTTGGGGTAATATGTGCTTGTGTTAAAATGGAAGATGTTTATAGTAGTGACTGTTCTCCCAGAAAAGCTCCACCGTGTCTTCAGTCTCTCTCCAGGAGGAGTCATCTGCTCTGGCTGGTTATATGGATTTATTAACACGTGCCAATATCTGCAGTACTGCTGAAAATGTGGTAGATGTGTTGCTTTCCTGGGCAGATTCAAAGTGTTCACTAAAAATGTCTAAAATGTGGCATTTATGTACTTGTGCAATTTAGGAGCAGATTTCTTGTTGCAGAATGACCTTGTTGTCGATGCTACAAGTTTTTATCCAACATAGTCTTAAGGGGAAGTGAATGGTTTTGTTGTCTTCACATAAACCAAGGAGTGTGTCCTTTGGGAGTCAGACATATGAAAGTCCCTTGCTGTTCTGGTCTAGGCCTACGTAAATTGATGTTACAGCAGTACTAGTGCTGTCATTCCTATTGTGTTAAATCTTCCTTTCATTTTCAGCTTGCTTTAGGATGCTGACCTGTCAAAAAGGCCTTTCTTGCTGAGCATTTCGCCTGTGCTGTTGTATTATTTTGTTACTTTTCTGCTAATTTTTCAAGCAGAGCTGTCTCACCGGGGTGTCAGAGGAATGCGGAGGATGACAAAAGACAGATCAGTCCACCCCAAACTTTTATCAGCTTATATGGTCCTAGAACCTTGGGCAGTGTTAGTGAGGTGCCTTAGCCTCCTCCGTGCTCCAGGGAAAGTAATGGAGGCCTTTGGATAGTTTGCCTAACAGGCAGTTTATTTATGCTTGGCAGGACACACAGACTCCTCCTGAGTGGAGAAAGAACTTTGCTGATGACAAGTGTCAGTAGAGTTGCAGACATGCAGGAAGTTGAGAAGTCTTTGTGTTGTAAAGGATGACCTGATTTGCCCAGCGTTTTATGTTTTTCACCTACATTTGTCTGTATTCCCACTTAAGTCAAGTCTGTATCTTTCACCACAAAACTAAGTCTAGACACATCACAGTTTTAATTGCTGTTGTGTGTTTTGAGAACTCATTCCGGGCCACTACAAGGAATTCAGTAGCAGTAGCTTCTATTAGTTCATGTTCAGTGTCCTGAGAGACCTGATTTAATAAATCCCCCAAATTTATTAAAACCCCATGTTTTGTTCTAACAGTGGAAGCATAAAGGAGTTCAGTGATACACCGAGGCTGATTGCTTTTCTGTGTTTATTTTGCCTTCAGCTGAGCATTTTCTAAGGTAGATAACTGCATTTTCCCCCAACACATCAGCACAGTATAAAGCTGTTACGTAACTGGCTACAAAAGGCACTTACAGAAGTCTCTGAAGGGAACAGAGGTGCTAGAAAATGCAGGCATTCTGGGTTAACAGTTAGAAGAAATCCCAGGTGGGCTTGCTGAGTATCCATTCTATTTTTTCATGGATTTTGAAGTGTGTTTGATGTGCTTCACCAAAACATCCTCATTTAATATGTTTGAATAATGGAATGTGGATGGGATTTAGGAAGAACACGGATGTTTGCAAAGATCACAGGAGGGCATGAGAAAAGGCTGTTTTGTTTGGTTTGGGTTTGGTTTTGCAGGTGTAAGCCCTAACCATAAATCTATGCCTAGAATTTACATATGGTTATACTTGGAAAAGGTAGAAGAACATTTTGTGTCTTTCCTAACTTAGGAGCTGAAAGGTAAGAATAAAGAAGAGAGGATCCAAATTAATTTGCCCATAGAGCCATGGCAGCTTTCCTGTAGGATGGTGTTTTGTACCCAGCAGTTCACTGAGAAAACCTGTGAGGGGGAACAAGATACTTGCTGTGAGGCTTGGTCGCTGAAGGAAGACAGAGGAATGTTTTGTTCTTTCTTAGGCATACAGTTGCAATGTGTATGACAGAAGGCTTGCAACAGTATAGCAGTTTTATTTGGCTGTTGTCATAACTGATAAATGCTGGTGTAACCTGTGTAGGCTCTGTTGTGGTTGCTTCTGTTCTGATTTTTATCAACTTCTTTTCAGGGAAGCCTTTGTTGTCAAATATAGCTTCGTATCTTGGTGGATTTTGAAACTAGACAAGTGATTGTTGATGGAGTGGGAGAAGTTCCTAAATGGAGTTATCTGATCCTTTTTTTTTTTGCTCCTGTGAGCAGACTTTGCCTGTGCGGAATATAATATCATGAGGATTTTTTGGTGTATTTGTTGTATATTCATAGCTGGTCATTCCTCTGGGCTAGTGTGTGTATAAGGAGCAGATGATCCCTTGGTGTCTTGGTATGCAATCTCTGTAAAACAGAGAATGTAGAAAAATAAGAGAATAAAGCTGCTACTTCAGTGGATTTCTTATATGTGCTGTGGCTTAATTGGATTCAGATACAATCCATGGAAATCTGAAAGGGATTAAAAACCCAGCAAAACTGAAATCCTTATTGTGAAAGGACAATTCTTATAGCTGTAATGGAATGGAACCCCAAATGTAGAATCAGAACTGGAGCAGAATGCAGATGTGTAAGTAACTGTGTGTTGGTGAGAGATGGCTGTAGTTTGCTGTGGCAGGATGGGGAATGGCTGCCTGGAAGCTTTGTTAAACGAATTAGTTGCTCTAGTAAGTGAAATTCTCTCTTCCTACAAACCTTGTCCCTTAGTTTTCAAATACAGCAAATTCCACAGTAGTATGCTGAAACAAAATGAGAAAGGAGTATTTGCATTGCATGTGGTTTTGTTTGTTTGTGTGTGGTTTTTTTTGTGGTGGTGTTTGCACATTGTTTTGGGATTTTTTTGTGAGATAACACTATGTAGAAAGTCTGCTTGGAGGAATGCCCCTCCCAGTATTTTTTGGTAGAATGTCTTCATAAAAACAAGCAGTTTCTTCTGATATATAATGTTGGCTAAAAACTTCCTGTTATTTTGATTCATGGATTTGTTTTAATTTTAGGGAACTCTTAAAATCAATACAGATCACGTACCTCTTCTTTCCCTCAAATGTCTACTGATGAATATTTCTTAAGAAGTTGGATTTGAGACTTTACTTGCTCGATCTTGCCATTAAAATAACAACAGCAATAAAAATACATTTTCTCAGCCTTTCATTTTAAACCAAGACATTCCCAGGGGCTGAATTTTTTTCTCTGTAAGCTATCTTCGTTTGTTCTGAAATGCAAGGACACAGATTATGGTGCGGGAAGAGCCTTTCAGGTCTTTTTAACTAAATTGCATTCAGGGAACTCTCTCCCCTTTTCTGTCCTGGATTAACTTTGTGGATTATCTGACAAAAAGTCACTTTTCCTATAGCTTGTTCTTGGAAAACAGTTTGTTATGCAGGCCTGTTTAAGCACTGGGCCTTCTATGACCACAAGCCCATTTTTTAGTGGAGGGACAATGAGACTTACATTTGATTTTTTCGATGTCACAAACATAATAGTTTTGTCTTATAACAGTGAGGAAGATAATTATACTGCTGTGGTAGTTCACTGGCATGAATTTAAAGTAGCAACCTTCCCAGCTACTGGTACTTAAAAAATAAAAACAGAAGAAAACTGCAATCACTGTGGAATCATTTTTAAAATGTCTAACAGTAGATTCACTGTTCAACCTTGATAAATGTCAGTGAAAGTTGTCTCATACAAATATATACCGGTAAGAAGGAAGCTTTCTTTTGATTCATCTCTCCTTTTACTCCTCCCTTGCAGTAACGTGAGACTTTTAAGCTCCTTACTTATATAGTGAACAAAATTATTTCTAGCAATTACACTATCAGTACGGATGAGATTAATTTTCTTCTGCTTGGTGTTTGGGAATTGTATTCCAGTTATATGTATGTGTTGAAATAAATTACTCCTGTGGTGTCAGTGGTGTATTCTGAAGTCAAGGACAATCCAATTAGTGTTGATTGGGATTTGGCAGCTAAATCCTTGCTCATTGAGCCAAGAACATGCTGGTTATTGCTTATCTGTTAGTGACTAGATAGATTATGATTTCATGTCTCTAATGTTTGCAATTCTCAATTTGCAATCTTCTGCACATTGAATAGTACGAAAAAGTGCAGTCATTAAACACTGTCTGAATTCTCTGTTTGCTTTGTAGTAGTCTTGTGCTCAAGGTGACGGTGTAGCTAATCACAGAATTTCCACTAAGCTGGACATAAGCAACAGGCTCTCAGTACTGCAGCCAAAATCAGTAGTTGGTGACAGTACAGTCTGGGGGTTTGTGTAGCTGCTGTAGAGGATTGCTGATATACAGGAAAAACAAAATTCATCATAAGTTTGGATACAAATTCAGAATAGTGTCATACAAAACCCCATTGGACCATGGGAGACCTCAATGAGTGAAAAAAGAGAAAAAGGTGTATTACTGGGCTTACAAAATCAATCACCCAGAAATTCAAGGGGAAAAAAAAAAGAAGGTAGGAATAATGTCCTTTTGCTGTGGTTCATATGTTGTTTCCTAGGATTTAAAGCCCCAGAAAATTCATTATCTGACACTTGGATAGATCTTTAGCATGATTGGAAATGTCTTTTAAAATCTTATACTTACACACTTGGTCTGTTGGAATGGTGATAACTGGAAGGAAGACGAGACATTCTAGCAGAGGATTTCTCAGATACTGGTGGATGTAAAGAGATGACAACTCTCCTTTCTAGAACCTTGACTTCAGTTGTGGAAAGTGGGTTTTGTTGAGCTATTTTTGCCAGATGCCATAAATAACAATGCCAAGAGTACTGAGTGTTGTCGGTTGGCAGTGTCCCCTTTGGACTCTGTAGGGGGCTGCACGTCGCTTCTGTGTGGTTTGGGAGCCCTTCTCCGTAAGACTGGCCACTCCTCCTGCTTGCTCCTTGACACATTCTGGTATTTTAAAATTACTGCTGTCTTCTAGTTTGGTTTTCTAGGTTTACCCCAGAAGAATTTCTTTTGCTTTCTCCATCCTTTTCTCGCTCTTAATGTTTAACCTTTTTTATCTACTCTGTTTTTCGGAGTCTGATTTTTTATGGTTTTCATCTGTAAATAGATAAATGTCAATTCATCACATAAACACCAAGGGCAAGTTTTGTCCCTGCTGTAAATTTTGGACCTAAAAGAGTGTTTGGTAGAATTTTCGTTGAGGCAAAAATGTGTTTTCTCCCCAGTCTTATTTCTTAGAAAAAGTATTTGGTGTGAAGTTTTACTGAAATAATTGAGCTAGAGGCAGATGTTAAGCACTGAGACTTTAGATGGTACATTTAGTGTTGCTATATAAAAAATAATTGAAAATAGTTATAGAATAAGAGGTTAGACCACCACTAGTGATGCTTATGGCTGTTTAGTTATTTGTGTGTCTAAAAAACATTACACTCGTGTTTCTAAGTTTCTTGTAATTGTACCAGTTATAGCACAATAACACATAGCTTGACCACTGTGTTGTTAAACTCTTTCAGAGCTTGAGTTTGTACATTGAACATGTGTATTTTTGCTTTGCACAAAGAAATGCAGATGCTCATCCTTTTTCTGTGACTATTGTTCTGTGAACTATAAATCTAATTCCTAAGTGGCAGTAAGCAGAAGCTGACTGTGTGACTAACAAAATACTCAAGACTCAGAGGACAAGGTTGTGATCTTGTCATAAATACAACTGGAATGGGCTTTTAATTCTTGGAATACTGTTGAATGGGCATACTGTACTTTTTAAGAAAGGTTAAATTAGGAAATATGGTTTTAAAAATTCTGTTACACAGACTGCTTTTCATAAACATGCAAATTGCAATTGCATAAAAAAAGAAGAAAGCCACACGCTTTGCTCCTGCAGAGCAGTTTCTTCATAAATAGTCTATTTTCCCAGAAAAATACATAGTAGTTTTGTGAAGCTTGTGTGATGACTAGCTGTTAGTCGTCTTTATTGTTTGTATATACTATTTTTAAGCTAAGTTTAACACAAATCATTCTAGTAGAAGTTACAGGAGGATTTCCATTTTCTTTCTTGTTTGATAATTTGTGAAGGGAGAACTACAAGGTTTCATATTTTTTAAGAACATAGAATTTTCTTAAGATTTCAAAGAAAAAATGATTATACTTTTCCTTCCTAAAACACGGATTTAAACCTACCTTTTTTTCTCATATGGGTAATTCAATCCGTTTCTAGTCTCTCTCTTTTAGATTGCAAGTTCTTAGAACCTTCAGTCTGTGAGAAGCTTTTTGCCTAGTGGCTTTGCTTAGAGATTTTGTTTAGTGGTTGGTGGACACAGCTCTCAGTACTGATGGTGTAAGAGCTGATAGCAGATCCTAACGTGGTTGATTGAAGGTTGTCACTGAATTCATTGTGTCTAGTAGAAGGGTCTGGATTTGGCCTTGATGCTGTTTTCTCTCCCAGCTTTGAAAGCTCCCAGTGCTCCTGATGCCTGGAGCTCGCTGCTGTGTGGTTGGGAAGGTCGCTGCTCCTTTGGTGGAGCAGTGGGACCTTTGGGAGGACCCTGGTGTTGGGGCTGGCGTGGCTGCTGCTGGGCTGCCAGGCACAGTTTGCTTTCGGGGAGGTGTCCTAGCCTGGGGCCTCTGCCTGAGCCATGGATTGTGTCTGCCTCCAGCTGAGGAACTAGCTGGAATTCACTGCTAAGGGGGTGAAGAGCTGCTGCCTGAGTGTTGCCTTTGGGATTCACCCTGCTTCGTAGAAATGCAATTGTTGAATTATTCTTATTTTGTGCATGTGAGGAGCTTCTTGCTTTTGCAAAATAGGGAACTAATTAGAGTGTTTCTCGCGATCAGCAAGTTTCAGCAGTGGTAGAAAGCCCAATGTTTGGAATGGATGCTTTTAATAGTATTTCCAAAACAAGTAAGATAACATGACATATACACAGAATAAAAGCATTTTTTCTGTGGTAATAGAGTTTGTGTTCAGAAATTCTTGCAAGGTCTGAGTGTTCAAAGGGCTGCAGAGACATGTTTCTTCTCTAGATACTTTACAGTAGCTAAAACTTAATGCTTGTTTTCAGTAATAAATTCTGGTCCACTTTGCTAAAGTGAGTTAGGATAATGCCTGTGAAAGTCTCGGATTGCCCTTTAGAGCCCTTACAGCAGTTTTAGACACTGGTGCGTTCTGTGCTACTTCCACTAATGAGCTGAGGTTTTGCCTCAAGCTGCCAGTCACCATGCTTTAAGCTGGGACACCTGGATTCGGATTGACATGCTTGAGGTGTGGGACATACCTTCCCTTTTCCAGCTCAGAGGGGGTGATTAACAGCAGGGAAGCAGCAAAGGGAACCAGAACACCCCAAAGCACCTCAGCAGGCTGTGCTGGGGGCGGAGTGTCCGAGCTGTGGCGTGTCAGCTGTGGTGGCATCGCATCAGCGGCACAGCCAGAGCAAGTGGCATGTTGTTTCAGTTACAGGCAACTGAAAAGAAAACAAAGCCACAGAGAGCCACATGTTTGTGATTTGGAATTCAAAACTCTTCTTTCAAAAGGTTCTCTTTCCTGTTTGATTAACGTGCGTAAATAATGATACCAGGTTTGCCGCTGAGTAAACAGTGTTGTTTCAAGTAGTGATACTTTTGTAAGGTTGTTGTTTCAGTACTATGTTTTCCAAATATTTTGTTTATAGTGTTTATTATTAAGAGAGATGAGATCATACATATTTAACAAAATATTCTTGTGGAAGCTGTTTTTTATTATTTTGTTCTCTTTTGCCACATGGCATCTTTTTGGAAGAGTCAAGACTGTCCCTGAAGCTTTTTATTTTTTTGTGAGTGAATGGTCTTGAAAAGTACCTAGAAAACATTCGTTGTGCCTTTCTGACCTTGTGAGATGTTTTTGCATTTTTAAAATAATTGTTTATATGTATGCTGATGGGTTTATTTTTTTGTTTGTTTTTAATTTTAAGAAAACATGCTCCAGTTTTTTGAGTAAAGGGCCATTTTTAGAAAACTGCAGTCAAGAACATGTGGCTTCACTTGCCTGGTCTCTGGACATAGTCATTGATAATTGTGGCTGTTCTTCTGGTTGGTAGCCTGGTAGAAGACAGAAGGTAACACTACATCCATATTAATTCTAACAAGAATGAAGATTGTTCCCCTTTACAGTGAGGTAGGATTTTTGAGGCCTGACTCAGAAGACTATTCTTTTCATAATCTTTTGTTTTCTTGAGAATATGCTTACCATTATTTGAAGTTAGAAAACCCAGAAGTAAAACTTATATAAAAGTAATAATAACAATAATAATTATTTTAATTTTTTTTTTTAAAGGCCTTACATGGACTGCGCTTAAGTGTCTTATGGGAGTGACCTTGGAGATGCTCTGTTTCCCAAAGTTATGATGGTTAAGGATAGGATGCTGTTACAGTCCAGTTTGACACTGTAACTGGGTTGTTTTAATGGTTGCTCAGCAGGCGAGTTTCAGGCATGCTGGGTCTCAGACAGACACTGTCTCTATTGAGTTTATAATTAAAATGAGAGGATGCGGTAGGAGAGGGAGAGGTAAGGAAAGGGACAGGCTAAAGCAAAGGGAAAGAATTACCACCACCAGTGGGAAGACCTTGGGAGGATCCAATGCAGGCAGGCTGGGCAGGCAGGACGAGGAGGGGGACCAGCAGTCAGGCTTAAACCCTGGGTGAGCCTGAGCTGGGCTGGCCGGTCCCAGGCACCCCTGGGCACGGTGT
>JAWWEU010000158.1:10721905-10766911 GCA_035583155.1 Acropternis orthonyx
ACTTCCTTGAGAGGGGCAGAGGAGGGGCAGGCACTGATCTCTGCTCTGTGGTGACCAGTGACAGGACTGAGGGAATGGCCTGAAGTTGTATCAGGGCAGGATAAGGTTGGATATTAGAAAAGGGTTCTTCCCCCAGAGGGTGGTTGGGCACTGAACAGGGCAGTGGTCACAGCACCAAGCCTGACAGAGTTCTAGACATGCTTGGATGATGGTCTTGGGTACATGGTGTGACCCTTGGGGCTGGTCCTGTGCACGGCTAAAGGTTGGACTTGATGATCCTTGTGGGTCCCTTCCACCCTGGCATATTTTGTGCTTCTGTGAAGGATCACCACAGAAAACCAACCAACCAAAAATCCTCAAACCACCCCTCCCCCGCAAAAAACGAACCCAAAACAAACAAAAATCCAACCAATCAACCAACCAAAAAAACCCAAAAAGCTAAACCCCAACAATCCCCTCTTCCCCCAAAAAATGCAACCAAAAAAACCCACCCAAAAGACACCAAACAAAAAAACTCAAAACCATAAAACCCAAAAGCTATAAATAAGTTCTTTAATTTTCTGTATATGTTTTCTATAGATCTTTGAGGCCTTCAGGTTCACAAGTGGATGCTGTAATTTGATTTAAGTGATGGCTAGCAGTAGGTTTGATAGTGCTTGTGTTCAGCCGCTTGAGGAGGTAATGCATAGAAAGGATGAGGATGAAAAGGTAAGACCTTTTTCTGCCACACAAGGGGGTTTTTACCTCTGTGTCAAGAAGACCTTTGTCCCAAATTATGTGAACCTCTGTCTGGTGGAGATACTGTTCAGTGGTAGGGTAATGACATGCAGGGTATTGCGTCTAGTTGAACTTCTGTTCTGCAAGCTGGTGCTCTAACTGAAGCATAATAAAAGCATGTGGCTCACTTGGTGCTGTGTACTCTGCATGCAAATTAAAGGGCTTGTGCGTTTCCAGGGTGGGGGAAGGAAGGAAGAAAGCAGCAGAGACAGTATCTTTGGGTTTGTTTTTTTTTTTAAAGTGTGTGAGCTGCCTTTTAGGAATTGTTTTGGATATGTTTCTCTTTTGTTTCATTGTATCTTTGCATTTAAATCTTTCCCGCTTCTGTTAATTTCAGTTTAGTGTATTTTATGGTTGTATTGTGTGTAAGCAGGACACGACTTGAAACCTGGCTGGAGTACATGGAAAATTACTTTAAAGACAAATGATTTCTTTGTAAGTTTAACCTTAGCATATTTGCATTGCCATATTAATTGTGTTTTTGGCATATTAACTGACTGATTCAGTGTGACACAATAAATATGTCAAGGGCCACCTTACCAACTATCCGTAGTGCCTTTATGACGTAAAGAAAAACCCTCAGAAGTCATTAGTGGATTTTTTCCCCTCTCTTACATTCTTTCACAGTACACGAGACAGTAACAAATAAATGAGGAACCTGATCTAGCATTTTTTTCCTGATTAATTTAAAGTTACTTCTATTCAGTGCCATAGGTCTTAGATATACAGAGCTGAAAAACAGGACTGAGATTGTAGCTCAGACTTTTCTGTTCCACTGAAATGACAGTTACTCTTGTCTTGCATGGCTGCAAGAAAGTGGAAGATGAGTAATGAGGTGGATTGGAGAAGATTTCCTTTCAGGAGATTGTGGTAAATGAGAAGCAAAGAGAAATGGAAAATAGAGGTATGTAGGTAGAGTGTGTGCCTGGCTGAGCAAGGTGGGAGAAGCTGTGCCATTGCCTTAACAGTTGAAAAAAAGTAGATGATGTACCTTCAGGTAGCTCTTTCTGTTTTATTAGTATTGATGCTCCTCAGACTCTTTTTCATTTTGACAGAGAGGTTCTGTTTTTCCTCTTAAGTCTCCATGGAGACTTTTTGGAGTTGAAGTTAGGAGAGGTTATGTACACACAATGCTGTCTTGTCATCCATAACTCCTCAGTTCTCTAAACTAATCCCAAGCATTTGTTAAGTGTGTGATGGCCAGATTGTAATGCTGTACGTAAGAAAAGACATGTTGGAAAGAAGGCTGTTTGTCTTGGCCAGGGTCTTTCTGCCATGCTCTTTTTTGGTGTCGGGGTTCTGACCGATGCCAGATGCTGGTTAGATTAGTAAAGAAGTTTGCAACTTACACCTTTAGAGAGCAGCTCTCACACGTGTTTCAGCTATTTGGCATACTAAACCAGAAGATCAAATAAGTAGATTTCAAAGTACTGGTACCTTTGCTGGTAGTAGGGTGATAAAACCTTTTACTTTGGCAAACAGTGTTTGCAAGATAGAGTTTCTGGTTTTGGTGATGATATTCATGTAGAATAATCCTTTGTGGTTGTGGCCCAGGCTTATGTGTTAAAATGTCTTTTATCGAAGGGCCAGAGAAACAGTTTTCGGTGTAGTATGTGGCATATTTCCTGAATTTTGAGTTTTAAGTTTATAATGGTTTCTTACTCTAAAATAAGATACACCAAGGTATGTATTTCTAAAATATATGCTGTGTATGGATGTATTTTTGGGGTAACATCTGAGAGTATTGTCATCCTGAACAAACTACTAGGCCATAGTATCTTTTTTTTAATGTATTTTTCTCCTTTCATGGTGCCTGTATCAGATGTTCCAGTGGAAGGTGTAGTGTGTGTAATTTGTTGGTGTTGTAGAGGGATTTTGTTTTTCCTCCTCCCATCTCCCCAGTAGCCACTAGTTATGTAGGGAAAGTTGGAAAAGCAAGGAAGGGATAAATGAAAAGTGTAGGGCATTTTCCTTACATTGTAAAAATAATTTCCTTAACGAGTAAGGCAGTTAAACAAGATCTTCCAGGTCAAATGAAGACAAATTCAAGTTGATGATGATGATTAATATTATTATGGAATTGTAAAGCTGGAAGCTCTCACATTATGTCAGAAATAGATGTGATATAGAATACTCTGGTTTTCAGTGGATTTGTTAAGTTAAAAAGGAGAGATTTCAGATTGGCTGTTAGTGCCGATGTGTTTGCTTGCAGTATAATGGTGGAAGAGTTTCATCCTTAATTTGTCAGGTTAAGGAATTCACAGGGCTAGGACTGTGTTGATGCTCAGTAATTTTTTAGCAGATGAATGGTCACTGAAAGAAAGCACTGTGCTGCCATGCTGTCCCGGCAGTTCTCAGCTTGTGTAACAGCCACTTGAAGGGCATGGTTAAGAACAGCCCTTAGGCTTTTTGAGCACAACACTGAGGTTTGGTCTTAGTCCTACCAGGCCAAGGGTAAGGGAAGTGGAGAGGTGGCTTACAACCAACTTCCACTTGCCCTCTGGTCCTGTGCTGCTGTTCTGGGGCTCTGGGCCAAACACACATAATGTGAAAGACGTGCTAGTAAACCACATTATTTGAAGACAGAGAATATATGCAATTTGCAACAATTTGTACATATTATGGAGAAGGTTGCATTTAATAAGTAGCTAATAAACAGTTATGTTCCAGACTTGTTTAAGTGTATGAGCATTTTATAGTAATGTGCAGTTTGCATCTTGGAGGTCTTAAAAAACCTAGTCAACATACCTTCAGACAATTTAGTCTCTCATGACA
Source organism: Acropternis orthonyx (assembly GCA_035583155.1). Lineage (NCBI taxonomy): Eukaryota > Metazoa > Chordata > Aves > Passeriformes > Rhinocryptidae > Acropternis > Acropternis orthonyx. The sequence goes on from JAWWEU010000158.1 coordinate 10,725,458, forward strand.
GACTCTTGATTCACCTGGAGTCGAAATCTTGCCTTTCTTTTCCCCCACTAGAAAGAAGTAGCTCCCCTGTACACTCCTCATCCCAAAGGCATTGTATGTTCTAAAGAATGTGGAAGGTATTTCTTGAAGTAAATTCTTTTGTACTCAGAGCAAGTGTTTACCTCCGCTGTTTAAATGTTTAAACTTGACTGAAGAACAAAATAATATTTTAGTATGATTTGTAGTTAACTCGGATTGTGTCATTCTGGTTGTTCTAGACATCTTACGTGGAACATTTTCCTACTGGTTTCATTTTTAACCTTGGACATCTCTGGTATTCCAAGATCTAGAGTGTCCTCTTCTTAAAAAAAACCCCCCAAACCACTCACCCCTAAAAGGCAAGCACTCCCATCACCTGCCCTCCCCCTTTTGATATCATTATTCTCTCTTGGCACACCTGTGTTCATAGCAAAGGTGAGGCTAAAGTTGTTCTACTAAGAATGTTCGCAGGTCAGTGTTCTCTCTTCTTCCTTTTCTGTGCAGGACTCAGTTGGTTACCAGTGGAGTATTATTTTCAGTGTATCAGGACCTAATTTTGCCTTTATTAATGATATTAATTTGTGTAATTTGAAGCCAGTTTTTAAGTGTGTTCTGTCTTTGGCATGCTAAGCTACAGCATTAGCTGTTCTCCAGAACATAATTAAATGATTGGAAGTTATTGCTGCTAAGGGAGAGAAAGCATCTACTGTTCATCCAGAAATAAAACATTATAACAGTTCAAGCCAAATAGGATAAAGAGCCCCAGGCTATTCTTATGTCTAGGTCAAATGCCTGAGCTTTAATCATGAAACTTGTTGGTATGTATGGAGATGTTTACAGATATTTCTGTGTTTTTTCTCTTCAGACCTGACTTGTATTTGAAGGCTTTTTTTACTCTTACTGAAAACAATAAAACTCTCTGCTGGTATGCATTGGTTTAAAATATACAGCATATTTATGTAATAACCCAGCTTTTATGGGTTTGTTTTCTTGCTTTTGTAAAATGCTGTGTGATGTAAAATATTCTGATGCTTTTACTCATGCAGAAGATCTCCAGAAGGGCTGCTGAAGTTGAATCTGTTTGTTGCAGTTACTGTGCAAATTGGAATTGATCCAGTACAGAAATCCTTGAGGTAGATGCTGAAATAAATGTGTGGTATTTAAGTTAATATAGAGTGACTCCATTACGTCTGAAACTAACAGTAGCGGGAAATAGGTGAGAATTTTAAAAAAAATCATTTAAAGCTTAAGATTATTTAGAGTTAGGTCCATTCCTTTTTTTGTGAACTGAAAAGAAAGGAAAAGTTTAATTTCTTAAGGTAATGTTTACTTTTAAACCTATGGCAACCTTCTTCTAGATTGTGCATTGTCTGCCTCAAAGCCGCATTAGATCATTCATTCTTTTGTTAATGAATCACTAGAATTATTTGTTTGACAATGAATCATGTAGCAGGTTTGAATGAAGCTTATTGAGGAGTGTATTGTTATCAAATTTGCATCACAAATGCTGCAACATACATTTCATGTGGTTTCATAGAGTTACTGATCCTGTTTTCCTCTGCAGCTTCTTTCTCCCCACCCTGCCTTGTTTTATCTCATTCTGTGAGAGGACAGCTTGAATTCAAACTTCTTGCCTCTGATATATTGTCTTTTCTATTGGTTTAATGTGATCATTTGCCAACCTCTGTAGGTAAGAGTCTACCCTGGCTGTAAAGTGCATCCTTTACTAACTCCCAGTGTTTTTCACAAGTAAGAACAGATGCAAAAATGCTTTGATCACACTGATCATTACCTGCGTAGATGTTCAGAAATCTTTTAAAAGCAGAATTTTATGGCACAAAATTTGCCAAGGACGTAGGTGTTGTTTGCTATGTCGTGTTAAAGAGAACATGAACTGCTAGTGCCTGTAGTGTAGACTGCTAGTGCTAGTCTACACTTCTGTGTAGTCTGTGGAGGTGTATTATTTAAGTTATTCAAGGAGTTAAATTATTGGTAGTTTCTAATACTACATTTTTTTTTCTGTTTTTTTGTGAGTCAGATTTTAACTGCAGGTGTACTTGGGTTTTCAATACATTCTATGCTGTCTTCAATAGCTTTCTTCTGTTCTTCAAAATTGCAGTAGTGTGACCCTGTAGTAACAGTATCATGGATGGCATCTTAAGTGGCATTAACAACACATCACACCTCTGAGAAAATAACATTCTGAACATGTTGGCCCAGTCAATAAACCCCATAAATATGTTTTCTGCGATGGGTATGCCTACTCAGTTTAGCGTCTCTAGCTGTTTCTGAACGTAATTGACACAAGAAAATTGGGTAAAGGTAAATTGCTGTGAAGTAATGACCGGGAAGTTTGTAATGTGCTGAGATTTTAATTTATCCTACTTCATTTTGTATGGTTCATAATGCTCTGGCTAGTTGGCTGGAGGATATTCTTTGTGGAGTAGTGGGGATTTAGTGCTAATAGTGCGTTCAGTCTTAGAAGAACGGCAGAGTCTTTATTTACTTTGGTATTTGCTTGAATTTGCTCTGGATTTTGTGTGGTTTTTTTTCTTTTCAGAAGAGGAAAAACATTAAAAATCAAAATAGGATAACAGAAAAATTTCTGTATATGCATTACATTAACAGCCATTAAATTTTTATTTACTGTATGTTTTGACACTGAGTTTGTGTCTCTAGAGGCATTTTTTTCCCCTGAAAACCTGTGAGCTAAACAATGGGCAATCAGGATGTGTAGCTTTTTTCCATGTTCATACCCTTCCTTCTGTTTCTCCACCTGGTTTTCAGGATGCTCAGGATCTAGGCATTGAGGTGAAGTGCTGTTTCTCCATAGACGTCATACTTGGGTTTGCTCTTGCTAGAGGATGTCAAGACGTACAGCAGCAGCCTCTGCTGCCCTCTCCTGCTGTGCTCTCTGGCTTCCCTGCTTGGAAAAATGAGTAACTTCCAGGATGGAGCCAGGACAAAAAGGGCTCTTTCAGCCTTGGAAACAGACAGCGTAGAGGGTTCCATGTACCCTGATGCTCTTCTATGGAATGGAGATATTTATAGGTTAGTACAGGTTCCCCTTCCTCCTCATCAGTGTTAGTTATGGGATCGGGCAAAGACCTCAAACACATGGCTTAGATTAGTGTGAAGGTGATAAAAGCCATATGAAATTCTCATGGTAGTTGTGATGGTGCCATAGTTTCTTATATTTGAAGTAGCAGGTCACAGGTAGTAGGAAAAGCACCTTAAATCTTTTAGTGTACATGAAAAGAAAATACTGAGTATGTAAGTTAACATTCTGTGTGTAATTTGGGTGACCTAGGCAATGTTTGACCAAATGCAGACTAGAATAACAGTTTACTTTCCTTTAAAAAAAAGGCATAATCTCTCATTTCATAAAGTGTTTGCATATCTGCTTTAAATGAGGAAAATATTATTGAAAGGTTTGAAAATGAAAATTCTGTGTAAAAATATGTAATAAGATATGAAAACTTCTGTGATAATTCTTTCTCTCGGAATTAATTGCCCTGAGGATAGTTGGTGGGAGCACTAAGGAAGGGATTAAAAGCATGTCTTGGAATAAGAGCCATTTGGGGTTTTGTGTGTATGCCATTAAATAGTTTAACAGTATTTTTAAGGGCTCCTGTTTCGGATAACGAATAGAAACACAGTTTAGAGAGAGTGTTTGAAAACTCATTTAATTGAGTATTGTATAAATATACTGTAAACAACTGGGACTTGGATGACATTGTACAGGACAAAGAGTACTTAAAGTGCAGACCTCTGTGGGAAAAGTAATGCTTACTTGAGAAAACATTGTCTGTCACTTCGATAAATAAAGTTGGTGAAGATACTACCGTTTTATTGTGTAGTGAAACCTTTGTGAGTGTATCAGTCTGAGCTGGTCACTTTTACATATTTGTTCTAGCTAGCTATATTACAAAGTATGTTTTATTTATCCAGCGTATTTTTGGCTTTCAAGTTCGGGTACAAGAGGCTGCAGCACTGTGCTAATTCAGAAGCCATGCGTCCTGTGTGGAAGTTGGTCTGACAAACCTGAAAATAAAAATCCCGTGTAAGTTGTTATCTCTCCTCTGGGGAACATTGTAGGTGCATTTATGATATTATCAGTGGCTGCTGGCAAGTGCTTGAATGAGCAGCCTGAGATCACAGGATCATATTCATTCCACAGCTGAGAACAAGTTCCTTTTCCTCTGTGCCGCAGGTGATGAGGACTAAAGGATTTGGAGAGACCGTGTATCCCTCAGTAGGCATTGCAATTAGCTGGGTGTCTGGTGTGCACTGATTGACTCTAATTTCCTGAGTCTAATTTGCGTCAAAGCTCATTCTTGAAGGTGAGAGTTTTGATGTTTTAAAAGTAAAGCTAGGTAACATCTTGTTTAAGTCAAGATGCTGTGCTGTACTGTTTGACAGCATTTGCCAGGTTTTTGGACAACCTGGAAAAAAATCCAGACTGAATTAAGGTGACAATGCATGAGAAAGGATATCTTGGAATACTGTGATGGGATATTTCTTTGATGTGGCACTTACAGCATGCAGAGAAATTCTTGCCTCTTTGTAGTGGTGTTGATCTGGAAGAATATATTTAAGAACAGTTGGAAGTAATTTGGCAATTTGATGCACAGACTGTATTACACATGCAATTCCCACAGGATTTCATAGTTTGCAGGGCTTTTGCACTTTAATATCCTTTTACATGTAGTGGCAGGGCTGGGTAATGGTGTAATACTTTAGTCTGGAGGTTGCAGTGGTGCCTGTAGCCCCAGGAGTTCTTCACTGATAACCTTCTAGGTCGGGAATGTGGGAAACAATGCCATAATAGTTTGTTCTTGTTTTGATTTTAGTGTTTTAAAAATAGAAGTGCCCCTTCTAATTGAGTATTTGCAGTGGAATGATATGAATAAAACCAGATGAATACACTCTAATGTCTCTCATGCTGGATAATGATTCTGAATACTTCCTTAACATTTCTGTTGCGTGCTATGATTGTGGTATGTGCTGAATCCAGTTAATTACAATTGTTGTTGACTTGTACAGTTAGACACTTGTAAATTGCCTTTAGAGCCAATGGAAGACATGCCAAAGTCATAGCCAGTAGCTGGGATTGGAATATGGTGGTTTGTATGCATACGTGAATGCTATTTTTTTGTTTGTAGATAGCATAATTTCAATAGTAACAAATCTGGTGTGCCACGGTTCTTCACCATTTTGTAATATGTGCATATGGATTAGATACAAAAGTGAAGCAATCCTTGACTTTCTTAGTCATTTATTGTGTCAGATTAGCTCAGGAGCATGGTGCTAAAAACACTGAGTTCATGGGTTTGATCCATGTATGGGCTATTTGCTCTAAGAGTTGGACTCCATGAGCCTTGTAGGTCCTTCCAACTCAGAATATTCTGTGATTACTCTTCTATAGCACTCTTGTGGGTTTATTTCAGCATGTTTGGACTAACAGTTCAAGAGGATTCTAGCTTAAGCCAATGCTCTTTATATATAAGTGATACTTATTTCTGGAAAAATTTTACTATAGACTTTCCAGAGTAGAACTGTCCAGTGATTGTCTTTTGAAAGAGTTGCAGTTTTCGTTTAGTTTCTTTTGGGAGGTAAGAGTGGTGTCTTGGATTCAGTTTCTTTCCTAGACTAATCTTTTTCCCCTCAGGGCTTTTGCTTTGTTTTTTTTTAAATTTTTTTAAATGTTCTCTCTCAGTGACTGCAGCTTGTCAGTGATAGGTAGGCAGCTCTCCCAAATTATATATTTAAAGCTTAGTCATTTTTAGTCATGTAAAGCAGATTTTGCTTGAGAGTGCCAGAATTAAAGGGCTTACTCTGATACATCTGGTTCTGTTTCACTATTGAAATTCTTGTAGGGTTCAAAACTAAGAACAAAAGGTAACAGAGAACACCAGTACAGAACAGTTGTCCCTGGTTGTCCTTTTTTTGTCCTTTATTCCAGAGTGGTAAAAATCCTTTTGGTTGATAGGATTTTCCTACAGTTACGGAAGGAAGACTTCTTCAGATCTTTAATAATAGTATTTCTTTTATAATGCATTTTTCATTTGAAGTATACAGAATTTGTAGTTCCATATTTGTATCTAGCCCACGTGAATTTGAGCACACCTCTTATACTTGCAAACTTGAGAAAAGGGATTTTTTTTCCTTGTACAAACTCTGTAGATGGAACATTCATGCTCCACGCATGGAGAATGAGAAAACACATGGACACATTAACTGGAATGCATCTGGCACGTCTCTTCCTTGGGGAGATGGAGTGTTCCATAGCTGTGAGTTGTTTTCAGAGTGGCAGAAAGTTGTTCCATATTTGTTCATTTTCCAAGATATTCTGGCTCCCTGAATTCTTTTGCAACTGACTCCATCTTGTACGCCGCATGTATTGTACCCTTATTTACCACAGAGATGGAAATGTTAAGATGCTCCACTACTCATCTTTAGCCAAAACAAAAATGACCCAGATCTTTGCTTTGGGAGGTTGTCTTCCACTCAATGTCTCCTTGGGTCTGAGGGCCTGTGGGTGTCACAGGCTGACTGACATCACCTGAAGTCAGAGCATTTAGCACTAATCTTTAGTGGCAGGCAGTTTTTGTCACCAAGCTCCTGGGGTGCTGCCATCCTAACAAGCCCATTTTGAGGATATTACCCTTCTGTCTACAGCATAAATTTGACAATTTCTTCAGCATGAGGTTACTCAGTAAAATCCAGGAAGACAAAATTAGTGTATGCTTGAAGTGCTGTGTTCCCATTCCTTGCAGGCCATGGCTACTTGTGGCAAGGAAGTGAAAGTAGGAAGCTGGAACCGTGACAGTAGCAGTTGTCCTCCTTGCCTGTGAGTTCTGGATTTGCTTCCCTAAGACATGTGTTGCTTTTCTGTGGCTACAGACCAGCCATTCAGCCAGTGTATATTGGTTACAATACACTATCACAGAGAAAAATAGTGTAAATTTACTTTATTCTAAGCATGTTTGTCTTTACTTTTCCTATGAAAATGCATCACCATGGAATTAGTACCTCAGAACCTTTCCAGTGGGCAATGTCTATTGGAACCACTATTTTCATCTTGGGATAAGTGTGCTGCAGTGATTAAACTTGCTTAAATAAATAGAGGATCCTACACTGAAGGGGTCCTTCAGTGTGGAAATGGAAGCATGTTTGGTGGTCATGTTCTATCATCTGCCTGCAGCCTGGATGTCATTGCCTGTGAAGGAAATCTTGTTAATCTCTCAGGGGTGGATTGACCTCGGCCAGTGGCTAAGCACTCACCCAGCTATTTGCTCGCTCCTCTACAGCAGCACTGGGGAGAGAATCAGAAGGGCAGAAGTGAGGAAAACTTGTGGGTAAAGTTGAGTAACTGAAGGTGTGAGGAGGAGGGAAAAGAAGGAAGGAAAGAAAAAAAGACAATGCAAAAGTAATCAATCTCCGTGTCCCACCAGCAGACCAAAGCCCAGCCTATCTTCAAGCAACATCTACTTTGATTAGAAAAACTCTCCTGGCTTAATTAATGAGCATGATGTTATATGGTGTTGGAATATCTCTTTGGTGAATTTGGGCCAACTGTTCCAGCTATCCCTCCTCCAAACATCTTGCCAGTCTCCAGCCCTGCTTGCTGAGGGGACAGTGTGAGAAATAAAGAAGACCCTGATGCTGTGCAAGCTCTGCTAAGTGGCAGCTTAAACTTCAGTTTATTATTAACACTCTTTCAGTCACGTACCTAAAATACAGCACCATACAGGCTGCTTTGAAGGAAATTAACTTCATTGCAACTATAGTATACTCTGTCCTTGAAAGTCTCCAAATTCTGTTACATCACTGTTCACAGAGTAAATGGGGAATACCTGGTTTTCAAGGAAGTGGACACTTGCTTTAATCCTTCTTAGCTAAACCTTCCAGGTTCAGAAGCATTTGCAGCATGAGACTGATTTCAGCAAAGGCATTTGTTCCTTTGGCTCAGTGCAGTTGAGCTGTCAGATTATTTAACACTGCTTTCCTGAAGTGACCAAGCTGTTCTTCTTTGACTCCTTGCCCACTGAAACCAGACAGAATTACTTCTTACTCCAAGTTGTCTTCAGGACATTTCTTCAGAAGTTATTAAAGGAGACCTGGATGATACTGGTCTGTGGAGTTAGCTGTTGTGCAAGAGCTTAAACACTGTACCAGGGCAAGTTATGGAGTAACTGGATGTGTTTTTGAATCTGGAAAGAGAAGAGGTCTATGTCCTATAAAACTGATCCCAGTGTTTAGGTTTGGTTCTAGGACTGCATACTCAACTAACCACTATGGTACATCAGTATGTCTTCTTTTTAAAACATGTTATGTGACTCATTGCACCAATTGTTACCTCAGATGACTTGAACTATCTGGAATCACTCTTAAGTTCTTCTGGCAAGGATTTCTTTGGTCAGTGGGTCAACATTGTTCTGATTTGTGGTAATAATACTGCTCAGCACTTGAACTTCCCCGAACCTCCAAATAAAGTAACATCAGTTGTGTTTCATGGCAGTTGGGAAGCTGATTTTCACTGTCACATTGTGCAAGGTCTGTGGCCTTCATTAGACAGGACGTTTCACATCAGTGCTTTTGGGCTCTGGACTCTTGGAAACGAGTGAAAACTTAGATAAGATGGGCAACCTCACTGCCAGTTACTAGACTGACAGGTAACATAATGCAGTCATTTCTCTTTTAATAAGAACATTGTTTTTTGGGATAAGTACATGAAAATGTGCCTGCTAGCAAACTAACCCATGTGGAGCTTCAAACTGATTTGTGAATTTGAGATGTCTTGCTCCTAAACCATGAGCAGCAGATTCTAATTACAGTGTTGAAAGTGGGGTATCAATCTGTTTTCTCTCCTACAGCAACTGGAAGCTCTTCTGCTTCTAAAAGAGTTTGAAGCTAGACTTTCTTGGATATGTTCTCAATTAAATCAGGGTGTCTGGCCATAGCTGTGCCCTTTTGGTTCCCCTGCTGAAAATATTTATAGCCCAAAGAAAGACAATATATGTCACTGATAATCCTTTTTTTAAAAGTACAGGTGAGAAAATCTTGGTATTTGGACCTTCTGCTCTTTGTTTTGTGTGAAAGTGTAGAGAAAATTCAAGGCCTTGATTAGTCTTGTGGTCTTTCATGTGTGTTTATGTATCTTACTTTTCAAGACTGATTGAATGCATTTCTCACTGTGCGTTAGAATGTTCTCCAGCCTCACATGACAAGATATTCACCACTGCATGAGCACTGCTCAGGCTCTGGTTCTGGGTGAGTAGACTTTCTGTAGAGTTACTGCACCTCTGTTGTTTCCTGGTTTGTGTGGACTGTAGAAGTGTGATTCAGTCCCAGTCATTTGCCTTGTTCTCTGTCAACTAACTGAATTGTGAGGCTTTCTATGAGTTAGAATTCATATTAGGTCATTTAATTTATATCCTGGCAGAACTTCAGAAGCATGTTAAGAGTGTTCTTGGCTGATGTTTTCTTCAAAACTACTGCATAACCAAAAATACTCTCCGAGAATCACCATCTAGTGCCTGTCATACCACTGAATTCTTCTCACTGTGCCATTAAGAAAATATTCTGTAGGTGGGCTACATAAGAATGCCACAAAACTAAAGAGAATTATTTACTAAAATTTAAAGAGTCTCTGTTAGTAGGCCACAGCTGAGGACAGGTTATGGTTAGAATTGTTTTCTGTGGCAATAGCGCTCATTATAAAAATGGCTTTTCTAAGAGTTTGTCTGTGTGGGGACACAGGGACTTACACCCCTTTTAGTGGAGATGTTGCAGCCGGACAGAAGTAGCTGTAGTGCTGTCACTTGTGGTTTTACGCAATTAATCTTTCACTGAGTATAAAATGGGGATGTCCCTGTTTTGACAGGTCATCTGTCTTCTGTTAGAAGTGTTGTGATATTATAATGGAAAGTATCTTATAAGTTGAAACATTAATTTTGTGTTCTGACATCTGGCGCAAGAAAGATGTCTTTTGAGAGCAGCTGTTAGACTGAAGAGAAATTAGGAGTCAAAATCTTTGAAAACCAAGCAGTTTCTCTTTAGATGTGATGGTCCAAGATAATAATGTATTTAGTATGCTAAAAAAGAAAAATTGTGAGGGATGAGCTGTTAGGTTCCATCTCTCTGAGTCACCTAACACAGCACAGCCTCATGGTACGCATTGGCTTGCATCCCTCTGTGTGGTCACTGCTGAATTATACTCAGTGTTCTTCGCTGGTTCAGGGCTGCCTCTGCAGGTGGTGTAGGGATAGGTATTTTATATCACACTAATGAAGAAACTCAATTAACAGGTCAGCAGTCATTATGAAGGAAAGTTTTGGTTTTTTAGAAACTAAAATGATACAGATACTACTCCTTTATATAAAATTACCAGAAGTAAAAAGTTTCAAATCTGAAGCTGACATGATTCTGTTCCTCCAGCGAAAAAGTTCAGTAACCACTCTTGGATCTGCGTGTGCATGTGCTGGTGCATTTTAACAGGATCCCACCTATTAAAGCTTGTAAGGTCAAGTTAATTTAGGAGAAGAGAAAGCTGGAGGATGTTAGCTTGTAGTTCCTCCTTCTTTATGAGTATCTAAGCACTGCATATTGAACGTGAATCTTATATTTTTACTTCCTTTACTTTCCATATTTAAAACAGTGTGCTCTTGCATTCCTTCCCCTTGACTCCCCTTAAGAATCATAGAATGGTTTGAATTGGAAGAGACCTTAAAGGTCATCTACTTCCAACACTCCTGCCATGGGCAGGGTCACCTTCAACTAAGCCAGGCTTCTCAAAGTCACTTCCAACCTGGCCTTGAACACTTTTAGGGATGGGGCAGCCACAGCTTCTCTTGGCAACCTGTTCTGGTGCCTCACCACCCTCATAGTAAAGAATTTCTTCTTAGTATCTAATCTAAACCTATACTTTTTCCATTTGAAGACATATCCCCTTGTTCTGTCACTACATGCCCATATAAAAAGTCTCTCTCCAACTCTTCTGTGGGCCCTTTTAGGTACTGGAAGGCACTGCAAAGTCCCTCTGGATCCTTCTCTTCTCCAGGCACAACAACTCCAACTCTCTGACTGTTTTCATAGGAGAGGTGCTCCAGCACTCTCATCGTATTTGTGGCCCTCCTCTGGATTTGCTGAAACAGGTCCAGGTGGAATCTCACCAGAGCAGAGTACCGGGGAAGAATCATGTCCCTTGACCTGCTGGCCACAGTCCTTTTGATGCAGGCCAGGATAAGTTTGGCTTTGTGGACTGAGAGCACACACTGCTGGGTCATGTTAAGCTTCTTATCGACCAACACCCCCAAATTTTTCTCCTCAAGGCTGCTCCCAGTATGTTCTCTGCCTCACCTGTATTTGTGCTTGGGATTGCCCCGACGCCAGTGCAGAATCTTGCACTTGGCCATGTTGAAGTTGATGAGGTTTGCACAGGCCCACCTCCCCAGCCTGTCAGGGACCCTTTGGATGTCAACCTAGTGTGCTGACCACACCTCAGTACACCATAGGAACTTTTAAGCGATGGATGAGATTATTCCTATGGAAAGCAGGGTAATACAGTTTTCAACTGAGTTCTTTTTGTGGAAATGGAAGAGTGTCATGAATTCTCTGCAGTGTGTTGACCAAAGAGGGGATGGTTATGACGGGTAACTCGAATAACACCTGTGTACCTGATAGAAGAGTTAGAGGAAGCTTGTTGGTTATCTGCTACTACAGTAAGCTTAATTTATTTGCTCAGCTAGGTTTGACATTGGCATCAAACCAATAAAGATGTTAAAAAACAGATTATGCAGGTCTGTCTCATTAGCAAGCTGATATTCAAGGAGATTAACTAATATAACCTAACTTTGTAGAAAGAGCCAGCATTTTTGGATGTATGAGTAATCTTTCAGGTGATTTACATAAAAATAAGACGTCTAAGTAATGACCAATGTCTTGTCTTTAAAACATCAGTTTGTGAATTTTGTTGGTTTTTTTAAAAGGAAGAATCTTTTTTTTTTACTAGATTTTATATGTCACAAATAGCTGTGTTTGACTTCAAGATGTTTATAAAAACATCACAAAAGTAACTTGAAATGCTGTGGCCGTTTGTCTCAGTATTTTTGCTGGAAGGTCAGGTATGTGAAGCTATGAAACCTATTAATTATGTGTTTCTTTTCTTACCACAGCTATGTTCTTTTCATAAGTCAGTTAACTTTAAAAGGTATTTGAAGATTTAAGGAAAGGTACAATGTCTTCAGTTTAAAAAGGGGGAAAAAAAGCTGATTTGTAGTAAAGATTGAGTTCAAACCTTCTACTTCAAGCACATGAACTTGGTATACCCAGAACTGTCTTCTCATGCTGTGTTTGCTCTTCCACATGGGATGGAAAAATCTTTGCAGAATCTTCTTTCTGTCTCAAAAAATGTACTTTCTGCTCATTTATCATGGGTCTGTGTGTTGGTGAGCCCTGCATTGAAATGCAGTTATCAGCCGGCTCTGGGAAGTATTTTGCTTACTCTTTTGCAACATTGCATTCCCTGTTAATTAGATACATCCGACTCCGTGGTGCCTTTGAAACAAGTCAATGCTTGAGAAGGCACATTTGGTCTTGTACAGTGACAGTTTTTCTCATCAGCAGAATTTTCAGGTGATAATTCACACTGGCAATCTAATTTTATATTTTTCAAAGTAGACTGCAGTAAGGAGAAGATTCATCTTGCAACCTTAATATTTGCTCAAAGTCCTTCTGACTGGTCTAAATGATGTTACACGAACTGTTGTAATTTTTTGAGTAAAACATATTTGTGTTCCTTTTAGTGGCTGTTTATGCATCTCTTTAACAGGCAAAGTATGTAACTTTATGTATATTTTGAGACCCCATTTGCTTTTCATTGTTTCCACTTTTTATTTCAACATGCATTAGGCCTGAAATCTTTGTCTTTCGTTGTGGAACTCTCTTTTGAATCACCATTTTTATGAGATGTTTTGTTTCAGAGCTCTTTATATGTGAATTTGAGCTCTTTGACTCCCTCCCTCGAACAAAACCACTTGTTCAGACCATTGGATACAAATGTGAGCTTCAAGGGAAGCCTCATTTTTTGCCTGAGAATGTCTTTGTCCGAGAGTTTAAAGAAGACCCAACCCCAAACTTTGTGTGTGCTTATTCCACCCTGTATATCCAGCTACTACTAATATATATACTAATAATACTCTCCCAAATAGACTAGATCTAATATTAATCTGTTAGCATATGCATCAGTTTTGGAAGAATTTGTTGAACTCAAGACACCATTTCTGTAAAATAATTTGATCTTAAGCAATACAAAAATAAGTGTGATGATGCATTGAATTTAATCATGACTTCATCTTACTGATGTATTTCAGGGTTTGCATTTTGCTTTTTCACAGTAAGTATGCTTATAGCTGAGAGCTGAAGGGAGCGAAGCGGATAGACAGCACAGTGTACCCTGCAGAAACCTCATTTCCTTGGGAAACCAGCTGGGGGGAGGGTGAAGATACCCTGTGAGAGCTGGAGAGCAGTGCAGGAGATACCGAAAGCACTGAGTTCGGGCAAGTTTCTGGGCGGTTGGTGGACCAGGAGTAGAAGTGTGCGAGTGTTCAAAGTTAGGAACAGCTTACAGTGCAGTAGCAATGGTGCTGCACACCAGGCTGCTGAGGGGCAGATGTTACAGATGCCAGAGACATTTATCAGAGCCTTAGACTGAGATTCTCTGTGGGATCAAGGCTTTTAGGAACTGAGGCTTCAGTGGCTTGTTGCTCACAGTGCTACTTGTTTTTCCTCACCTCATCCCGATTTTTAGCGTGTTTCTGTAGTGAGATTTTGTGCAATTTTTTTGGTTTTTTTTTTGACATGGTTTTTTTTTGCTGTATTTTTTATCGAGCACTTTTTAAAATGAGAATAGAACTGCAATATTAGGAAGCTTCTTCACACTTTGTATACAGGATTTAGGCTGCAACTTGCCTACATTCTGTAGGATCTGAAACGACTTACTAAAATTTTAATTTCATGATCATATATATGGGTTTTCAAGCTGAATTATTTATTATGATAGTGTGGATGGCTCTTAAAATGAAATTACTTTGGGCAGTGGTCTATTTTTTACTTTGTCACTATGCTCTCCTGTTTTGACAGAATGTCATAGAAGGAATCTCTCTTTGTATTGGCTTTATAACCTTGTTTATCCACAAGTATGAATGATGAGGATTTCAAAAGAACCCCATGACCATATTTTTAACATTTTCAGTAGGGCATAATAATGTTTCTATATTCAGCTTGATGGTCTGAATTTTGTTCAGGATTGTTACCCCTATTATGTAGCTCTAATTACGATTTTTTCTGACTATTACTGAATGTGTTTAGGCACTTGCAGGAGTTATTTTATATATCTGAACAAGTAGCATATGGTCAGTAAAATGGCAAATGTGGGATTCCATCTCTCTAGCACCAGTTTAGCTTTGTAATAAGAAAAACACCCACATAATAGAGATTGAAATTTAATTTACTTAAATATGCAGAAGCACTTGGTTTGTTTTTAAATTTAGGGTATGTTTTAATTACTGCATCTAGATCTGAATATGCATATTGAGGAATCCTGTAAATAAATACTCATACAGAAGAACTGATATAGACAGTCTTCCGTACCTATTATTCTCCTATGAAGTGATTTAGAAAAATAAGTTTCAGCACATGAACATACTTCTTGAAGAGCTAATGTAGAAAGCCTTTTTGTGAAGTTGTTTCTTTGCTGAATTTTAGAATATGAATGGCTTGAGTAGCTTTCTTTATACTCAGCAAAATCAGATTACAGTTACAGCTACTTACATCTCTGGCTTGTAAATATCTGTAAACTCATACTAACCTTTCTGTCTGTGTTTGGTTAAAAAACCAACTGTATAAAAAGTAAAAAAGGTTAAAGAGAAGTATTTACTCAGGCTAGTTTTTTTAATGTATTCCAATTTTCTGTGCTGAAATGGGTGTTGATTAATATGTTGAAATAATAGTATTGAAAATGTAAAATTGTTTCGGTAAAATTGGAATCTTACAGTTATGTTTAGGAAATTTCAAAGTGGAGCTTAATTTTTATTTATGGGAAATATCAGCTAAAGATCACTCCAAAGGATGGTTGTAGAAGGAAGATAACTCACCGAAAAGAGAAATCATATTTAATAGATAGGGCAGTATTATTTTTAAAGCCAAGCAGTATATATAATTTGTTAGAGCAGTATACATAATCTGTTAGAATTGAGACGGTGCCTAAATTAATTGTTTTTGTGGGTTTTTTGTTCTGTAAGCAGTCTGAGAAGCTTAAGACATTGATTTAGAGTACAAAACTGAGTACAGTTTTGGCATCCTGTTTTTTATACCTTCCTTGAAAATAAATAAAAAATATTTTCTCCAAGACAGCTGGGAAGTCTTTTTCAGTCCAGTGTGTTCAAAAGACTTCTTGTTTAACAAAGAGTGTTTATTTTGAAGTCTGATCTTCCCTTCCTATGCAGAAGCTGGCAAAAGTGATTTGTTTGCAAACACGAAGGGGAGTTGTCGGTGAGCAGGAAACTTTCTCCCTGCCAGCTGCCCAAGCTTTTTTCCAGTTTCTTGAGTATTATGCCCACCGTTGGGTAGGGAATTACTTGAAAATGATTCAACATTCACTGTTGCTTTCTTGTCTGTTATTTTCTTTTAAGACTTTTGCAAAGCCCTGCTACTGTCCACCCAGCAAAAGTACAATGTTTATCCGAAGTGTTTTATGGCCCAAACTTCTGTTTGGAAGGAAGAGTCCTGAGGTCCAGCTGTTACAGCCAAGCTGCATTTATTGTATCAGTAACTTTTCCAGATAAAATTCTGGAATGCTAGTGAAAGGTGGAGGATGATGGTACTGAAGGGTTCTTCAGTAGCAACTGGCACCTTCATAGGTCATAGGACAGAAAAGCATTTTAAAGGCCAGTTCATGCCATTGCAGCAGTCCCTACATGAGGTCTTGAAGATGGTAGATGCAATGGCAGCAAAAAGAAACAACTTTTTACAGAGCTCAGCAGATGAAAAATGCCACTGAGGTCATTGCCACTGGTCAATACGGTTTTGTTCTCAAGCATGGCTCTCAGAATGAGACAGCACTTTGCATGACAGTTTTCTCCAAGGATGGTACTGAATTTGTGATGTTTGGCATGTTACTTCAGAAGGGTTAGTCACTAATGGAGCCTTGGCTGACCAAGCCATTTGTGTGCAGTGTCAGCCAGTGCTGGTGTGCTGTGTCCTACTGCACAGTGTTAGAGGGACACTACTGCAGTAGCTAAATATGCAGCTAACCTATGGTGATGATTATGACATCCCTATTTTTTCCCTGTTCTTCCTCTTCCTTCTACCCATGCGTCACTTTTCTCTATTTACTTCCTCTTCTGCTCTTTATGGTATTTATCCATTTTCATTTCACTTGTCATAGATACAGCTTCAGTGAATGAAGTTCATCCCTAAACATGAATTTTCCCTACTTTCCAAACCCGTTTTAGAGGTTTCCTAACCGAGCAGTAATCACTAACCTCCTTTAAGCAGAAACACCAGTGGATTCAGTGGAATGACATATGGCATGTATTGCCGTATTTCCCCCTCTGCTGCCTGCTTTAACTTAATTAAAATAAAAGGTAGAATAATTTTCCTCCTTTATTTACTAACTATAGAAATGATTTGTGATACCCAGGAGTAATGAAGATCATTGTTGACCTGCACAAACTATTCTGAAAGGAGAGTATCTATTGCAATAGTGGAGAGGATGATCCTGTGGGTAAGGTGCTGATCTAAGATTTGGGTGATACTGACTGAGCCTCTTTCTTGTACATCCTTGGGGTGTAGATCCCTTTCTCTGTACTTTCTTCCCCCGTGTATGAGATGGGTTACTGGCTCTACAAATTACAAGGTACCAAGGTCAAATAAATATTTGAGGCATTCAGGGTTTTGAACCCTCAAAGTATTTCAGGTAGTCCTGTCTAGTGCTGTCAGTACTTTTGGGGGAAGGCTGAAAGCTACTTTTTTTTTTTCTGCTAAGTTCAACAGATTTTTCCTGTTTACAAAGAAAAGGGCCTGAGGATCGTCTTATCCTATTATTTGTTGCATCCTTGATAATATGGCAAGCCTCCAGAATGTCTGTCGTTCAAATTCCCGAGATTGTTGCATGCGTTTCTTTGACCTGATTAAGATGAACTGACTGTGAGTTGTGCCAGTTGCACAAATAGTGTCTGTGGTCATGGTGCGACGCCTGTCTTCATTCTGTCTTCCTAAACACACCAGCATTTTGTTTAGCTTTTTGTGGCCATTAGGCTGCAATAAAGTCTTTATTCTCTAGAATACATCAGAGTTAAATGCTGTTTATGTAAATGTCCATGTCCAGGCTGCTTCTGACCTCAAGATGCACATGGCCTGTGATGTGTTGTAGTGGGGTTGGACAAATTCTTTCAGAACTTCATGCTGTCAGTTTTAGGCCTATGGAAGAAATATCTGTCTTTCTAGGTGTTCAATGTTAGCTCTCCTTTGGCCTCTTGTTCACTTTGGTTTCAGCTCTGACTTCTGTAAATGTTAATGAGGATATCATCTGTGGCATTTTCTGTGTTCTGGCATCAAGATTTCTGTAGTGATGTTTTTAAAGATACGGGGAAACCTCAGGTACATTTCTATTCCTTTTTACAAGACAGAACATGAGTTGTCTTCATGCTTTCACGAACAGCTTTTCTGGAACTCCTAAAAGTGACAAGAATCCTGAATAGTTTAAAATATCTGCTGTTCTCAAATGGTTTAACAACTTTGATATGAAAAGGATTTTACTTCACAGCAGATTTTAGAGGTCTTTAGCAGTAGGTGCTGTTTTGAAAAAGATTAGCAGTACTGTGCTCTGCCACCTGCATCTGTACATCTTTCACACTCACTGTGTTTCTAACTCTGAACATGTAAAGCTGTGCCTCTGAATACTGACATTATTTATTACATCTAATGGTATTTTTAAAGTATATTCTGTGGCGTAGCTACTGATGTTCTTTCTCTGTGATCTGTGTGTTCTTGACACACCTACATTGATACCTTTTGTAACAGATCACCAAAGTGCTTCCATTCAAAGCTTTGCATGTATGGTTAACAATACTTAGTGCTCAAATGCATTTTTATCAGGGGTTTGTGAGTGAAAAGACAGAGTTTATCACAGTTCTCATTAATTTGGAATGTAAGTTGCATTAACAGCTCGCTTCTGGAATTTCAAGGGCAAGCAAGAGATGGCATGTGACCTTTCATGGGAAAAGATTTATATAAGAAGGGAGTTTAGGGGACTAGGGTTCAGGAACCAGCAAATTATGCCAGAATTTTAATGTGTTGCATGTTTGTATTGTTTAAAGGAAAAGATGGGAAAAGGAGAGGGAGAAAAAGGACAGATCAGAAGAGTTAGCTGGAGAGAAAAGTTACCTTTTCCTTATTGGCTTAAGGTGTAGAGTGCTTGTTCAGATTTCTTGTGGGCTTTGTGTTTTGGTCTTGGGCAGTTCACTGTGTGTATGTATTGTACAGGGACAAGAATGTAATGTCTGATAATCTGAAACCTGATTTATTTTGCAGTCAGCTTTGGTTCTTAATGGATTAAAGAGTTAAGCCATCTTAAAGGCAGAGATACTTTCAGGTGAGGGTGATGACAGTAATTATTATTGCCTGGCACATTTAGTGAAAATGAAAATGCAATTAATTGCTTTAGGTGTAAAATCATAACTTTGAAAATTGCTGCAATGTCTTTACAACATTTTGTTCTTCACTTTTTGTGACAAAAAACACTGTACTACAAAATAAAAGGAAAAAAATGCAAAATGCTTGAAGTATAGGGATAGTTTTGCTTTTGTAGGAATAACTAAGGTAACAGCATGGGTCTATTTATGGGTTTAATGATAATAATGGCAATAATTTTGTTGGAAATATGTCTTTGGAATTCTTATTACTGCCAGACATGTTTTGTATATAGACTAAATAATAGTGGAACACATTGTTAATATGCAGATTGTCCATGCTCTGCTCACACTTAATACGTGTGCTGTATTAAGTAGTTTACCGTCTGAGTGGTGTGTAGTACATCTGAGTTTAGGTGGTTTCAAAAACCTCCAGGAGCTTCCGTCTAATTGGTTTGAATTCAGTGAGCAGTGATAACTATGGGCTTTTCACCATGTTTTTGGAGCTGCTTGCACGCTACTTGAAAGGATACCAAAAGACAGAAATCCTTTTATTGACGAGGCAAAGGGCTTTCATGCTGGCTGTGGTTATGTGAAGTCATTGACACTGGGATAACCCATTTTCTAATTTAAAAACAAGGTGTCAGTGTTAATGAGCGCCAGTTCACAGAGTCGCAGCTTCAATTAGGCTGGAAGAGACCTCTGAGATCATCAAGTCCAACCTTTGACTGAACACCACCATGTCAATGAGACCACAGCACCGAGTGCCACATCCAGTCTTTCCTTAAACATTCTAGGGACAGTGACTCCACCACCACTCTGAGCAGCCCATTTCAATGTCTCATCACCCTTTCTGTGAAGAAATTCTTCCTAATGCTCTTAAAACCTCTGAAGTCTGGGTGGATCTGGGATCTGTAAAGCAGATACTAGCAGCAGTAACTGAGGAGGTTGCTGCTGGTGTTTGCTGGCTCTTCGTTGTGTGTATGTTTTTAATGTGGTGTCACATTTGTCTAATTAGCTTCAGTTAATAGATGTTACACTCGGATATTGAAGAAATGGCCTTTTATTGTTAAGAATTAATAAAAGAGGTTTGAAAGAAGACTAGATACAGAGCGGAAGGAATGTGGTCAAGATATGGAACTCAATCCTGGGAAAATCTTCATCACCTTCTTTTTATTTTTTCATCATGTGGCCTTGATATTTTTGCAAAGTTATCAGCAGTTAACAGTTGCATATATTGAAACAAATGATAGTTGTGGAAATCCCATGATAGGACTTTTTTTTTCTGTTTCTGCCTGTTGAGAATGCACATTCACTTGGGTGTTAAGTTGCAGGCATCTCTTGAATAATCTGTTACCTTCAGACATAACTTCTCTGCTGAAAGTTGGATGATTTAATAGAAGTCAGCTGAAGGCAGACAGCGTTCACACCCCCTCATCCCAAACGTGGCATCTGGGGACTCAGTACAATTCTACTCTTATGTAACAAGTTGGATTGAAAAACACTAGCAGAGAATCAACAGCAGTTGAACTATAAAGTGTTGGGGGAAATAGGGTGAGCATTCTGTACTGAGTTGGGTTTATTATGATGAGGGGTGGGTCTTCTCTTGTGCAGGTTTTAACCTTGTGTAGTATCCCGGGAGTCTAAACTTTTCACCAATAATGCAATGTGCAGTTCAGTAATTTCTGTAATTGAAAAGAATAATTTTATTTATTTTCCAAATTTATCAGATTACAATGAATTCTCTTTCATAATTGCAAACATATAAAACTCTGAGATTCTGAAGAATTGACCTGATTTTGAAGAACTGCAGATTCGTTTAAAAAAAAAAAAAAACAACGATCCCCCCAAGCCAAACCAAATCTTAGTGGGATGGAAAGAGTGTTTCCCATCTATCTGGATTGTATACAATTTAAGAAATCATGTGAAATAGTTAGATTTTATGGATTATTAGTAGACTTGTAAATCTCTGTCACAGGACTTTTCTGTAGAAGGATTAACAGTGCTTTTTCTGTTAATGTTTTATTTTGTTTTATTTCTTTACTGATATCTGATGGATGTGAATTCTTATTTTTCTTTTCTAATGCTCGTGTCTTGGATACTGAATTATTCACTTCATTTTTTTCCTTTAAAATGTGGCATTTCTATGATATATTCTACATGCACCCTTCCATAAAGCCTTTTTTGAAACTTTCTCTGTATTCAAGTTGATGATTTCCTGAAGATGCATCTTCACTACTGTGGGCCTTAACTTTGATTGTTTAATCCCTGGAAAGTTTTTGAGGATCCTGTGAGTTGTTCAGAAAAGGATCCTTTTCTAAATTTTTTGAGAATTTGGACACCAAATCAGTTGCACTTGAACCAGAGGAGGGTGAAACATGTGTCTGTTTTTCAAGAGTGTTTTCCCAACAGTGACCTCTTAAGACATTTGATCCCAGAGGTGAACTGAAGTGCAAGTTCAGGTGGCACAAGAACTTCAGTCTGGGTTTCAGAAAATGTTCAGAAGTGCATTTCTTTCAGGTAAATTCCTACAGAGGTTTAGAATCCTTCTTGAAAGCCATGTGGAATTGCTTACAGTAAAGTCTTAGCACTGCTGGCCAGCGTTAGTGGCCTTCTGAGGAAAGTAACCTAAAAAGTCTGACAGCCTTTTGACCTAAAGGAGAGAATATTAAAAATACATATCAATTCTTGTCCGTATCTAGTTGAAAATGTAGCTGTTCTGTTATTTTTTTACATGAAAGAAGGAAGCAGGGACTGAACGCGAGTAGAAGAAAGAAGGAATGCTTGAGTGTGTTTGCCTGCCTTAGGAGAGGAGGTGTGTGGCTGCTCTTCCCAGAGCTGTCTAGGGAGGGAATGGTAAAGTCTTTTCATTTGTGCCTCCTAATTTTGGAAGGATGTTGATCTTCAGTAGCAGATGCTGTGTAAGAAAGAGTACATGAGGGGAACACAAGTGGAATCACTGACTGGTGACCCTGTTCAGTTCCTACAGTCTAATAGAAATAGAGGTCCTTTTCCTTACAAAAACTGCAGCTGCAGCCGTGACTGTGTTCCTTAGTTTCTGGTACATCTTAGCTCTGCTATCTGGGCATCTTTGCAGCTTCTGTATAAAATGGTACCTCCTTTGGCTTGCTGATTTCATCTTTTACTGCTACTTAGATCTCACAGCTAACCCAATTCTCCAGCAAGCTGCCCTTAGGAATCACAATCAGTACGTGCTTTCATGGGGGTGAGATGCTCTTGAGAGTTTGCTCTCTGTATGCCCATTGTACCTAGAACATCTGTTCCTAAATTATTTTCAAGAGGCAATCACAGAACATTAAGTGTAAATATGCATAAATTGGAGAAAATTCTTCTTAATAAACCATCAGATTGGTTCTACCTACATGCCTTGAAAAATTTATTGTGGGTTTTAAGATAGCAGCAAACTCAAACTGTAAATTAGCAGGCAACTTAAAGGAAGCCTATTTTTTTTTTTGCACCATAACCCTGATTTATGCTAGCAGACTTGAGTTGTGGTAGACTGAAAATTGTTTTTTATGGTAAAGTCAGGAGAATAATGTATTCATTGCTGCTGCTTGGGTGTCTGCGGGGGAAGCAACACATGGACTGCTACTACTGATGCATAATTTGTATTGCCTCATGGTATCCAAGTATAGCTTTGAGAATCTTACAAGAAAATGTTTAAAAATTTTGGTGTTTAATCTAAAAGTTTTGTAGTACGATTTTAGAGAAAAGGTGATCCAATTGGATGTGGTGGGCCAGCTCTTAAAAGATGATGTAAATGGTTGCAGATTTCAGCTTTGCCGTTGATGTACGTACAGACTGGGGAATGACATGCTGGAGAGCAGCCCTGCAGAAAGGGATCTGTGGATCTGGAAAGGGAGACCTCATTGCAGTTATAGCTTCCTCAAGAGGGGAAGAGGAGGGGCAGGCACTGGTCCCTTGTCTCTGGTGACCAGTGACAGGACTGAGGGAATGGTGGCATGAAGTTGTGTCAGGGGAGTTTTAGGCTGAATATCAGGAAAAGGTTCTTCACCCAGACGGTCATGCTTTAAATGTGGAAAACAAGTTGGTAGCTAGGATTGCAAACTTTGTTGCACAGTGCTCACTTCTAAACCATCCTAATTTTCAGCATTCCTTCAGGATGGTATTGATTAATGTCAAAATGGCTCTCACCTTGCCATCTTCATTTGTGGTGTATCCCAGAGCTAAAATCCAATAAAAAAATAAAAGTTACAATTTTTTCAATATTTGCTCCAGGACTTCAGAAGGTGAAGGACGAAATTCATGTTTGTACGTGCGTTCCTGTACTATTCAGAATGACTCAATGCTGCAGTTGTGGTGTATTTGTGGTGTTTCCAAAGGGCTTTCTATTTATACCACTGTGCCTTCCAGAAAAGGAATGGGTAAAAAAAGAAGACAATTGCATCAGAGACGTTCTCAGAAATTAGCAGGTTTTCTTCACATCTTTCTGTGTGGAAAGGCACTGCTGACTGGTCCAAGGAAACCAGTGAGGAATACTGGCAAGGAACTAGCGTGTCCTGGGTGAATCATGTGGATTTTTAATCTATAGACTTCTTTCAGTCTATGGGCTTCTTTTGGAATGTGCTTGTTGACACATTATCCATTATATTAGTTTTTAACTTACTACTGTTTGTAGAGAGAGACTGGAATTATCAGTGATCATCTGTCATTTTAAAAACACACATGGCAGACAGAGGCTGGATGCAGCTTGTGGCTTCATTTCATGTAGTGACTCCTTGTGTTACTCATGAAGAACCTTAAGATTGTACTTATTGTATGACATACAAGATGTATTTGAGGAGTCTGTTCTGCCTCTTGTGGTGAAAAAGTTCCTAATACTGGGAATATTCTAAAAATATTCTCGAATGTATGGTGATTTAAATTCTACCAGTTTACCTTTAAGTAATAGAGTTTTATCTTTCAGCAGGACCAACAGAAGGCTTGGGGAAAATAATACAAAGGTTTCCTCAGAAGGACTGGGAAGACACTCCTTTTCCACAGGGAATAGAGTTGGTAAGTTTGCATTACATTTTGTAATTTTTAGAATTTCTTTCATGTACAATTGGAAGATACATCTGCCTTTGTGTAATGATGTGTATCCTCTAACCCAGCAGGGAATGGGTAGAAATTATGTGAGTAGAGGGGATATATAATAGCTTTAATAATAATAATTTTGGCTGACAGAAGATAATTTATTCTGGTCTGTGCCGCTAAGTAAACGTTCCTGGAGTGTAGAAAGTGTCTGCTGCAAATTCAGAAACAGTATATTTAGAAGAAATGTTTATTTGTGTCAGGGGGTATATAATTGACTACATTTTTAGGAGCATCCTTCAGATGGCAGATGACTTTTCATTGTCATGTGCAAATAGTTACAAATATGTATGTGTAGATTTTAAAAAAATTAAAATTAAAGAGTTTTCCAATAAACTGAATTTATTAAAATGGTCTGTTTCTGCCCAGTGTTCTGTCCTTGACAGATGCCATAATAGCTGCCTCCACTGAGCCAGGCTGGTGAGCAGAGATGCATTTTAAGTATAGAATTCTCAGAGTGCCACTTCTTTCCCTTCCTTGGTCTCATATTGTGAGATGTAATGAAAAGCTGTACGTGACTCATCTGGGTCAAGGATTCTCTAAACATCTAGTTCTAAAAATCCTGAAGAGGAATGAAGGACTGTGGCCATATTCTGCAAATTAGCTTTCTGAGAAGTCAGAGTGAAACTTTCACTGCCCCTGAACTCAGTAACTGCTGGGACAGGACAAGCTAGAGAAGGAGATGGCCATAGAAAATGTTGCAATAGAAGTCTTTGTACAGTGGGGCAAAATCAGCTGCAGAGGACAAAGATACTGGCTCTTGCCTGGGTTTGTGACACAGACACAGCAGGCTCTTACCAGAGTGACACCTCCCAGGCGGTGTTCAGCTCACTTGCTGCTCCCTGGTGTGTGTTGTTGTTCACTGTGCTGGTGTACATGACTGGGTGCTCGTTCTCTTCAGTGGTGTGGTTTTGTTTCTTCACAGCCAAGCAGAAGCCTCGTGTTTCAGGGGGTGTCATCCCTTAATTACCAGGGTAAGCACCATTTCCCACACATGTGACGGGTGGTTGCGGCGTTGGTGGTGCACTTGCATAACGCTGCATTTGGCAATGTGTGAAACACTGCTGAAACAGGGGAAGCTCCTGCTTTCTCTGAAGTGTTTCTGTTACTTTACAACATTATACCCCTCTCTGTAGCAATTGCTGTTTGCTCTAGCTGTTAATTGTCTACTTAATACATTCCTGGCCAGCATATGCTTGGTGACTGCCGCCCGAGTTCAGATAAGTACACACAGTTGTCGTTCATTAGAAGAGAAATAAACTTGGATGCCAAGGCTTAGAGATGTTTTCTTTTTTTAACAACTCTCTTGAGGTTGAACTAGGTGGTTTGATCTTGCCTTAAACAACTGCAATAGTTTGAGTCATAGTAAGATTTATACTGTCACACAAATCTTCCTTACCTATTTCAAAGAAAGCCATGTGTCCACTGATGATGTGAAATAAATAAGCACAGCTTCTTTTTAAGCAGTCAAGCTTAAGGGATCTATCTGTACCCAAATGTTATCTCTCATTTAAGTTTAATTGTAGGATGTTAGCACTACAAGAAACACCTTTCTAAAGGAAGATTTTTATTTTTTTTTTATGGAACAAAACACTATTTCTGTATTGGTTCTCAAATGACTCATTAGGCACAGCCATTAGGATTTTAAATGTTTCAAGCAAAATGAAATCCGATGACTTAAAAGTTAAGGATATTGATTCAGCCAGTTGGCAAAATCAGTCAAATTCTGATCTGCTTTCCAAGTGTGGTAATAAAATGTTAGTTAATTAAGATTGAGGAGTTAGAGATATTGCAAAGATCCAAGTACTAAAGTAAATAAGAAAGTCAGATTTTGGCCAGATGTTTTTTTTTTTTTGAGGTTTTGGATGAGTGTAACATGAATCAACATTAATTCATGGAACGGAAAGAAGAAAAGCTGCTTTACTGTTTTCTGTTTGTCACCTTAAGGGAAGCTTTAATACCATTAAGGGGGTAACAGGCAAACCTTGAGGAAAAAGATAAGAAAAAAAGGTAAGAATGGAATAGTTGACGAATGTATGAGACCAAAGATGGACATATTTATTAATAGCACTTGGTTCTATGAGTAGTTTGAGTTAAAATCCTCTTAAATGTATTTCCTCTCCTTTGATGAGGGATCTGTATGGAATTACATGGTTTCTGTTAAATGGAATAAAAGCAATGGTTTGTATCTGAAAAACATGTCAAGCTCTCTTCACTGTGTTCTCATGTAGGAAAAAGACCAAAGCTTTTCATGCTTAGTGATGTGATTGAAGGGAGATTTGATGTTTGAGTCTTGTCTTCTGTCAAAGTTAGTTCTCCTGCCATGAAGATCTTCAGCTGATTATTGGTGATGATCTCAGTGTGCCACACACACAGCTCTTCTGTAAAGTGAATTCCTTGCCTGAGAATTCAGACATTTGGAGTGGTCTATAAGTTATTTTTTTCAAATAATAGAGGTTGAACCAAGTAATTTGTATTGGCTTGGAATCACAGAACAGTCCAGGGTGGAGGAGACCTGGAAATATGGTTTGGTTCAGCCTTTCATGGGAAAGGAAGCAATAACAGATTACCTGCCACCCTGTCCAGTCTCATCTTGAAAACGTCCAGCAATGGGGACTCCACTACATCCCCAAATCATGTAACAGTTGTTTTCTCGTCATGTTGTTTATGGCATTTTATGAAACAAGGTGAGGGGGAAATAGTGGAAAAGACCTATGCACACCCCCACTCCTCAAGCTTTAATCCTTTGAGATGGAAAATGTCTGCTTGGACCCCTTGTGGTCTCTATAGCTTGTAGAGATGCTGTTGGTCAAGCTCCAGCCAAAAGCTAATAGACAAAAGTCCTCTGAGAGGTTCTTCTCTTTCCCCAACTCTGCAATGCCCCCCATCCTTCTGGACTTGATCCTTCTGGTCAGATTCTGAGACAATATAAAGAGGGGAGTTGAGTAGGTAATTTTAAAGTTAAATAATAAAACCATTGCAGATAATATTTTTCATTTTGTTGAGCCCAGTTTTGAAAAATGGACTAACATGGGAAAACTGTGCCTGCTGGATCTGCCTGAGGGATCATTTTGAGACCATCTTCTCTAGGAAAGATGATGACCCAATTTCAACTTTTACTTTTAACCTTGACTGTATTTGTAGTTTTGGTAATTTAACACAAATATGTAGAGAATTGGGTCATTATAAAATGTAATTGCAGTCTGAACTCTACTGAAGAATGTTATATTTGGTGTATATGTATTCTGTATTAAAGGATTAAGAATTAAACTGTTTGTGTGTGCAGCATGATAACTATGTTCTGGTCACAAACACATGAAGTTAGGGGATAAACACATTGTCCAGAATGCAACATAAATATACTTAATGAAATTTTGTTGAAGTCAAGTACTTTAATTTGTCTTGTTAAATAAGTTGTATGTCTTCTGGTTGTCAGTGGTAAGTGAGCAAAGCCCTGAGTCCCTGTTGAGGGAACAATTCTGGCAGTAGGTCTCCGTCAGCGTGCCTGCTTAGACCTTCTACTTGTCTGTGTCTCCTCAAATGACCTAAAGAGATTTTCCTTAATCTTAACACTCCTTGCATTTACCATTTCTCTAAAGGCTTCACAGCTTTTAGCTTCGTTCTGTTTATAACTAAATTTGATAAGTGAGCCACCTGCAAATTGCTCTAAAACGTACCTGAAGGCTTTTGTAATGGATTATTGATAATTACAGTAGCTACCAAGGGCCTGAATACTTTCTTACCATTTGTTGAATTGTGTGATATAACTGTGAATAAGATAGAATATTTGTTAATATTATACATTGCATGTGTTAAATGTTGTTCAGAAACAGTAACATGCTCTTTGATTTGCTAGAACCTTTTGTGGGCTGTTCAAGAGGAGTATAAGAGACATTTTCTTGCAATTTCAGCTTAGAATCTGAGCATCTTCACTTTACTGACAGATAGCAGTCTGTCTGTGATTTACTGACTAATACGAGTCAAAGTGATTTCCTCAAGTTTTATGAAAATAAGTTGACTTTGGGGAGTAAAGAGATTTATACTCATTCTTAGAAGTATTTGGCTCAGAGAAGCATTTAAAGTCATTAGTTTTCAAAAGAATGCAGTTAGAGCATGCCAGTCTGATAGCTGCCCCTCATGATATTTTAAATGAACGTGTTTGGGTATCCTTCTCCATGGTCTGTTTCAGAGAAGTTGTTTCAGATACAATTTAAGTTTAAAAATAACCCTCTAAAGTCAGCTGAGACATATAGAGAAGTTTAAAATTAGGATAATCAATCTTCTTGTTCTTGCTTGTAGAAAGAATGCTTGAGAGAGTATATTGGCTGAAAGGAGCTAGCTTTACGTTTCTGCATATTTTTCTTATTTATAATCCAGTTTTAATTCCACTGTATACCTTTCTAGACATCATAATTAGTTATACATCAAAGAAGGAAGCTTTGGTATGTAATGTTACATTGTAAACTCATTTTTGTCCCAGGGCTAAATTAGCTAAACTGAGTGTCATCTGCATTACTCAGTGTTGGGAGGCTAATGTTAACAAGGCCAATGAAAGTCATACCTAGAAATAGGTACCATGTCTTTCGTTTAAACTAGATAAAATGTGTTTGTGCAGCTTGTGAGTAGCAGGGAAGAAAATTTCCCGCTGCAGCCAGTGGTGGTAGTAATAGTGGTGTCATGAATTAGTAGTTTGCATTTCAAGTATGTGCAAGTATAGAAATTAACATACATTTCTAGACAAGCTAATCACCTATCCAAATAACTACTTAAATTATAAAACGCAATTTGTAAAAACTGCTATTTAATACACCCGTTTGAAGACAGCTTACATGTGTTACGATACTAAGAGAAATGCTTCTGAAGAAGGAAAGGCTGCATGTGTCCCTTTGAGATCTGGTAGGATGCCTGCTTC
Organism: Acropternis orthonyx; assembly: GCA_035583155.1. Taxonomy (NCBI): domain Eukaryota; kingdom Metazoa; phylum Chordata; class Aves; order Passeriformes; family Rhinocryptidae; genus Acropternis; species Acropternis orthonyx. Next base: position 10,754,198 of record JAWWEU010000158.1, read on the forward strand.
CCTCCTAGAGGAGGAGTTGGTGTTGTTGGAATCAGCTTATTACTCCTTTGTGTTAGAGCCTTTGCTGCAGAGTTTAGCATTTCTGCACCTCTGAGTAGCTTCAGATATGAACTCTCATGTTGCTGTGAAGTATGTCTTTTATGAACAAATGGATTCTACTTTCAAGTTCCAACTAACTGGAGGTATGAAAAAAACCCAAACAAATGAGAGTAAGAGTGATATCTATATATTTTCAGAGTATGCTTGTATTTTGATTGACGTAGTCGACTTGTGCAGATTTCCACTTCATTTTGGTATACTTAAGTTATGAGTGACAGCTGTCCCTCTGAGATTTTCACTGATATTCACTCCTGCTGGAGCCTCACTGTTGGGCTGAAGAGAAGAAAGCTATCAAAAAAACCCCACCAAAACCCCAAGTTGTTTGTCTTCAGACTTGAACTCAGTTGAAGACTTTTAAAAGTAGGCCAGAGTTTGAAGTAGAAAGGTTTTAAAGAACTCATAAACTTTTGGAGATTACCAATGCAGAGTCTCTGAAAATCATTACACATGCAATAAAAAGCAATACTATTAAAATTTAAGTGCTAATCACTTCGTGTTGGTTTTGTTTTGCCACTTTGGTGTAAGGCATCTTTTCTGAGAGAAAAAAATCTGATACTTGAACATTTTACTACTTATTTTAAGTAAGACATGAGAGACGCACTGGGTTGCAGATTAAACAGTTAAGGCCTGAAGTGATTAAAGTTTTAAGGGAGTTAATCTTTAAATGCTTCAGTCTTAGCTAGCTGATCTGTAAGCCAATTTTCCTGCAATGTTAATGCTTTTAAGGACCTGAATAAAGAGTTGTCTACAGCATCCATTTAACCTTCAGTGTACTTGGTCAACTGCAGAGATTTTGATTTTGTGGGTTTTTTTCCCCCCCTTCTTTCCTCTCAAATTTTTTTACCTCTCAAGAATCATTGCATATGTAATTCTCTGATGAACAACTGCATGGCAGAGTTCAGTGTAGCATTTTATAAATGCATTGTGTTGTTTTCATTCTCTTGCAGTGCAGGTGCTTTCGGCAGTTAGTAGAAAACAGATGATAGCAAAAGTACTGCAGTTTGTTTTTTATCAGTGTGATTCTGGACTCAGATTGTATTCCTTTAACTTGTCTGTATGAGCCTCCACTGGAAACCTTGGAGTGCTGTAAATGTGGTGTATTTTACAGTAATGTTTCTGCTGTGCTGTAAAACGGTTATATTCTGGTTTTAGCGTCCTACAGCTTTTCCTGAATGGATGTTATCTTCTGGATTTTGTAGACTAGTGGGGTAAAATAATTTGATATTGATTTCTAAGGACTTGCAAGTAGTCCTTGTGTCGCAAAACTTTGTTGTACTTGACTCAGTGCTGTGAAGGGGTGCAATTAATATGCTTTGTCAATTATTTTGTTTTGTTTTGACTTGGAAAAAACACAACCAGAGCACTTTGTATTACAGTCAACATTTTTAGTAAAACTGGTAAAATACTGAAGTGACAGCTCTTTGGGATTTCAGCTCTCTATTATTTCTATGGAGTGTATTGAAGTGTAACCTTTTTCTGTAATTATCAAGGTGTTTTAAGATACACTTCCCCTCATTTTAAATTAAATTCTTTTCAGATCTTCTGGAGGACAAAGCCATTTTCATAAGCCTCCTTAAGAAGTGCGGATGTTTTTATAGTCGTAGAATTATTTGGGTTGGTTTTCTTCTATCTTTGTTGCTGTCATCTCACAAATAATACTTGACTGCATAAGGTGTTCTTGTCCACCTAAGCTTTGCATTTGATTCAATACATAACATCTTTATTACCTCTCCATAAGTTTTTCTCATCTTCTTTTAAAATCAGAAGAAAAACTGCAACCTGGACTTCTCTTTGAATCTCTGGTTGTGGGTTTTTTGTGTCACAGTCGGCAGAGGTGATTCTGAGACCTGTAGTTAAGTGGCATTGTACCAAACAAAACTGTGTGTTTGTCTTGGTATTTCCACCTCATAACTAATAGGCTTGTCTGCGAGAAGTCTCCTGGGGACCCTGCTTTTTCTAAAGGTTCTGAATTTTTGAGTATTAAATGTCTTTCAATGTTCTTTGTTAAGAAACGCTTTGTATGTAATGAGGGACATGATGGATTCATATATAATGACAGGACATACACAGTAAATGTAGTGATGGAGTTGTGGTTATGCTTCTTTTCAGTAGTGTTTCATTGATGGATCTGTATCAGTACCATCATTCTCCCTCTCTGAGTTCCCTCTCCTGCAGGTATGTGAGTGATCTGTAGTTCTTCCCCTCCACAGTCCTGTCTGCCTGTGTGCAGCCAGTCTAGGTTTCTCACACAGGGGTGGTGGTTTTCTCTCACTGCTTTGCTGAGATTTGAGTCTGCAGGATTACGGAGCATTCTTTATGCTCTTCAGTTTCTTCAGGGTACAAGACTAGACTGTATAATACCCTTGGAATATATGGGTTTGAGGCTAGGATGTTTCAGTAAGAAACTTCTCCCTAACAGTTTGTCCTATTGTCTGTATGTTCTCAGTGTGAACACATAAACATATGTGAATATTTGACATGCTTTTATTTAGAGGAGCTAAGAAATTCTCTTGACTAAAAAGGGAGAGCAACATATCTCCAACATGCAGTATGAAAATGGGCTGTAACTCCAGAAACCAAAACCAAAGAGCAGAAATCCTATTGTATTATATATGAGAGTAAAAATTACTGGGAAAAATTATGTTTTCAATTATTTTCAACTTTTTGAATAGCCTGGTAGTAGATGTGCTTTGTCTTTTTTCAAAAATGTTTATACTAGAAGGTTAACTTGGATGAATGCAATACATGACCATAAAGTGACACGTTTTTGAATAGCTGAATGTGTCCTTAACATCAGAGGAGGTTCTTTAGTCTAAGTGAGCTATTCTGCTTTGGAGTAATCATCACTAAAAATCATTTCAGAATAATTCTATATGAAGACTAATCATATAAATTTGGAATGCAAGCAACAAAAGAGCAGTTTGTGCAGAAAAACACAAACCAGTGTACACTTCTAATTCGGTTAAAAGTACTGTAGGTGCTGCCCCTTCTGAATCTAAAGCACTGTTTTCATGTTGACTCAAATATACAGTAATTAAATGAACTGTATTTATGTGCACTGTAACTGTTGTTACACAAAAGTGCTGTTTGCCATTTGTTCCTTGTGCCACGTGCCGTTGATTGTACCTGTCTGAGTGAGTCATGTACAGGTGCCAGCACTTCTCCGTCAGATGTCTCCACAAGCAAGAGTGTTGTGCATCTTGAGCTAAGCATGAAAAAAGGTAAGCACTGTTCTGAGATGGCCAGAGGCTAAACATGAGAAGACTTCAGAGAAATAAAGTGAGGAGAATAAGCTGTTCTCCTTGTCCTTTAGAATACAGTGAGTGATGGTGAATGGATTTGCTGGCAAAGAAGTTTTGGTGTAAACAGTAAGAAACATTTAATGGGTGGAGCTCATGCTACTTAGAATGAAAATTTTGAGCAGTATTATTTGTTTTTAATGTTAGATACCTATGAGGAACGACTTGTGTGAGGCTAATAGAATGCAGTGGAAATGGGAATAGCCTGGATAATCTCCTGAGGTTCTTTTTAGATTTGTTAATCTGAAAAGCCAAGGCCTGGGCTCTCGCCTTGTTTGCTTCTCAGCAGAGAGACACTGTAGTTAAACTCATTGGGGAGGTACCAAACTCAGACATCAGAGTGGTGGTGAATGAAGAAATCTGTGTGGATTGCCATGAGAGGTGAGACCTGGTCTTTAGGTGGGACTGTCAGGTGTTTGTCCTTGCTGTTAACCACAGCAAGCTTTATGTCACTGTTGGATCAGGTTCTGTAAATACCAGGGAGGAAGAGATAAAATTGCACAAATGTAACAATCCAGTGAAGCACTGAAGTACCTCAGAACCACTTAGAAGTTTGTTGTTTAAAGTTCATATGTTTTGTTTCAGCTCATTATTGCAGATTATCTGTCAGCTTTCTCTAAGAAGTTGGAACTTCTTTTACACTTGAAGTGCTGTAATTTAGACAATTTTTGACTGATGTTACTGGGGTTTTTTGTTTGGTTTTTCTGTGTGTTTGTGTAGGGAGCTGAGAATTTATGTGGTTTTGGAGAGAGCCAGAAAGCAAGACTGCTGTGTTTTGAATTTATAACTATATATCCAGTTGTCACAAAGCAATCCTTTCTCGGGTTGTGCGATGGAGCAGAAAGGCAGATAATGTGCATCTAATCAAACACAGTCTATTGGGCTGAATACAAGATTGTGAAACTTGAACTGGGTCGCTGAATGTGTTCTGGGAATCCTGAAATAATTTATCTGTGAAGTTGATTCTTATGACTGTAAATCAGTTTGGAATGTTTTCTAATAGTTCAAGAAAACAGACTAACGGAAAATAAAGGTTATTTTACGTTTTTTTCCTAAACAAATTTGCTAATGATTTGTGCTTTGGTAAAGCTGATACTTTTCATGCTAAAAATTTATAATACTACATTATATTCCGCTAGCCCCCCAGTTTGATTGACCTTTCAATTTGTTCCCTTTACATAAACTTAGTTGTGTTTTGATGCAGGTTTCTTCTGCTGACTTAAATCATCTCAGTGGTTTTAAAGCTTCACTTGTTAAACTTGAAAACTTTTTTGAAGCCATTATACAGTATAAATCCTTATTCATAGTAGTTTATAAAAGCTGTGTCCTAGTTGCGTTCATTAAAGAAAAAGAAGAAAATTAATACTTACGATTATCCCTCAAAATTCTGCATATTGTGTACTGCAGCTCATTTTATCATTGTATTATCCAGTTAGAAGCCAAACAGAAACATCAGTGCCGACACTTTTTGCTGTTCCAGATTTATATAACTCCTGATTTCAGGACAGGGCAGGTGGATGTGTGCTCTGAGCATACACCTGGCACAGCACCTACACAGGCCAGGGGAGAAAGCAGCTGATCCCAGTGGGTCGGTGTCCGACTGGGACTGTGCCATGCAGAATCCTTGGGAAGGACTTGGAGGATTGCTACCGATTTTTTCCAATAGTAGCATGTTGGCCTCAAGCACCATCACTAACTGAAGTCTCAAAAGGAGCTCAGTTTATAAATCCTGAGGTTGAGATGTTGGTTTCTTTGTTTATAAAGCAAAGACTGCCTAATACTGTTTCAGTACAGCATGTTGGTGCTTTCCTTTCACTAATAGCATGGAATTGGCAGAACCACTTTCAGATCTTTCAGTTTTTATTGTACAACGTTTTTAGGCTCTTATCTGTCTCCCAGTAGCATATAACAAATGGTTTTCTTTTGTACAAAACCTGGCGTTTGCAGATTGAAAAAGAAGTTTATGAATGAACTTGCAGGTCAGAAGATATATGAGGGAGCTAGGCTATTTAGATTACTCTCTTCCTCATTATTTTTTAATAATGTAGTATTTAATAATTTCTGGTATGGTTCTGGTCCTGATTTCAGTGTGGATTTGGTAAGAGACTACCAGAATTTTAATGAAGAAACCTGATTTTAAGCAAAAGTCAATAAACAGTAATTTGCTATATATTTGTTATAATAGGTGTTTGCTTTATGGTCATAAGGCGGCAAAGGAGCAAAGAAATACTTTATTTTTACGTATTAAGAGGAAGAAGAAAAATACAAGTATATTCATGTCTGTTTTGTAAGTGCTTATTTTAGTGCTAGTCACTAGTGACACTTTTTTTGTCTTTGATTGAAATTCCCCTGAGTGGGGATCCGCCATAGGCGTGGCTTCTTGAGATGAATTCTGAGCATGGAACCAGGATTGTGGAACCAGCAGTTTACCTGGACTGGTCCTCACAAAACCTTTTCTCTTTCTCTGTCTTTGCTGCTCTGGGAGTGTGAGAAATGAACCGAGGCAGGCGGAGAGCTTTAGAGGTGGGGGATTGCTGAGATGAGAGTGTTAATGGTGCAGCTGATCCATGAAGTGTTACAACTTTATTTATTGTTGCTAAGAGAGACCTCTTCAGGGGAAGGATGGTTGCAGTGCCTTTATGTTTTTCAAGGACATGTTGTCAAGGGATCACTTGCACAGGTGCTTTTATTTAGCTGTCATGGATACCAGGATAAACTTAAACAGAATTTTATTTCTTTATCAGTAATAGAATAATAAATTAAGCATTTGAACTGGCTTCTGGTTTATGAATCTCTGATGCTCCAACTTGCAGATTTGGAGATGAAGCAGTTCAGGCTTTAGTTGTGGCTGATACCACTTGTATAGTGATCCTTTCATAGTTTGCAGTTCTTGCTCAGCTTGCAACTCCATAAATCTGGGCTGCAGAGTGAACTTAGGCAAAGAGGGAGAACCCTGACACCCAGGTCTTCTTCTGAATGGCATTTGGAACTTGTTCTCAAGAGCTTCCCTGGCCAGACCTCACAATTCTTGCAGGTTTATAGCCTTTGAAATGTCACCTGCTCTCTGCACGTTTCCCTAGCATGAAGCAACTTCTCCCACCTCCCCCCATATTTTTTGGATTTGTGTATCTAACTAAGGTCCCCAAGTTACTTGCTCGTCTTTCCTTTGCACCCAGTGGTTCCTTAACCTGGATGAGAAATAATCTTTTATTTATGTCAACAAAATGAGATTGAAAAAGGAAATCACAGTATCAGTTATCCTCAGGTCAAGAATGCCTTTATTCCTTTTTTGTTGAATCTCTGCCAAGTTACTTGTACTAAAGCAACAAGTGTACTTATACAAGTGTGTATGTGTGTGTATATATATATATATATATATATATAAATAAACTAAGAATAAAGCAATTTTAGTGTTATAAATAATGTGTAGTCACATCCCCACCTTCAAATAAAATGATCCACTGTGTTACTGTGCTGCTAGTATTCCTGTTGTCAGTCTGCCATAAATTGTGGGGAATTTAATATAAGAACTGGCTTTAACTTTCTGGTCGTGTCTGTAATTACTTTGTATAGATTGATGCAGTATTATAATCAATCAAATATGTTTTTTTGTAATAAAATGCCCAGTGCAGTTGTGATTTTGGTGCTTTATCTTAGGCTTACCTGTGAGCTAGGAGTGCAGGAAGCACTATTCTAAAAAAACAGAAATAAATTCAAAATTTTGATCCAAGAGAGAAAAATCTGGTTTTGTAGTTGACTGAAAAATCTGTGGTATAGCACAGTATTTTTAAAACAAACAATATTCCCCTTTTGTACATGGCATATACAAAATCAGCCTCACTTCATTTTTTAAGTGTATTGTTTCCTTTTTGACATGTGTTATAGCATGTGGACAGGAGGGATGTTCATTAAAATCATGGCTTATAAGCTTAGAATGAAGGATGAATTAGATTTAATGTCAAAATAGTGGGATAAGAAGTGAGTACTAAAGTTACAGCGTGCATTCGTGACCTCAATGTTTTCAACATTCCTTGAATACCAGATTTGTCTAGTTCTCGGCATCACCTCATGATTATTTGCTATAACTGCATACCAGAAAAGCTTATTTCACAAGGATTTTCCTGCATTCTGGCCCAGTAATATACTTGCAGAGACTTGTTGGCATTTGCAATTTTGAAGATTTGTTGTTGGACCATTTTCATCTCTGTTTCATGTCTTGTATATTGAATTTGATCTCCTTCTCCCAAAAAGCAGAGGAACTGGCAAGACCTCTCAAAAAGTGGGTGGAGAGTATGTTCCCCCTCTCCCCCCTAATTTCAGTGTTTTGCTCATATGACCAGTGTGTGTTTGCAGCAGCCGCTTCTGTGTGAGAAGCTTTTCAGTACACACGGCGAGTTGTCACATTTACACTGAGTAACAAAAATTACTTGGGGGGAAAAAATCACTTGCTGTTTTTTTTTTTGGTTGTGGCTAAATCATTTATAGAAGCATGTCTTAAGTTTTCTGTTTTGAAATTCAAGATTTGATTCTTGTTACACTCTGATCAATACTGTTGCTTAAAAGGATGTGTTTTGGCCATTTCATGTCTGAATGTCTTACATCTAAAAGATCAGCAGCATTTCCAACTGTGTAGTTGGAAAACTGTTTGGGAATGTTGTAATAAATGTATATCTATGATTTTCTTTGGTTTTGGGTAATGCAATTGTGAAAACTTCACATGATTTGGGAAACTGTTTCCATTTTATGTAACCAAACAGCAATTAAATGAATGGAAATACATTAAATAACACTAGTTTTGTCAAGTCTGATCAGGCTTGAAAGATTGTTGATGCTAGTTTTTTGTAAAAGTATGCCTCAGCTGAAGAAAGTAAGTAGTTGAGTTGAGTATGCCTGGGAAAAACGTTTTGCAATAATAAATTCTGTGGAATTATGTGCAATTAATAAATACTTCAATATACTTCGGTTTGGTTTAAGATGAAGGCACATCAGTGTTAAATTTTGCTTTTTCTGGCTTCCACAAACATAATTATGTTTGTATTTTGTGTGACAAAGGCTAAGTAGATAGAGTTCAGTTAAGTGTTCAGTAGTACATTTTCCAAAATGCTGCAGTTTACTTCCAAGGTGAACAATGCTATAATCCCAGAAAATGTAATTAAATGTCAGATTTTTGTGCTGACTTTGGCTTTAGACTCTAAATAGTATAGTGTGGAAGAGTTCAGCTAAAATCACTTAACTCTGAGTTCAGACTGAGAAACAGCAGAGATAACCAAAGTGGGATGTTTTTTATTGAACCATTTATTGGGATGTTGGAAAAGTGGAAGCAGTTTAACCAAAAAATTTAAGAATACATTCAATGGTTTTATCTGCACCTTGTCTTTCAAAACTCATCATTAAGCTGTCAAGAACACTTCAAAATTGCAGAAAACGAGATTCTTCTTACTGTCCTCCTTCCTCTTTTTAACCTCATTTTGTAAGGAAGTGAATGCCTTCAATTATGCAAGTGTTTTTAACAGTCTGTAATTTGATGATGAAAAAAATGGTTGGAAATGGTTGCTTGAGCAGGAATACTTGGTGATATGTTTTATGGGTTTTCTTTTTTGGGGGGGGGGGGGGGGGTTTGGTGGGGGGAGGAAGGGCAGTTTGTTTGGGATTTCTCTATGAAACATTTTGAGATTGTCAGCCCCTAAATAGACATCTTTTCTAAGCATCCTAATTTCTTTTGTTAAATACATAGATGTGATCTATGCTGAAGCATTTTAGGGTGTGTTGTATGGGATAATGGTGACATACTTCTTAAGGTGTGTCATTATTACAGCATATGCACACCCTCTTATGTCTTACTACTTAAATATGATAGTGCTTATAAGTTTTCCTTTTTAAGTATTAATTTGCTATGATGAGTTAGGTAACAGCATATTTAAGTACACTGTTTTACCTATTATGGATAATGCCTTACTTGTCTGTTGCAAGAGCAACACTGCAGTGGAAACCGTATTTAAATTAGGCATTGAATTTAGTGGTGGTTTCTGAAGGGTGTTCAAAGAAGGAACCTTAATGACGCTTGTCTCTTCAGATTACTGATTATAAGTGTGGCAGAAGAGTAGTGTACCGTTTCAGTTTCACAGGATTTTGTGTCTTGCAGGGAATGAAGTAAGAATGGAGTGGTCCTGAGTCATCTACCATTTTATTTTAGTGTGAGTTAAACCTTCTTCAGGTTTTTGAGAGGGTGAGGTTCTCTGTGCCAGACTGATCCAGAGTGAGGGAAAAGAAGTTACCTCATTGAAGTTGCAGTGTGTAAATGAGATTTGCAAAGTGAACTTAGGTGTTTCAGACCCCAGTAAGAGAGGCAGCACGGACAGTGTGTGTGCTTTCTGCTGAGACAGCAAAGGAGTTGATTCTGCCCCTCTGCTCAGATCTCCTGAGACCCCATCTGGAGTGCTGCATCCCTCTCCAGGATCCCCAGCACAGGAAGGATATAGACCTGTGGGAGTGAGACCAGAGGAGGGACACCAAGATGGCTGGGGGGATGGAGCAGCTCTCCTGTGAGGAAAGGCTGACAGAGCTGGGGTTGTTCAGTTTGGAGAAGGTTCAAGAGAGATGTCCTAGCACCTTCTAGTGCCTAAAGTGGTGGTATGATAGAGCTGGAGAGGGACATTTACAAGAGCAGGTAGTGACAGGACAAGGGAGAATGGCTTCAAACTGAAAGGAGGGAGTAGGCTTGGATTAGATATGTGGCAGAAATTCTTTTCTGTGAGGGTGGTGAGGCACTGGAACAGGTTGCCCAGAGATGTTGTGGATGCCCCATCCCTGGAAGTGCCCAGGGCCATGTTGGATGGGGCTCTGAGCAACCTGGTCTAGTGGAAGGTGTCCCTGCCCATGGCAGGGGGGTTGGAACGAGATGATCTTTAGGGTCCCTTCCAACCCAAACCCTCCTATGATTCTATGAGTTGCTCTTTAAATTTCAACCTAGTAGCAAAATGCCAACTGTACAATTTCTTACTACTCTGTATGTGTTACCTTCCTCTCCTAAAGTATCTGTTTTCACTGCTATGGGGACTGTATGAATTTTGGAAGGCTGGGTATGAAACAGCAATTTTAGCAGTGTAACAGATAAATAGATTTAGATCTCGCTCTGCTGCAACTGGAGATGTGCTGCAATTGTTGAGCTATGTTCCACACCATGCAAAAGGCTCATGGGAAGATGCTGAAAACCAAGTCTTGGCTTCCTGAAGCTCTTGTGGTAATTACATTGAATAGCAATGGAAATATTGATACCCAAGGTCAGAATAAAAGTTGATCAACCTTATTGTCCAGAATTCAACAAGAATCAGCAGTGGATAGTTCGGGAAGGAGTGTAAGATACTGTGAGATGAGACAATTGCTTGTTTTGATAAATACACTGGCATGTACTGCTCCAGCTTTAAGATCCTTCAGCAATGACAGGAGACTTCTGGGTCAATGTACATGTGAGTTCCTCAGGAGCTTCTCCCCCATTTCTTTGTCTGAAAGTTTAAAACCTGTTAGTTTTTTGTCCTTCATAAGAGTCTGCAGTTTTACTGTGTTTTGTGAAAGACTTCCATACATTTATATCAACATACAACCATTTTATATCATGATAGATATTTAATTTTCCTGCAAAATAATGAATTTTTCTCTATTTATATTGTTGCTTCTGTGCATGAGATAGCTTGTTGTATTCCCTTAGAGCGTATTTTTTCCAAGGAAACCCCTCTGATACAGCCTTTCCTTCTAGAGACCTTACAGGGCTCTGGATATTGTTGTTTTTCTCTGTGACTTTTAGTTCAAATGTATCTTTTTGAAATGCAGGAAGCAAAAATGCAAGTCTTACAGTGTGCTTGTACTTCCCAGTTCCTTTCCTGAGGATTTTCAGCATTTAAATTAATTTTTTTTTTCCCTGTGGTTACTGCACGTTAAAGTGAGCCACGTGTCAGGTTCCCTTTCTGGAGTTGTAACACCACGTGTAGTCTGTTACTGCATATGCCTCTTTAGGATTTCTTTTTTTTTTAATAAGCTTTAGTTTCCTTTACTGAATTGGGAAACATGTAATGCTTTGTTACCCAGGTGGTTGGTGTTGGAAAACCCTTTCATGTACTATGACAAAAGACTTGAACATTGACTATTCCAAATACTTTTACTGTTCATACACTTGACAAATTTATTGTGGAAATTTTTTCATCTGTTCAGAAATTGTCTGTAGAAAACAAACCAAAAAACCCTAAGTCAGTCAGCCCCTACTACACATGCACAGAGCCCAGCAGAGATCTAATCTGCCTCCCTTGGGGAAAACTAATTATTTATTCCTACTTTTAAAAAGGGGTTAGTACTTCAAAAGAGAGCTGTTCTCCTATACCATGACAATTCAGTTTAATTGAGAAATTTTTTTTGTGAATGGTCTTGCTAAAAGAATTTTTTGTTAAATGACTCTGTTGTTGTATTGAGTACATCCATTTACTTTTCTTGAAGAACTATTAATAGATGGATGACCTATGATCTTGCTGTAGAGAAGTCTTTCTGCTTTTTTTTCCCAGTGTCATTTATTTATCTTTAGGGTTACTAGTTTGATAACTTGGCATTTTCTGCAAGTTTGCTACATCTAAGCAAAAATTCTGAGTAACTTCAGTTCTCTTTAAAGACAGATGAAACATTTGCCCATCTTCCAATAACCCTCTCCCATCTCCAGGGAATGAAACCCACAGTTTATAACTCTTTATATTTTGATTACACAGAACGCTCAGAGTTATGCTGTCTGATACTTTTATTTTCCGAAATCCTGTGTATCTTCCCCTCTAAAGTACTGTTTTGTTCTGGGAAGTTCCTCAGGCACCTCTCTAGGAAACTGTAGTCTAGAAAGAATTCTTAGTGGGTTTTTCTTTTTGAGCTCTTGATTAGTCATCTCTGAGTGATCATTTTACCTTTGTACGTATTTTAGCCGTTGTCATCATCAGTTTTTACAAGCTTTCCACTTCTGATGCACGTTGAAACATATCTTAGTAGTAATTGAGGGGATTGTCCCACTGTACTCTGTGCTGGTCCAGCCTGGCCTCGAGGCCTGTGTGCAATGTTGGGCACCACATTAAAAGACAGACACTAAGCCATTAGAGAGTGTCCAAAGGAGGGCAGTGAACATGGTGAAGGGCCTTGAGGGGAAGCTGTATGAGGAGCAGCTGAGGGCACTTGGTCGTTCAGCTGGAGAAGAGGAGACTGAGGGGACACCCCATTGCAGTTCCAACTTCCTTGAGAGGGGCAGAGGAGGGGCAGGCACTGATCTCTGCTCTGTGGGGACCAGTGACAGGAC
>JAWWEU010000158.1:10767011-10787494 GCA_035583155.1 Acropternis orthonyx
GAGGGGCAGGCACTGATCTCTGCTCTGTGGGGACCAGTGACAGGACTGAGGGAATGGCCTGAAGTTGTGTCAGGGGAGGTTTAGGTTGGGTATTAGAAAAAGGTTCTTCCCCCAGAGGGTGGTTGGGCACTGAACAGACTCCCCAGGGCAATGGTCCCAGCACCGAGCCTGCCAGAGTTCAGGAATTGTTTGGGTGATGCTCTCAGGCACGTGGTGTGACCTTTGGAGAGGGTCCTGTGCAGGGCCTGGAGTTGTACTTTGATGATCCTTGTGGAACTCAGCATGTTCTGTGATTCTAATTTTTATTAGCAGGTTTCTCCACTGAATTTCTCAATTAGTTTCAATGCTAGTTTTATACGTAACTTGCTGGAGTTTATGAGCATTTTGATTTTCCCTATCTTGGACAAGGCTTTTTTCCCTTCTGAGGCTTAATTGTTTTTGAAAAATAACTTTGGCTACTGTGTGAGGCACTGTGAGCTCAACAGACTTCAGACTCATCACCACTTCTTTAGGAACAGTCAAGTCTACGTGAGATTTATCACATTGACACCCAGCAGGCAAATTGCTACAAGTTCTTGCTGGTATCAGTTATATTCTTACTCCCCTGCCTTTAGAACGTGCTTTTCCTTACAAGTTGAGTTCATTGCTACTGTGAGAGTGTCCTCTCCTAAAAGAGGTTCAAGGCCACTGGTGTGTAAGGTCCTATCTTAAATAGTGCTCTCTGAATGGGAGACTTCCCAGTACTGAGGAGCAGAGGCTTGAAGTGGGACAGTGTTGTGTGGCCTTGCTGGCCCTGCCGGGTCTGACGGACCTGCTGCTTCCCTGGCAGAGCAGCAGCTGCACCGCGTTCCAGGGAGCAGGGCCTGGACACAGCCTGCCAAGGGCACTGCGTGGGCCACCACTGGGATATGTGGCAGGAGGAGGAGGGAAGATAAAAATAGTTTACTCTGGATGCTGATTTGTCAACAATCCCTTTTTTTTTTCTTTCAATTTATGTTTGGTACAGGAATGTGTAACTAAAAAGTGTTTAAATGATGAAAAGGATGAGTTTTAATGAATTTTCCCGAGCTGGGGTTTTGTCTCTAAACTTTTCAACCAAGCTGGAAAAACTGTGCTTGCATAAAAACCTGTGGCCAGCTCGCTTGTGTTCATTTGGAACACAGCTCTGGAGCATGGGGTGCGTGTCACTGCCTGAATTTTCCTCAGTAGGAACAGTATTGAAATTCCCATGCTAAATCTCCTGTGGTTATCCTTCCTGAAATTAGTTTGTGCATGTTTTCACTGCATATCGTGTATTTATATTGTGTTTATATTTTCTTCAGATTTTACTTGATGATAGTGTACCTTTCCCAAAAATTTCTAAGGTGATGAAAATTATGTTCATTTTTTCTTGCCCAGATATGTATTTCAGGTATTTTAGCAAAGATCTCTTCAACAAAGGAATATCAAGGGTATTTTCATACCAGAGTGGGAAGACTGTGCATGGTACTGTTAAATTTGAGTGCTTCTCTTAACATCTTTTTTGGGATGCAGCTGTGCCACACTGAGTTGGGAAAACAAAGAGATTTTGCTTAAAAGCTGTAGCAGTTTTTGTGTCACAGTTAATAGTGGTTTTTGGGGGGTTGGGTTCTTAGGGGGGGTTTGGTTTCTTTTTTTTAAGATTTCAGGCTCTAGTTTCACTACCACATCCCATAAATTCTGCACAAGACTGCAATTTACATGCAATGTTTTCTACTACAGTAAACATTAATAACCTCATCTAGAAAAGAATTAAAATGCTTGAGGTCATGAACCTAATCCTTGGAATGCCATGGGTCATAGTTAGATTTGACTTCAGTCAGTGTGACTGAATGAATATGTGTATGAATATGTGTAAAGTAAAAATGTGATAGTTTTTTTCGTATATCCCTTATTTTTTAGAATTTCTGGATAGTCAAAGAGAGGGTGACTTTGAGAGTTTTATTGTGTTTTTACTGTGGCTTTTAAAATGCATGTAAATAAGTAACTGCATACTTTAAATGGAAACAACATAAATGCATGGAGTGCTGTTTCCTATTTTTGTGTCACATGTACTATCTCAAATGTTGTTTTCAATTAATAAAATTATTCACTATTCAGTACAGTAGCTGATATTTTATATTAGTTTGGGTTTATTTTGAATCAAATTACTCTTGGTTTCAAATTTTGTTTAAGATAAAAATGTGTGTAATACTTTGTTTGAAGCAGGGGGAAGAGCTTGTTAAAGGTTGTTAAATACTGATGCACATTTGCACAGCGTTTTGTGAACACTTTCATGTAGGTTCGTTGGAAAAGGCCAGATGGAGTATTTTTGTTAGAGCTTTCAGTTGGCAATATTTCCTTCTAAATTTGTTTCTTGTCTTGTGTGTTTTTGGGGTTTTTTTAGGATTGTTCTTTACTGAGGATACTATTTTTATATTACAAACTCAAAAACCTGTCCCTGGGAACAATTATTTCAGATGAGGCATTAGAATTACCAGTAAATATTGGCACTCCATTTTTTTCTTAACTTTGAAGACTTACGTATTTTGAAAAGTAAATTTGCTCATTCTCTTGATAGGGTAATTTGCTCTTTATAATATCATTATTGACATTAGTTTTGCAAAATAGACTAGCAGGCCTTAGGGAAGTCTTTCATGAGTTCTGTTTGCACATTTTTGTACAACATGTAGTGCAAAGGTATTTACCATCTATGGGTGTTCTCATTGTCTCATTTCAAATGCCTGACCCTCAGTGCTCCAAACCGTGTCTTTGCTGAAGTGAATTGACGTAGAGGAACCGGTAGAAGTTGGTTAGCACCGGTTGCATGAAGAAACCACAAGTATCTGGCTTCCAGCAGATAGTGGAATCTGGTACTGGAAGATACATGAGTCGATACACTCAAGGGCAGGGCTGCCATCCAGAGGAGCTTCTATAGGCTGGAGGAATGAGCCAGTGAAAGCATTATGAAATGAATCAAGGAAAAATGCAAAGCCTGTGCTTGGGAGGGAAGAACCACCCACAGTGTTTCACTTTGGAGACTGACTGGCTGGGAAGCATCTCTGCTGAAAGGGACCTGGAGGTCTTGCTAGACAGCAAGCTAAATGTGAGCCAGCAGTGTGCCCTCACAGCAAAGATGACCAGCAGCATCCCAAATGGCATTAAGAGGATCACGGCCAGGAGCCTGAGGGAAGTGATTATTAAGGTCCTTTACTCAGCACTTGATAGATCCCATCTGAAAAGCTGCATCCAGTTTTGGGCTCCCCAGTACAAGAAGGATGTCCATCAGCTGGAGCTGTTCTAGAGGAGGGCAGCCAAGATGGTCTGGTCAGGGCTCAAGATGTGCCCTGTGAGGAGATGCTGCACGATCTTGGCCTGTATAGACTGGAAGAGGGGCATCTTTGGGATGACGTAACAGCAACCTTCCAGTACCTACATGGAGGGTATCAAGAAGATAAAGCCAGACTCTTCTCAGTGGCACATGGTGATGGGAGAACAAGAGGCAACGGGTATAAATAGAAATAAGAGAGATTCTAGCCAAGTAAGGGAAAAGCTTTCATCATGAGAGTCAAACAGTGGAATAAGCTGTCCAAGAGACTTTATGATCTCCATCCTTGAAAGTTTTCCATATTGACTTTGTAAATCCCTGAGCAATCTGGTCTGAATTCACTGTTTATCATGCTTTCAGCGGGAAGTTGGACCGCAGCCCTTCTGAAGTGCATTCCCCAGTACCTCCTGTTGTCAGCACAGTGTTGTGCATCATACATGTGCAGAGGCTGATGAGGAGAAGGAGGAACTGTGCACTGAGATTATATCCAAGTTAAAGCAACAACTGCATTGCAAAATGGTCCTGCTACTGAGCAAGAGGGGCAGAGATGAATCCCAGCATGAGATCACTGAATGGCTAGTTAGGTCACACTTCGTAGTTGGTTTCTTATAAGTAACTGTGTAGCATTGTTTTCCAGCTTTCCTTGTTCTTCTTGCCCAACATTTTGCAGGTACTTAGCCTGGGAACTGGTTCTGGATGCTGGTCATCCATCTGGCTGGCAGTACCAGCAGATTTCCTTCAGTTGCACAGGAAAAACAACAGCTGCATTTGCTGCTGTGACCTGCTAACAAAACCAGAGTGCATATTCCACCTTGCAAAAGGCCTTGTTGGAAATAAGTACTTTTTAAAAAACATAAGAGACAGACCTATTTATTGTAAGATCTCCTACGTTTGGACCTAAGTAGAGGCCTACTTGACAACTCTGCAGTTGAAAAAAGATGGAGAAGAAAGCAACTCATTTTACAATACATTTTTCTTTCTTAATATTAAGAAATATAACCCATCAAGTTATTGATGGGTTGTGCTATGTTTTTCTTTACTCCATCTGGTCCATTGGTTTCTGTCACTTTTTCCTATGTAGAAGCAGGTACACAGGATGTTTTTAGTAATTGCTGTGCCTTGATTTGTGATAGAAAACAACATCTGTTTTATAGTGATGTGCAGTGTTCTAGAAACCTGTAGAAGCAGCAGATGCCACTTGTAACTTTCCAAATCCTGTGGTCAAAAGTAATTTAAGGCCTGGAAGTTCTTCCTAACAACCCTTTCTAGAAGAGAACATATGCTTTATTAACTCGAGATAGCTGCTCTTATGATAAATCATTTTGACTAGCTGGTAGATTGTGTTTCTTAGGTGAGCGTGGTTGTCTACTGAAAAGGTAAAGATGAAGGTAAAAGTGGCAAACTTAATAAACAGTTGGCCTGAATATGGTTTCACATTTTGCTCTGGAAGGAGTGAATGTTTCCCGTGCAAGGTGGCTGTGTATGGTGTGGTGCTTCTCTTCATCGCACATGTATTGCTTGTAGCTATGGCACTTAGAATGTGAGAAACAGCAGCTGTGAAGGCTGGAGAAATAAATTCATCTGCTCTATCACACAGTGATTTTATTTTCAGGAAAAGAATCCTAAGCAGAAATTTGTTTCATTGTCAATATGTCAACTTGCTCGTTTTCTTATGTCTGCTTTAAAAATATTAAATAGTTGCTCTTTTCGTCTTTCCTAACAGTATGTTTTGTGTTCAGAAAAAGTCTATTAAAAGTTCTGTGGGAATTGCTTTGAAAGACATCTAGATACCTTAAAGATGTAAATTCTGAAAATATTTTTGCATCTTAGAGTGGAAATCTAATTAAGTTGATGTGTTTCTTCCAGCTGAAAATAAGTGGCTTCTTAATGTGCCATCCCGAAAAAGTGTTATTAAAAAAAGAAAGTGAAAATATGTCAATGTTTGTGTTCAATTTATTAGTACTGGAAGATTTCTTTTACTACAGAAAGGGAGTGCTCAGCTTCAGGCCGAGACTTTTCCAGTCTTAATTTGTGTTTCAGTAATTTCAATGAGTAAATTCCATGAGGAAAATGAAAATGAAACTTAGACATGCGCCCCCTGCCTCAAACAAGAATGTGATAAAGAAAAAGGCAATTTTATGGGTAATCTACAGTTCATGTAAATACTGTTTTTTTAAATCTGCTGCGTATCTGTGTTTCATTTCATGTGAGGTTTGCAGGGCAAACCTGACTGGGGGTTCAGCAGATAGTTATGCATGGAGGTTATTTATCTGGCAGAGACTGCTTGACTTTTTAAACTCTTCCCATTGTTCAGCGCAGTCCCAGCTGTAATGTGGAATGCAGCACGAGCTTCCGGGAAGTACTCGCACAGTGCTTTAGAAATGCCTAAATACGAGTATCATCAGCTGGTGACTAAGGACAACTGAGCTCAGCTTAGCAATTCTTTATTGCTTTTGTTTTCCTGTCCCGTGGTGAGACGTGGTCTTGGCAATGGGTGTTGTGATAAAGGAAAGGAAAGGTGAATGCCGCTCCTAAAGCAGGAACTGTAGGAGGCTGTGTTTGTTTCTCTTTCTTGTTTGGTAATGAAATCTGTTGTTTCAGTGAATAAGCAAGCGGCTGTGACATGCAGAATTGCACGTTCTAGCGAGATACTGACCTGCCAAGATTCCTTTCATTTACAGCGTATTCCAGAAAAAACTTTAGACCAGAAGCATCGTGTTACTACTTAGAAAGCTCATCTTAGAACAAGAGAATCCAGTGTTTCTGAAACTATGGTTTAACATCTTAGTGTAAGAGGGTAGTGTGATTATAATCAGAAGATTGTTTATGTACTGTTGCAAAATTTAGTATTTTACGTGTTGTTTCAGTTACGGCACTATATATTACTTATAGTTGCAATATTTGCTCACGTTGTAGTAAGGTTTTGAAAGTTTGCTTGGGTTTTTCCAGTACTTTTAAGATCTTTCATGTGAAAGGAGGTACCTATTATTTTTCTTTGCACCTCAAGAGAAGGTTTTTTTGTACTGTTTTACTGATGATGCATTAGAGTTCACTGCAGTTCATGGCTGTACCTTGCCGATGGGAAATTAAGTCTTTTATTTATGTGAGTAGTAATATTTTCATGACACAGAAAAATTTATGGCTCTGTGCTAGCTGCCTACATGCTTCTAGTAATACACTTAAATGCTTACATATTTGTAGTAATTAAGAACACCAAATCCTGAAGGAAAGACATCATTACTACATAAAACACACTGAATGATTTAATAAGTACTGTATATGTTGGGCCTTAATTACACAGGGGATTAGAACTCTGTGTGGAGAGTGAATTGGGCACTTTTCCTTAGAGACTGTCTAGTGCATTCCTTTTGTATTAATAAAGCTGAAAGCATCAAATCTTAACCAGAACAACTAATGAAACAGGTTAAACAGAAGGTTTACTTTTTTTGTTGGCTTTTTTTGTTTGTTTGTTTTTAAATAAAGATGAAGAAGATATCAAAGAAGAAAAAGGTAATGGTTCCACAAATGAAGCTGCCTGGTGAATCTGTTCACGTCTGAGGGCACATTCAGGACCGGATTCAGCTGTACTGTGCATGGAGTGGCTGTTCAGTCCGTGCAGCTGATCCCTTTATCCTGTGACCTGGGGTGTGAGACACAGCGGATAAGGCATTCAGTCCTCTCTCCTGCGTTCCAGTTCAGTAAATACTCCCATACCCGTCACCTCATCCAAAACAGAGTTTACTGGGGTTTTTTTTTGTTGGTTTTGAAGTTATTTAGGGGAAGCCCAGAAACAACGTACGTGTAAAGAAGGATGCATCCTGCTGACCTGTTCTTCCTTTTCCAGGAACTGACGTTCTCTTCACATTGGGTGACAAACACAAGGGATATTAAGTTTTTAATAGTTGTGTGAAATAAAATGAGAAGGCGGGGCGGAGGGGGGACCTCGGTATTTGGGAGTTTGGAGAGTAACTTCAGTTACAGTCTCAGAAGTTGTTTCATTTTGTAATTAGACTACTAATTAAAATATTCAGTTTAAAAAAAGCTGAACAAAACACAGACCAAAATTCACTTGGTTCCACGAAGCAAAACTATGGCTGCTAGTCTGTTAATATTCTCTGAGTGCATAAACCAAACAGTGGATACAGCTGAAGTCACTGACATCGTTTATTTGAAGATTCCAAGTCCTTTGCCAAATTCCTTCAAAACAGGTCGAGGCAATTACACGGCAGGGGGCAGTCAGGAATCAGGTAGTGACCAGGAGAGCTGAAAGGTGAAAAACCAAAGTGTTCCATGTTAGAGATGAGAATGTTTATATGCAACAAATATCAGGTCTAGGATTAACAAAATTGCAGATATTAGAATTATTTATTTAGTTGAGCTCAGAGAAAACCCTTGGGGAATTTTGCGAGAGCATGTTAGTTGGATGATTAGCAAGATGGCAGATGAAATTCAATGCTGATGAATGTAAAAGAATGCATAGTGAAGGAAGTAATTTGAACTGCGCATAAGCTTTGCTGTGTTAGGAATAAATTTTACAAATGTAAAAGATATCTGAGCAGTGCTTTGGACAGCAGAGTTGAAGATCTCTGGCTTGGCAAGCAGCAGTTTGTGGTAAAAAAGCAAAAGCTCAGATCTGCTAAAGATAGAATTATGGAAATAAAATGCATAAACCAATAGTTCCACTGTTTCCTGGAACCACAGAAACAAGAAATTTGGGAATGATTACTAGAATGACAAGGTAGATGAAAAGTCCGTGGAGGTGTGTCAGAGGTAATCTGAACATTTGGACCTTTTTGCTTTGAGGAATAGCTGTTTGAACTTTGGGGAAAGAGTGCCAGTTTTGATTGAGAAGCTCTGACGCAGCACAGGGACCTTCCTGCTCAGGGTGAGCACAGCCAGGCAGTAGAACACACAGCTTGTGAATGCAGACCCTGCAAAAGCTTCTGCTCTGGGTAGTGCTTGCCTGTGCTCTGACAGCTGTTCCCAGGGGTTTATTCTGGAGCTGAAGAGTTTAATTAGATTTTAAAGTAATTCCTTGGTAGGTGCATGGATGTAGACAATGGTAATGGCTAAGGAGAACAGAGTTTGGAAAGATTGTAACTTCTGTGCTGTGCCAGAACTCCAACACCTAATCCATAACAGGTGGAAGGAAGCATTTATTAGGAGGTGTCACTCCATTGCAACACACTACCTGGGCTTTTTCTTTCCAAGGTGGCACTCAACCCCCTTTCAGATTTAAAATATGAATCAGAAGTATACCTTTTGTTTCAAATTACGGATTGTGTACTTTATCCAACAAATAACTTCTTTTTTTTTTTTTTTTTTTTGACTATTTTACTTGAAAAGTTTGAAAATATGTTGGATATATCTTTCTTCATCTTCTGGAACCTGCTATATTTTAATCTCTTGTGTAACAAAGACATGTTTCCATAGAAGACAAAAGTCAGAAGACAAAAGTTGGAAGCAATGTTAAATGCTCAGAAAAAGGTTTTCTGAAAAAGAAGTAGTAATTTTAAGATCCTGCGATGTGTGTAGAGGAACAAGTTCCTCCTTTTCACCTTAGGTGCTTGCACATCTATTTTTATATAGCAAATATTCAGAGTTGTTTAAGGATTTGCAGCTTAATGAACAAAACCTTTTTAGTTCAGTGGTAGTAAATTTTTGCAAATCCTTTAACTCAGATACATTTAATTTTGGATAGAAATTCCCTAGGTAGGGGAGGGACTTTTTAGTATTTGGTGTACTGTTGTAACAGCCTGTGCGATTATTGTATTTGCAGTGAGGTGCCCGTATGGCAGAGCATTGTGTACAGACACTGTTAGCCTGACTCCTCACTTCCTTATTCAGTGCTCATCTTTATGCTCCAGAAACTGGTGGCGGCCTTTTAATTTATAAGTCAGAATTTATTAGAGGAATTGTATCTGACCATCTCATACATATATATATATGTAATAATTCGTTCTTTTTCCTGCTTGGAACAAGTGAAGCAGAAATCCTATTACAAATTACAGTGCTAATCAATGAGTGAGGTGCTTTTGATTTAAATCATCTCTATGAGTAAATCCTTTGTAATACTAAACAACCTTAGTGGATGCATAAAATTAAATTTGGGCTTCACAGTGAATTTTAGGAAGCAGCAAAATGCAGCAAATACCTCAGTGGCATTTCTGAGCAGCAGAAGAACTATTTTTAAAAGGCTTTGTCGCTCAACCAAATTTCTGCCAACAGGTATTTTTCAGTCACCTTCTCAGCACTGAGAATGGGTATCAAAAACGTGCTGACTGCCATGGCCATCGCATACCATTCCGGTTCTGGGTTCTCACTGGGCGCCATGGCCAGAAATGCAAACCCTACAGAGATGCACGTGATACTGTCATGCTTTGCTAAGTGATGCAGGTGATTGTAGATACAGCAGGTCACTGAGATACGGGTATCTGTTACTGAGAATTCTGTGGTATGTGGTTTTATGACATAGGTGGATTGGGAATTGGTTTGCTTTCTAGAACCCTTTTGTTTAGGAGGAGAAATTGGCTTTACAACTCTGTCTGTAGGAAATTACTTTGGAAGCAGTGTGGCTCTGTGATACATTAGATAAGTACTAATGACTGCCTTTTTGAGAATAATTTCTCGTTATTAAAAATAGATGTTCTTCATATGTTTCTGGCTGATAAAGGATTTTAGCATTTGGATTCTAAAAATTTGTATCCTAAATGGAAACTTTTCATATTTAGTGTGTGTGTTGGTGATGTCCTTATGCTCAAAAGTATAACTAGTGAAATGAAAGTTTGGAAAAGCCACTGCTGCTTGATTTTGGTCCAAGGCTAACATAATGTTTGCCAGCTTTTATTTCTGAATGTGCATTTTTTTCATCTAGTGTGTTTCACATTGCTAATTAATTTTAATTTCCATTATGCTAATATTTCTTCTGTGTGTATCTCTTCTAAAGAAGTTGTTAGAACTCAAAGTCTTTGCTTCTGGGAACTGCTGTGAGTGCAGCTCTTGCACACTTAGCATTAAGGATGGCCTTTGCTGTTCAAATCCTTTTGTAATATAATGAATAGATATGTAAGGAGCAGAGTGACCACTTGAATTTTTCCAGGAATTAATCTAACAGCATGTGATAGGAGACAAAGAAACCATTTCACATAAAACTGGATAGAATGAGAAGATCATCCTAAAATACAGACCAAGGTGTTGTAGACCTTTCTGTTCTAAAGTCAAGAAAAGGAACAAGAAGGAACACATCAAGGAATATTTGGTCAATCATCAGATGATTCTGTTAATTACAGAATACTAGAGCACTGTATTTGACCAGTGAAGGTAAGTGGTGGTTGCAGGACATTCTACAAGACATTCTGTCTGTGGAAGAAGAGTGTTTGGTAGTGGGCAAGACCTGTCACAGTTGTTCTGTCCTGGCTGTTGGGTTGTTCTTCCAGTTCCATTATCCTCTTGTTATCCTAAGAAACCCAGGATACAGTTTACCCCCAGAGAGGGTAATATTTAATGAATAGGACTATTCCAGTTCTCAGACTCAATGAATCCTTCTAGTCAGTGCTGTAAAACTGTATTTGATATCCTCACATTCAGGTTACCTTTCAAAATGTCTTTCCTGCATTCTGCAGCATGGATTAACATACATCTTACTGACATGTCTAGAACACGCACTTCTGAAAGGCAAAAACCCTGCTTGTTCTGGATAGAAAGCACCAGCCAAGCAACAAGTGCAGAGATTTGCGGTTAGGACTCAATGTTCCTGATGTTTACACAGTGCTCAGCAGGTGTAGTAGTGTATCACCTTCCCTTTCCAAGAGCTATGTGGATTTTCTCTGAGCTCCCTGGATGCCCCATCAGTTATCTCAGCTTCTCCTTCTGCAGTTGAACTGTTTGACACTTCGTGTGCAAAGGAAGCAACTCCTTTGAGCAGCTTCCTAAGCTCCTCCTTTGATAGCTACCCCTACTTAGGTTGTCATTAGTTTCCTGAAGAAGATACCAGGTCTACCTCTTTGTGCCTAAGGCTTGATGTCTCTCAAACATTAATCATTTTAGCGTGGTAATAACTGTAATAAGGGAGGTTTTTCTATAGGAAGGGAGGAAGGTATGTCAGCATGTTACTATCCCAGAGGCTACAAGTTAAAAATGGAACAAATCAGAAAAGCCATTCATCAACAGCCAGAAAACCCTTGAAAATCCACAAGGCTGTTCCAAGGCTCATTAGGCTTGGCAGCAGTAGGAGAACTGAGGGGTGTATATGTACAGCTGGTGCCAGAACAGGAACAGGAATGCACAGATACATGTGAAACATTTACCACCTCTGTTAGGCAGTACAGAAGCATTGGTAAGCCATGAAATGGCATGTTAGCTCGGTCAGATTGTCTCCTGAAATTTGGTGTTGGTTAAATGCATTTGGCTAAGAATGTACAAGGAACTCTGTTTGTGTGATAAAGAAATTCTTTTGCTTATTAAGCTGAATTCAATCTATATCTGCTTATGTGTGTTTAAGTCATGCAGAAATGATCAGCTTTTGTGAATCACCACCTGTTTTTAGTTAGAGGAAATCTAAGGTTATCTGAAGGTACATATTTTCAGGCCTCATTCCCTTTGGCAAAAATGCAGGCTGGAGATGCATGTTCTTCTGTGGTAGGAATACTGACTTGTTACATATAGGCACCTTCTTAAGTTCCTGTATATGTTGTATTTAACTGCATAGCAACACTTTTTAATTGTCATTAGAGGATAATACTTTTCTCTGCATAGCTGGTGAGTGTCTCTATGCTGTTGTGAATGTGTGTTTCAGTTCTGTCGTCTAGAACACTGATTTTGGAATTGTGTTCAAATGAGAGCATCACATACTAGCTTCAATTCAGTTGACAGATTTAGGATGTGAGAAAACATCTGTGTGTGTAATTTCACTTATGTCTGCCTCTTTAATCCACAGGGTTATTAACCCTTATTAATGCTAATACATTTAAGCATCATAATTACATTTTAAAAAACCTATTCATCCTTTGTGTTATATCAGTTTCAGGCAAAAGTGACTGCTGTGAAAAGTGCTCTGCTAATTAAATTTACTTCTCTGTTGAAACACTTACAGTACTTTATCTTGTACAGACTAGTGATTTGCACTGAGGTGTTCATATTAACATATTGATGCCAGTGGCATACTTTTAAGCACATATATTGTTTGGAGGATTAAGTGTTCCTTATATCATAGGGCTCTTCATAAAACAAACAAACTTCAAGGTTTGGAATGTAGTCTCTAGTATCATATTGCCTATTTGTCTCTGTACTACTTATGCAACTGCTTATGCATTGTGCTTTTTTAGTCAGAGGAATGTATGGTGGTTAATGTCAACTTTTGTTTTCAATTTATTTGCTTTACAAGTATAACCCAATTATTTGTCCTTTTGAAAGAGAAGAAACTAAACGTATAGACAAACATTAGAACTATGCTTTTAAAAATCTGATATTACATAGTAAAACCTAGTGAAAACTAATTTAGTGAATTATACCATGTGTCTCTGTTTATGATGCTGAAAGTTGTTGGGGAAGATCCCTGTTGACTGGAGAAAGATATATATTGAGTCCATCATCAAAAACTGAAAAACAGTGCCTGGAGGAGGCTGACTGCAGCACAGTCAGATTTGCAGATGATGTGAAACTGAGCGGTGCAGTTTGATGCAGAGATGTCATTCAGGTGAACCTGGACAGGCTGAAGGAATGCACTGACAGGGACCCTGGGAAATGCAGCAAGATCATGCATAAAAACTTTTCTACAGGTCATCTCCATCTGTGTAAGTTTATAGAGCTAAATGGAGCTACCATTCAGGTCCAAACCCCCTCAATTTTATACTCTGACACCCAGTTCAGTCACCAATTCCATGACATTGTTAAAGTTTTTGGAGCAGCCCATCTCGGTTTCTCTATTTTTGGGTATGGAAACCCATAAAAGTGTCCTGCTGAGTTGATGTCCTTTTTCAAAACAGCCATGTTTCACTGATCAGCAGCTCCCAGAGAGAGAACCAGAGCTGAAGGTGCAAACCCTTTGGCTTCTTTGAGCTTTCCGCTCAACTGCATCTAAAGAAGAATCACTGCATCAAAAGCATGGTGACCAGCAGCTCAAGGGAGATGATTCTCCCCCTCTTTCATGAGACCCCACCTGCAGTGCTGCATCCAACTCTGGGTCCCCAGCACAGGAAGGACATTGATCTGTTGGAGTGAGTCCAGAGGAGGCCACCAAGTTGATTACAGGGATGGAGCACCTCTCCTAAGAGGAAAGCTGAGAAAATTGGGATTGTTCAACCTGGAAAAGAGAAGGCTTTGGGGTGACCTAATTGTGGCCTGCCAGTACCTGAAGGGAACCTACAAGAAAGATGGAGAGAGACTATTTAGAAAAGTGACAGGACAAGGGTAAATTACTGCAAACTGAAAGGGAGTAGGTTCAGATTGGGTATTAGGAAGAAATGTTTTACTGTGAGGGTGGTGAGGCACTGGCACAGGTTGCCCAGACAAGTTGACAGTTCCCCATCCCTGAAAGTGTTCAAGGCCACGTGGGATGGGGCTCTGAGCAACCTGCTCTAGTGGAAGATTACCCTGCCCACAGCAGGGGCTTGGAACAAGAAGATCTTTTAGGTCTCTTCTGACCCAAACCATCCCATGATTCTATGAACTTTTTTAAACTATTGTCTGATAGGTGTGCTGTGTCCCTGTGTATTCTTTATAGACACCCAATTTCTCCATTTCTTATGTAGGGCCTGTGTTTATTCTTTCACTTCAGAAGCCTGAGAACCACTGCCCAGCATGCCTGGTGTTGTGTGCTTCATCACTGATACAAGATTTTTAAGTGATGAAGACTCTGTTAATGCCAAGGAGTAGAGGTTTCCTTGTAGCTATGAATAGTTCCCATTAAAAAGAAGGATTTTTGTACCCGTTGGGTTTGACTGACTAAAAATAACTGTCTGATATGCAAAATTTATAGTGGCAGTATAATTTTTCTGTTTAAAATGCCTTTCTGTTAGTACTAAAAAAAAAGAAGTTCATTTTTCATTTAGATATACTGAATTTGAAAGTTGTGGAATGTAGTAAAGATTACAGCAAGATTATGACGTGCTTGGTCAGTATAAATATGCATTGTGATGGTTTTATGCTTTAGTGAAGTCTACTAAGCCTTCAGCAGCACATTGAGAATCATCCAGAGTGAATTTTCATTACACTTATCCAAACAATTTTTATAATCTTAGCAAACATACTCCATCTTGAGGTTTATTTGGATGAATAATGTTTCAGATTTAGCTGATCGAGATAACTGCTTGGGAAAAAATAGCTCTTTATGTGGAAAGATTGCTGTCCTTTTCACTGCTTGTCTCTGTGTTTGCTGGTAGTGCGCCCAATTAAAATAACTTTCTCCCTCAGTACACACAGGATAGGTGTGTGTTTCAGAGAGACCTGCAAGCCCAGCTCCCACTGAGTGCAAATCCACTTGTAAGAATGCATGTTCCTCCAACTCAGGGGACATTCCAGAGCAAACTGGGTAATCTCTCTTGTCTCTTCAACTCTTCTGGCTGTTTGGTGTTGTCTAAACTTAACAGGAAACCTCCCCATCGCTGTCAGTTTTCCAGGATTCATTTGTGGGCTACCCCCTGTAGAGCACTGAAAGCACTTTATTGGAGGAGGCATAACATGGCTCTGGCCTCTCTGGCAGCCTTTGGACTCTGCATGGCTCATGAGTGTATTTCTCTGTAGGCATTTTCTCAATTTTTGAAGAAAAGCATATTTAGGGAAATGCTGTTGTTTTCAGGATTTGTGCCTAGAGGACTTTACAGTGGTGTGTCTAGGATGGCTTGAGAGGATGGGAGGTGGCAGAGATGGCCAATTTGGGGAAATCGGACCTTATTGGAATGATTCGTCTATCAGGCTGCTCTGCTGTCTAACAGAGGTTGGACTTGTGACAGGGAGAGTGTTCGTTCCTGAGATCACTTGCTGTTAGGGATTCCAGATATCAGGGCATTGCTGTTTCTCCTGATATGTGAGCTTGGAGACTTACACACGTCCTTTCTAGACCACCACGAATTCTGTCATCAGCTTCAGAGCTGCACTAAGCTATTTGCATCACCAAAGATAGATGGCTTCCCAAAACTGTAATTTCAATAATGAAAAGGTGGTTGGTAGTGAAATTGTAGATTTGAACTGTGCTGGGGACCTGAAAAATAAGGCATGCCAGTTTTATCCTGCACTCCATAAGAAAATGTGGTAAAGGGGACGGATTTGCATCTTCAGAGGTTTTGTCCTGCTTACGCTCTTTTTATTTTCAACAGAAGACATTCTAATTCTGGTTACTCGTTGCTGAGATGTTGAGATTCTTTCTCTTCATGTTCTTATATCCGTGTTTCATTTCTTAGAATTTTAAGCCACAGCTACTGCTCTATGGAACTTTGGTGGTTGGTGGTAAGTTTTCTTTAGGAACACAATTGTTGCATCTGCCAGAGGAAAGTAATTTAGGGAAAGTGCAAAAGGATTTAATGCAAATAGCATGGAAGGTTCCATATGATAAGCCTTTTTCAAGAGGAAAAAGAACCCCAGGAGAAGGCAGGTATGTTTGGTCAGTTTCTTACAGTAATTTAAAATACAACTGTTAAAAGCAGATTTATATTTAATAAAACTTAATAATGCTACCTAAAATTTATCAAAAAGGTATGTATCTCTCTATTTGCCTACAAATTTCTTACTATGGCAAGGACCTTTGATGTACTTCCTAGGAAAGCAGAGTACAAGTCCTTTGGTGGGCTGCACGGCTGCTCTGACACGAGACCCCCCCATATCCCTGCAGAGTTGTCCATGCTTAGAGCATGTGAGTTACAGATTAACTGTGGCCTTCATGCAGTGCCCATAAAGTGGTCACTTTCCAGCTTCCATCCTTTGGGAAACAGTACCAGCCCTTTCTGCCTGTGTGCAGGGGAAGTGATGCTGGCCTGGGCCTGGTTCTGCCTAGAATCCACTGGGAAGCCTGTGCCTTGTCTTTCTAAATCTGGAGCAGTGGCACATGCAGTGTAGAAATCCTTTCAGCGGTTTCTGCACTGTCAGCTGGAGTCTCACTGGGTTTGTTAGCTTCAGATATGAGCTCAATCCCTGTGAGACTATTCCCATAATATTCCCTTTCCAATGCTCAGACTCAGGCAAGCTATCTAGAATTGGGGTTGTCATGGTCCCTCGAATGCAATTAGTAAGTTCCAGCCCGGAGACGGTGTAAAACTTCTTCCTAAAGTTTTAAACGTGCTGCCATGTTGTTAGGATTATAAATGTTATCAGTTTGTAACCTAATGGAGTGAAAAGCAGAAAACTTGAGTGAGTAAGGCTGAAGAAGAGTTGTTTTTTTGTTGGTTTATTTTTTTTCTCTTTGTTTCTGGGCTTAGAAAGGAACGTAGTCAATTCAATTCACATCTGGTTGGCTGATTTTCTTCATGGAGAAACTCCAAATTCATTGTGAAGATTAGAGTAAGCGTTTATGGGTTTTCAGGATTTTGAATGGAATTTGAAGTATTATGTTTTCAAGCAGTGGACAAATCAGTTTTCTCATAGGTATTTGTTCATGTTCTAATTTTGGCATTTCTTTGTCTACTTTCTAATTTTAAAAATTTTTTTATACTTCGTGTTGTGTCTTGGGATTTTGTAATGTGCTCACTCTTTTTGCAAAAATGCATATGAATTCATTGGAAGTTCCTCATGACAAAACGTTCTCATCTAAAATCATTGCCAAGTTAGTTGGAATCAACATATTTATCAAAATAAGCTGTTTATTAATGAGAGTGGAATTTGCAAATCATAAAAATTTGATGACTTTGTTAATATGCACGATTTGCTTTAAAGTAGTGCAAACACGCTATCGTACTGTTGCCTTATTGTCTTCATAATAATGTTTAACAAATGTATTGTATCTAAAGGAGGTCTCAGGAGCAAGATAAAGACAAAATGGTTAGCCTGTGAAAAGTGCTTGCCAGCTAAGAATGTCTTTCCTCTCAAGCTTTATGAATCCCCTCTTTTGCATTTAAATTCATAAATTACAAATTATGTAGGTTTTCTTTGTGCAAATTCCTTTGGACGTTTTGAATGTCCAGCATTGCAAAACTTCAGAGTTTTCCTCAGTTTTGGCTGGACATTATTGACTCGTTTCTGGCATATCTCTACATCTTTATCATGTCTATTTCCTATAAGTGTATTGTTTTCCAAGAAGCTCAGAAAGCGGAATGTCCCTGTAAATTTGTCTTGATCGTCTCTGTTTGAAAAATGAACTTTTTCCTTGATTAAAATTAATTCTAACTAACACCTCACTTAGATTTTCTTGTTCTTTGGGTTTTACATATCTGTTGTTTCTAAAGTGTAAAATTGTATAGAAATTTTTGTCTGGTCTCTGCATGTCTCTACTTACACAGTAGCCAAAAATTGTGTTTGAACCTCTGTGCTGTGTCACACAGCCAGACCAGTTAGGCTACGGTATTTTGTATTAGAAACCAACCATTTGAACCATCAGGTTGATAAAAATATCATAAGTATCTTTGCTTGACTATAAATAAAACAAAAGTATGTTAAGGATATCCCAGAGTGGGATGCAGATATTACTAAAATACTTCATTACTCATTTTGATAATTGTGATGCAAATGGCATCACAGTAAAATGACAGCATGGTCATATTTGAGATTTGAATTGGTTTGTTGAAGACATGTTGTTTATTCTGGCTAAAGAATCACAGAAAGGGTGAAGTTGGAAGGGACCACAGAGGGTCATGTTGTCCAACTTCCCTGCTCAGGCAGCATCATCCCAGAGCACGTGGCACAGGATTGCGTCCAGATGGTTCTGGAATATCTCCAGTGAGGGAGACTCCACACCCTCCCTGGGCCACCTGTTCCAGTGCACGGTCACCCACACAGTAAGGAAGTTCTTCCTCGTGTTCAGGTGGAACTTCCTATGCATCAATTCCTGCCTGTTGCCTCTTGTCCTATTAAAGAGGATACACATTTGTATTGGAAGTTCATTTCCTAAAGAGGCCAGACAATATTTTGGTTGTTTTCAAACTGGATTATCTTTGGTTTCAGCAGGAACTTGAATATTGTCAGCAGCTTGTTGCAAAACATCTGTGGACCTGAAATCAAAAGACTTAAGTTCAAGAAAAACTTTTGCTGCCAGTGCCAAATACTTTTCTAAGAAAGACTTGAGGAGGTTTAATTAAGATAATATTTCTGGGGCTTTTCCCCGAGTCCTCCATGCACTTTATAATACAGTCATTGTTGAAGGCGTTTCTCAAGAAATCTGTCTCTAGTTAGCCTTGTCAAAACATAAACACCTCTCCGAAATTTTTGTTACAGTATGTTAATTTAGAGACAGAACTGCACCAAATAGTTACTCGGTGTGCTGTCTTTCTAATTTCATTTGAATTTCTACCCTTTGTTGAGAAAGAACGTCTCCAGACTTGTTTAGACCTTGAGTTAGTTCAAAGAGGAGGATACCAATAGGATGATGTCGTTCTGGATTGATGACTGAGTCTATGTTGTCAAATTCTCTGGTGCTGGTGTGGTGTCCCTGAAGTATTGTCACCATTGAGCTGTCACAGTTGATGAAATGAATGACTAATGCTGTAAGTTTGTTCTGGAAATGGCTGTCATCACTTCGTACTGCAGTTCTTTCTTTTTAAAAAAGGACTTTTTTGTGTGGGGTTTTCCCCCCGTTTTTTTTCCCTTAAGATAAGTATTAGAAAGTATTAACTTTTTATAGGTTAGACTAAATTTTAGTTGCAATACTCAGACTGAATTAGTGAATCCCTTAGAGGTGATCAGGAATGAGTAAGATCACTCAAGATTCTAGGTAAATCTAGATCATCTCCCACTCCAGCCTCTGATGTGTTGAAGGCCATTGTGGTATGGTCTGAAGTCACTTTCTTTCCTGTAAATCATTGTTCCTGACACAGTTCCTTAGAGTTGCTGTATTCAAGTCTCATATCATAATATCGTGTTTTATTGAGATTTGATGATTTTAGGTTTCCAGTAACTTTGCCAAATCTCAAATATTTATGACCCAGTTTTTCCACACTGGTAACATTGCCGAGTTTCCTGACAAAGGTTAAAATGCCACATGTTAAAACCTGTGTATGCTCAGCATTTCTGAAAGTCTGGCTCTGTCACCGTGGTGTTCAGTTGTAGCAATTAGGGAATACCTGGACAAAGTCTCTTTTCAACGTCACACAATGGGTGGCAGGGGCACAGGGTTATGTGCTAGTCCCTAAGGTAGCAATTGGTCACCTCTGTGGTTGATCACAGACACATGTATTGTTTTACCATACAAACACTTCCCTTGATTTCTTTTCTGCTCATTTATATTGTTTTTAATTCTGATTGTTTGTTGTGGCATAAGATAGAGTGGCCATTTACTTGTTGGCTTTCAGGGCAGTCCTTGTTTCATAGTCTTGGCTGTAGACAGTCTTGTCTTCATTTTGGAGATTGTAAGTGGAATGTGTCCTTCAGCAGTCTGGGGTCCTGAGAGCATGGTTCTGCCACAGCAGGGTTGTCTAAAATCCACATCAGCTGTCAGCAGGAACCTCACTGATGTACAGGGATCTCAGTGTGCATTATGCTGTCAGTGTTTTCCATCCAGATCGCCTCACTTCTTTTTATCAGATGACATGCACAGCTTTTCCCTGCTGCTTCGCTTTTCTGAAGTTTCATTTGCTCACTTACAAATGACACATTTACAGGTGCTGAATTTGCAACTAAAATGGGCTTGCTGTGTAACAAGGAATTGTGAAGTCATTTTTATGTTCCATCTGAGTCTGCTCATTTCTATAAAATGTTTCTAGTAAACTCATTAGCAAGTGGCTGTAGTTCTGTTGTTCAGGGTGTTGCATAATTTTCTACTCCCAGCTTTCTATTACTGGGAAGTGGTAGTATCAGTTTATATCCTACTTTCTGGAGTTTGAAACAGTTTCCAAATCAGTGTGGAAATACTGGATTTGAAATAATTCACTAGTTTTGTATGGCTTTCTGATGTGCCGAAAGATGCAAAGTATGTTGAGCATCATCTCGTCTCCTTAAACTTGTGTTAAGCTATAGTTGTGAAATGTAAAAAAAAAAAAAAAAAAAAAAGGGGGGGGGGGGGGGGGTGAAAAATTTTTTTTTT
>JAWWEU010000158.1:10787594-11051415 GCA_035583155.1 Acropternis orthonyx
AAAGGGGGGGGGGATAAACATTTTATGATTCTGTAATGATTTTAGAGTAGTGCAAGCCATTAGAGCAATGGAAAACAATTCTTTTTGCATTTAAGTAATGCAATAGGTCAATGACACTTTGCATGCAAAGTTGATTAGCAAAAATGTTAAGTAGAGGGAAAATATTATGATGCAACTTGTGAATGCATATTGAAGATGCATTTAATGTTAGTTGAATACTAAGAATATTGGCATCAAATCACAAGTGTATCATTAAATCTGCATTTCACTCATGAAATGTGTCTGATAATTACACAGCTGTTAGTGAGTTGTGGGATTTATAGAGACAAGGATATGATCCAGGTTTTGTGTTTAGCATTTCTTTTCCTTCTAGTAACTTGTTTTGCAAAATGTTGAGTTGCAAGTAGTCATTCATACTGGACACTTTTTTAAGACACTTGTAATTCACAGTACGAAAGTATGTATAATTTATAAATAATTTTCTGTCTTGGCTATAGAGTTTCTGCTTCACTGGGGACAGAATATAAACTGTTGGAGACTTGGAAGAGTGTCATCCAGTGTAAAGATACCCAACTTTTTTGTTTCATTCCAAATTTAAATTTTTGAAAACCAAAACCAAAGTAGTTAGTTGTGCAGTTTTCTTTTTTTTTTTTTTTTTTTTTTACTGTATTAAAAGCAAGACTCTGTTCTTGATCTTTTTTCTGTGCTGTAGTTTTTACTTCACCCTGCAAGGGTAGCCTAATTTGCTGTGTAAGCTGTCTTGGCAGCTGGTATGAGCAGTTGGAAACAAAAAGAGAAAATGGACAGTGGAATGATAGTTTTGAGGAACAAGTGGACCTAAAGGCTATTAAGATTGGAAGAATAAGTCTCATTTTAATTGTAACCACATTTATTGGCTATCGTGCTTTAAACATCACCGTATCTGGGGATTTACATTAAATCAGGCAGAAATAGATGTGTTTTGGTTTAGAGAAAGGAGACCTGTTTGGTTTAGAGAAAGGAGACCTGTTTGTTCTCGTGCGTGTTGCTGACATTGCAGTGGTAGCTGTGAGCACACCTGATAGGATATGCCACATTCTCTGTGTTGGGGTGTTCTATGTCTTGACCACCAAGTGAAGCAGAGAAGTAAGGAAAAGTCTTTGGCGACTGAAATTAAAGATGTTAGTGAAGATCTGAGTTATTTCATCCAAGAATATTAAGCAAGTGTTCTTAAAAATATAAAAGTCTTAAATCATTTAGCTAAGCACAAGTGCACCTTACTAAATGCACAGTCACCGCAGCAGTGGAAGAACGCCTGGGTTGTTCCAGTCCCATCGTATCATTCCAGAATTTGTAATCACCATTATTCCTGTCAGAGGGTGCGGTCAGTGCTTCAGGCAAGAGGTCACGAGTCACGGCGTGCCATGCCAGTTTTGTGAAGCTGGGCTGGCGGAAGCGTGCAGTGCTAGGCAGTTTAAATTGGATGCTATTTTGTCATCAATGTGTTTTGGAAGATCTTTGTGTTGTGATCTGCAACTAAAGAACTATGGTTTTGTCTTTAGGAGAGAGGTGATGGGTTACTGTATTTCTGAGGCAAGGTGTGAGATCTTCTTTCTGCAGCATGCTAATTTAATTTTTACAAAATGTGAATTCTCTCAAGGAATTGTTTATCCCTGAGGCTCTTTGGGGTAGGATGCTCCATATATGCAAAGAAATAACAAAATTCACAGCGGTACAGGGAAAAGGTGACAGTTCTCTCAGGTTTGAGTTAGGACTGTAGATGGCATTGCTGTCTCTTTGTGCTTTTGAGGGAATATTTTTTGGAATGGCATTCAGACAGCTTTCAGTCAGACATAAAATTGAGATCTTCCCACTTTAAGCACTGAAAACCTGCCCATGCAAATGTAGGAGTGTTATCTACTTTGTTTTCCTTAAATTTCTTTCTTGAATAATGACATTCTGCCTACGTTTCTCCAGCAGCTTTCCTGTGAAGTGTGTTGTGTCCAGCTTTAAAACAGTTTTGAAATTCCTGAATGGAAGGAAAAGTTTCATAAAGGACATATTAGTTGTTCTTCCTGAATGGGACACCACCAAAGTGTCTGATCAAAGTGAACACTGTTGAAAGTCAAGCTGAGTTGAATTGGAACAGGTAGTGAAGAGAGAGTTGTTGAGCTGTACAAATGCCTGCAAGAAGAAATAGCAGGACTCTGTTACACTGTGAAGTTTGGATTACGATGAAAGATCTTTGCACAGTCCCCAGTGAAATTGCCTGGTACAACTGTCCATAACTGCAGTGGTAAACTTGGGTCCAAAGGCAAAATGACTCATGAGAAAAGAACTGGAAAGTGGCATTGCATCTCATACCTCACTGCTAACAGAGATTTGATTTTAGGATTCATTGCACTGCTGTGGGGGGCAATTAGTGGAAGTATATGCTGACTGAATAAATGAGGATTTAGAAGTAAGTACTGCTGCAAGAATTAAGGGCAATCATGTCCAGAACTCTTAATTTAACCAACCCTTTCACAGAAGGACAGCTCAGACATGAAAAGGTTTAAGGCATATTTGAAGGCTTTCCAGTGTATATTGATTTTGGGAAGTGTTGAAGGAAATGAATACCTGCCTCAAAAAAAGTATGTTATTCCTAAGTGTGAACATGCATAAGGGTTTGTGAAAGGGGAAAGTAAATTGTTGGTCTAGTTTTTAAAATGTTGACATTGCTGTGTAAGAGATAACACAAGAAAGGGTTCTGCAAAGGAGCTGATGTATTTGGAGCAAAGAAAAAGCAGTTAAAACCCAGTTAAAATTATAGTGCTTTAGTTCTTCAGTATAGTAAAGAAGTTATCACGTACTTAGAATGGAAAAGAAAGATGTTTATTTGAGGTTATAAAGGAAATAGTATAAGAAAATAGTATTAGAGTCAGAGGTAAGTGAAGAATAGGTCAAAAAGACGCGAATCACTGGGTGACAGGAAGAGAAGGTGGTCAGCTAAGGCAGAAAATGATGTTTCCTTGGATGCTGGTGGGAATACCAAATGGAACAGACTTTGTGGATAATGACTCAAATTTTGGTCTGCCACTCAGTCTGTAAACATGTTTATATAGCCAGTTCTTACTTGGAAGTGGTGATGGATCTTGGTATATTGCTAATTTCTTTTGGCTGAATGGTAGTGAAAGAGATGACATCTCCTTGACCTTTCCCTTTTTCCCTAGTGTTGCTTTTTATCTCACTGGTTTTGAACCGTGAAACGTCTGAATGAGTTGTTGAATTGAGGGCAGGGGGATGTCAGCTCTGTTCCTGGCAGCATGGAGGGCTCTGTTTGACAGCTTTGCTGTTATATGTGACATCTGAGAGCAACTTCTGTGACTTGGAAGTACTGCTTAGCTGTGGTTTACAAATGAAGAACACCAGTCTGTGAGCTCTCTCATAACCTACAGTTTCAGAAAAGGTCTAGATGTTCTTCCCGTTCCCTCTGCCTCATTTTGGTCTGGTATTGTGGTATGTTTTTCTTTCCCATGTTCACCACTCATCTGCTTAAGTCACTTTTCTTGTGCATTCACTTGTTTATTTTATTTCAATTTTGAAAGAAAATAAAATGTTCACATGGGGCAATGTTTCTAAAATGCGTCAGTTGCTCCATGCAAATACCAATGAAATTTTTTCGAGTTTAGCTATGAGAGGTTAAGTGATGAGGAGAGAGTTGAGAATTTTGATGTTTGAGTAGATTGCGGTAATTGCTTGGGGAAGGCTACAAACATTTTGAGAGGGCTTATATGTCAGCCTGTCTGTGTTTGCTGTAATGAATGGCTTTCCATATCTTCAGGGGACTGAAAGTTAAACCAGGTCTTTAAAAGTCACTGCACAGTAACAAGTAGGTCAATGCACTTGTATAGTTTTCTTTTGAGAAATTCCTCCCCAGGGGCAGGATGTTGCATTTCCCTTTGCTGAACTTGATGAGAACTTCTTTACGTGTGAATCTAGGAGAGTTCTTGGGTATAAGTTGTCTGGATCCATGTTCAAGATTTATAAAAGTCAGTAGAGAACTGTAAGTGGTGTCATCTAGCTGGCATTTTCAGCAGACGCGTACTAGAGCTTTTTGTTACTCCAGTACGGACTGTCTCTGAAAAGATAAATGTCAGTCTTTCAAACCAGCAGTGCCAGTGTGAGTATTTTTAACAGTAATACTGGAGGACCTGGTTCCTAACTCTAGGCAAAATTTTGTGAAAAATGAAAATCATTAGGACGTTTGACTTTCAGGCTTGCTTTGATGTATTCAAGATCCAAGAGCTCAATTAAAAACTAATTAGAGCATAGTTATGGATTGACATGGAGAGTTCTTTTTGTTCCAGGTGAAGTGTAGTTTACAAAACGAAGTGCAGTGACTTTCTGACCACTTGCAGGAATGTGTAGACCTGTATTTATGACTTGATCTCTACACAGCCAGTGTTTCCAAGTTGTAGCGGCGTAGGTTTTTAAGGACATAGTTAGTATTCTAAATATCGGGGCAGGGAGGGAATGCTATTTTGTGAAGATAGTCTGTTGGTTTCTATTTTAGTACAGATCTGTGCATAATCAAAACATCATTCTGGCAATCTACTCTGAGTTTATCTGTGGGCCAAAACTCTTAGGTAGTATCCACTGCTTGCTATGCCTTTTTGTAAGAAAAAGAAATAGTTTCTCCAATGGTATGGTGTTAACTAGGAAATATGGAAATAGCAGGAAATTTTTGTAATTTTTACAGGGTCCTTGAATCCCCAAATACTCTGAAAGATTGCTTTTCTTCTGTGCTGTTGGAGGTTGTGTGTAGGACACTGTTGTTAGCTGTTCAAGTGTCGTAGGTCAACACATGTTTCCTGGTATGCAACTGTTGAAAGGGGGTTTTTTTGCTTGGGTTTTGGTCCCTTTTTTTTTCCTAATCTAAGCCATACACGCATTGTCAAAGCTCATCTATTATTCTTCTAATGTTTGTCCAGTACTACATAGTTATTTTCAAATTTTCACTTAATTTGTTTGGAGTTTACAGCAATGATGTTTTTCTTTTTTTTTTTTTTTTTTTTTTTCCCTTTCATATGATCTGTTTCATATTTTGGAGACTTAGGAATGTAGGAAACATTGATGCACCAGGAAATGCTGCATGCAGTGGGGTATTTCTGCTCATCTTGTATCATTTCTCCTGAGACAAATGGATGACTGTGCTAATATATTTGTAGGCAGCTTTGCAGTCCTCGCTGCTCAGACAGGACCATCATGTCTGAGATGTTGTCACTGTCGGCACTTACGCCGTAGTCGTCGTCTTACCAACATTGATGTGTCTTCTTGTAGCATTTTATAAACTTCTTCCTGATGTACTGAATTCTAGTTTAACTCTGAGTGTATTGCCAAGCTATATGTAATTATTTCTCTATTGAAACGTCCTGGCATTTTCTGTTGTCTAAAGCAAAGGCTTCAAACTTTTTATGGCCCTGTATGTGTCGATGTTGAGCTGCTAATGCATTTTAAACCTTAGGTTTCAGTACCCTTTCAAACTAGACCATAGCAGCAGTGATTTGCTTGGCTGTGGGTAACTTCAAAGAGTTTCAGACTCTTGTGGGGATGGCCTTTGCCAATATAGTAATATTTTATTTTAGATGAGGGGAAAAATAAAAGAACCAAAAGTAGTTCAGTGTTTCACTGGAACAGTGTATAATTTATTTTTAGTAGTTTAAAAAGAGCCCAAAAGTTTTCAGGTGATTTTTATGTTGCCTGTATCATGAAAGAATAAGTAGTCATTCTTTTAAAAGAACATGCTGTCCTTTTGGATAGCTGTATTGCACAAGTGATGTCCAAGGCAGAAGTGTGGGGGTTTTTTTTGTTATTTTACTTTTTATTTTTCCTGCAGATGGCTTCCTCTTGGGTGTAATTTGGAATAAAATTCAGTACTGTTAAGTGCTTTGGCTCTTTATTTTATTCAAAGTATGTAAGACATTACAGATGCCTTGAAATATTTCTATTTCCTCTGTATGCTTATGGGACAATAGAAGGGAACCCCCCACAGTTGACTAGTGTTTCTATTTTTATAGATAGGAGTACCACTAACATTTGATTAATTTTGGGAAGGAAATACGTTAGTTATTTAATGTTTTCAGTGAGAAAGTGATATTTACAATGTAATTTTCTGCGTATTAATTCCTCCTATTCAATAACCTCTTCTATTGTGTAATAATTATTTGGTAATAATTTGACATGTATAATGATGATAATAATATATTTTTCCCATTTCTTGTGACATCTACATGAAAAATATGTACTTTCTCTTTCTACTCCCTGTATTATATGACATGATCTATAATTGATGATGTTCAATGATGTTCAGCTTCAAAGAACTGTGAGGGCAGCCCAGGTCCCTTTGGATATAAGAAACTGGAATTATCCCACCAGTAAAGAACTAAGGGCAGGCCTTTCTGGGTGTGCTGTCTCTGCAGAGGGCACTTGTAAGCAGCTGAAATGTGCAGTGCTTAGAGGGGATATTTGGTCTGCACTTGTTAGCTCTCTTGGGACAGAAGGGGGGAAATGCATGTTCTTTCTGAACAGTAAAGTTATCAGCTTACATTTTTCAATTCTCTTAACATTGCATGGTTTTAATTAATTGCCAAATACTGGCATTTATGAGCCATAAACTCTTTTACAAGTATTGAGTCTGACCAATTATGTTGCATTAAATTATTAAGACAAGATAGAATTGTATAATCTCTACCAATCCACTCAAAAAATGTTTATCCCTTCATATCCAGTCCTACTCGGAACTTTCCAAGAACTGAATTTTATGGTATGAAATGATGTAACGATTTAAGTAAGTTGCTCAGAAACAATAAATTTTACTTTCTTTTTAAGACATTTCAGTTTAGTTTTAAAAACTCCCCCCGTGCCCCTCGCCCCCCCTTTTGGCTTCACAGAGACCATATGTGATACATCACTTTATTTAGTGTGACTAGAGTCTATTAATTAGCACCACTGATTAGTGATCCATGTCCAGCAATTCTGGTTATTCCAGCTAGTTTCAGTGCTGTCCAAATTGATAGTGTGCTTGAGATTAGGATGAAACCAGAGCATCTCCTGAGCTTAAGGGAATTGATTATGCTGATGATACTAACATGCCATATGTTCCAAAGGAAAAGAAACAAGCAAAATAAATCCCTGAATACCTCTCAGCTTGCTTTGGTAGAAAATTCCTTCTCAGCCCTTGATTTGGCATACGACTTAGAGTCACATAAGCAAGACAGGCCAGCCAGACTTCTCTGCAAGTACCTGCCAGCCCCATGAAGTGCTGGATTGCTGCCTCTGGCCCTCTTGCAAAAACCTGGATGGCCAATTATGTATCCAGGTGGAAATTCTGTCGAAATCTCTATGCTTGAATGGTTGAAGCTCTGAAGTATGAGATCTGATTATAATCGTATCCTAATGTAGAGCTTCATGTGTTAAGAGCACGTTCAGGCCCTGAAAGGGAAAGAACAAGAGGTTTCATATACACTTTTCCAGGTCCCACTCTGTTCTGAGCTGACTTGTGCTGACACATGTGGACTACATATTTTGTTCTAAAAGCTGTTCAATTTTACTTGAAGGACTCCAGCTCCAGCGAAGGGGAGCCTAATGCTTACTGTCTTAGAATGCTTGCTTGTCTGATAACCTGACAGTTTTCCATCCCCTTCACTGATTAGAGAGTGATATCTTATTTTGAGATTTGAATTTTTGTGGTGATGACTTCTGGATCTAGAGGAATTAATCTGAAATGCTCTCACTGCTAAATACCTTATCTACAAATAACCACTCTATAATGTGCTTCTCAGCTCTCTGCAATAAACTCCAAAAGCTGAGCTCCTTTAAATTCATAGTATGACATTTGTTTTCCAGCCCCAGCATTGGTGTTTTTTTGTGTTACTTGGAAAACTCTTTTGTATTCTCTACACCATGTTCTAAAGTGATATATTTTTAGGCAGTTCTGTGACTGCCCAATTATGACACATGGGACAGAATGAGGCTTTTTAGCTGGGGACAGGGTGGGGAATTAGATAGTTTCCTCAAAAGAGGTGGATTCCCTGATGCGTGTCTCTGCTCAGGGTTGTCTTTTCCAGTCTGTCAGCAAACTCATCTTTTAATCTATGGAATATATGCCATGGTAATGACACCCAGTATACATTTAAAATATAATTACCACAAAGCATCAAATCAAATACTTTTAAGAAGACAAAAAAAGAGTCCATGTATACTGTGTGACTGTGATTGTATTTATCAGCTGCATTTATTGCTATTACCCCACCCCCAAAAAATTATTTTAATGTCTTCTTTTTTTAAAGATACATACTGTCCATCATTCTATTTGTACCTTTGATTTTTGTCTCTGATACAGCTTTAAATTGCATTCTGTTAAATTACCTGTGTTTACTTTTGTCATTAATTTCCTATAAATGTTCTTTTTATCCTCTTAAAGCATAAGAATAATGTCAGTGGTCTCTAGGCCTCTGGGATTTCCTCCTTTTGGAGAACTTTTGGAACATTCAGTTTGTTGGTGAAGAGCTCCTCAGTCCTGTCTGTTGCATGCAAGTTACTTGAGCCAGTTTGTTGGAAAATGTTGACTTTTATCAGAAGTTCTCATGTTCTCTCTTCTAATTTTTTTTTGTTGTTGTTGTTCCAGTAACATCTTATGACAGAACCCATAAAAACTTGCAATGCTCTGCTTTGCTCTGTTTTAATTATCATGTGATGGAGAATAGAAAGCATAGAAGTTGCAGTTTTCTGGTGATTGTGTAAAATACAAGTTTATATGTTGTCCAAACACTGAAGCAATGTCGAAAGGCAGGAGAAGTTGACTACCGTGGTTAGATAGGAACTTTCAAGTACAAACTTCTTCAATGCCAAAACTCTCTTTTGGAATCTCTTATCTTCTTAGTTCAGAAACTGCTAAATTCTGCAAATCTACCTGGAGGAGAAATACAGTCTCTTCATCAAAATAGCTGCTTTCTGGCATGCCAGCAGTGCATGAAAACATCTGCAGTGGCACAAAGCCTTTTTGTTTATAGTGGAGCTTTTGCCAGACACGCTCATTACCACACCCGTTCAAGATATCCTGTAATGTAGTCCAATAGTAATGCCCACTGGTTACAATACAAGCCCCAGTTTTATGGGAAGAGAGGACAAGGATGTCTCATGTTGTTGATCCCAGTTTTCTGCACAGGAAACTGAAGCTCAGTGGAAAGCACCAGACTTTTCAGCCGTCTTTTCATGTTACTTATTTTACTGTGTTCTTGGTGAGAGTGCTGACAGGAAACACATTTCATATTTTTCTTAATTAATGCTGTGGAAATGTAGACCTGAGCAGTAGCAGCCAATGTACAGAACTTGATTAGTGAGATACATTCATATTGAAAGCCAGTTGTTTGTGGGGTTCTATGTTAACTCCCAGCCTGTCTCTCACTTACATAAGAAGATGTTTCTTTGTGAGACTTTTAGTCACATTTAAATTTTCTATGCTTATGTACTCACTCTTCTGTTTATTTGTAGAAACACACACCTGCAAAAGGGGAAAACAATTGTGACTATACGTGGGGAAAAAATAATGAAGAATATAAGAAGAACTGTTATATTCCCCAATTTAACAGACCAAAAATACATCACCCTTTCCTTCAGTTATTTTTAAGTGAAGTTCTCTGGGCTGAATCAAACTTTTGATGCAGTGATTTGCTGTAGTTCTCTCTGTCCCCTGCATCTCTTGAGTGACCCGAGGGCAATGCTGAGCAGGCAGTGTGAGGGGTGGTGCTGGTGGGAGTGGTTGCTGTGACTGCTCATTTGACAAAGTGGCAGGTTTTAGGATGTGGGTCTGGATGTGCTCTCCTTTCAGACCTTCCACCATTTCACAGAGTCACTGTGATGAGTTGAAAGGGACCCACAGGGATCATCAAGTCCAACCCTTAGCCCTGCAGAGGACCAGCCCCAAGAGTCACACCTTGTGTCTGAGAGTATCATCCAAACACTTCTGGAACTCTGGCAGGCTCAGTGCTGTGACCACAGCCACCTCTGGGTAAAGAACCTATTTCTAATATCCAGCCTAAGCGTCCCCTGACACAACTT
The DNA here is from genome assembly GCA_035583155.1 of Acropternis orthonyx. NCBI lineage: Eukaryota > Metazoa > Chordata > Aves > Passeriformes > Rhinocryptidae > Acropternis > Acropternis orthonyx. Next base: position 10,797,675 of record JAWWEU010000158.1, read on the forward strand.
CAGGCCATTCCCTCAGTCCTGTCACTGGTCCCCACAGAGCAGAGATCAGTGCCTGCCCCTCCTCTGCCCCTCTCAAGGAAGTTGGAACTGCAGTGGGGTCTCCCCTCAGTCTCCTGAGGGAGGGCCAGGTCTCCATATCCCCTCCCTGTGTTGCATTCGCTAGATTGCAGCCTGCCTCTCATATTGATCTGGGTGCCTGTCGTGTGATCTGCTGCTACAGGCACTTTTTGGAACTCAAAGTAAGCTTGAGAGTTGGGTTATGAAGGGGTATATTTCAAAAAGAAATTGATTATCACTTTGAGCGGAGTGCATTTTATTCAGGGAGTTTTATGTATGTATTACCCTTTTTGTGGTTTGCTCTGTAAGTGTATGTTCCAGTACAATTTCTGTCTATTTTAAGAGCAAATTCTGACATATAATTAATTTACCTATTTCAAGACTTCCTGTTCTGTGTTTTGTTATCTTGAGGCTGTTGGCATTTCTTTTGAATCTCTTAAGTCTTTTTCCTGCAGCAGTCACAGGCCTTTTAGTTGCTAGGCCTCTGGCAGGTTGGATCAGTGTTCTTTGTAGTGTCCATTCCACTGCCACATACTTAGACCCACTGCCCCCCGCACCCATGTGCTTTCTTCTGAGTGTTGAGACTTCCATCCTGCCTCTGGCAGATATTTTCCCAGGATGACGAATCTAAGATGGTGAATACAAAAATCCTAACACAAGGCTGCCTGAGCTCTTTTTACAATTGCTAGAGAGCAACAGAATGAATCTTCAAATCATAGCGTCGTAGTAACCGTGTGGTTCAATATCTGATTGTGCAGGTGTAAGCTGTGAAAATAAGATAGTGAGGACTTTGTGTATTACAGTAGTGTTTTATAACATTGACCAGTTCTCTGGAGCAGTATTAATCATTAACGTAAATAAAAATTTATGTACATCTAAATAGCTACTGTCTGGCAGTTGTGAGGGTTGAGTGATGTATGTTAATTACCCTGCTGTACTTTTATTGGGACAGTCAACCAATGAAATAATTGCAGATGCTGTATGTTTATAGTGTTATCTAGTAAATGAATGGGGAAGTCACTAAAAACTGAAAAAAATTTATGGCTGCTGTTGTAACGCAGTGCTGCTACTGCCAGAAGAGAAAAAGAAAGCAGGAGAGAGAGACACAAGAGGAGGAAAAAGAGTGCATTAGGCAAGGTTAATATTTCATGCTTGACTGATAATAGTTTATGGAATGCTCATTTATTTTTCTATATGGAAACTGTTTTTCTAGGCTTGTATAGCTCGGATGGCTACCAATCTTTTCAAGGGTATAGACAGTGGTCATTAAAAGTAGGACAAAATCCAAACCCCAAAATGAAAAAGCAAGCAAAAAAAACCCCAAACAAATTAACCATTGTCTCAATGTTGCAGTGCATTTTGGAAACCACTCTTGAACAGTGGTTGTTGAAAAGGTTGAGGGACAAAGATGCTTCTTTATCTATTTAGTGCTGAAAATTAAAACACAGGTATTTAATAGAAAGAATCAATTTCTTTGGTAGTGATATTATTTTATAGTCCTTTCAGTTTTACTCAGGAATATGCTAAGTATCAGAAATTTTCCAGCCATACTGTCTTATTTTGTCTCATAACCAAACACAAAGCATTCACTATAGACCTGTATTCTTCACATTGTAGTATAATTTGCTAAAGTCATGTCTCACTTTAATTTATTGCTGCATCAAAATTGTCTTTTCTGCTTTCATACAGAAGTTGAGTACTTAATTTTCAGACTTCTCATTATTCTTTTGACAACTGTGTCATTGGCAGCAATTGTTGCTGACTAGCAAATATTGCTTTGTAAAGGAAATTTTGAAGGTGGGCTCTTTGTTCCTGAATTTCAGTTGCAAGACCTGAATTTAAATTTTTGCCTTCTTAACTCTTTGATGAAGTTTAAAGTATATTTTTTTTTTAAAAATGGCATAAAATATGTACTTCAGACACCTAACATACTCATCTTTGGTTTGACACACTGATGTACATCTGAGAATTCCTGGTTACTGTCCACAGCTGTCTTGCTCTCTTTGCCTGTGGTAGCCCAGAGTGTGGTGTTGGGCTTTGTTTGAGGCAGATGTGTCAAAAAAATACTCTGCGTCCAAGAGTGTCAGCATTTTTAAATTTCCATAAGGTTGTCTGGATAGCACTTGGCTGAGATCAAGAGGAAGGACCATGGTTTAAATAGATTAAGAAGACCAAACTTAATTATTTGCAGAAGCCCACTAAATTTATATTCTTACTAAACTAGAAGAAAGAGGTTGGAAGTCCATTTCATTAAGAAGAGTTCACTTAATGTAATCATGAATCCTGTACTGTTTCTGAAATAAAGGCACCAGCATGCAGAAGATCTCGCTCGTAGATCTTGCTCGTAGATCTCCATATCTGTAGTCTAGCTTGGTTTTGTTCAGGAATGGTCAGAGGATTATTTGACAGAATTTTTGTTGTTGTTGTTGTGTTAAATAAGCCACTGGGGTGGCATACTAAGTGTTCTGAAAGCACAAGAAGAAACTGTTTTCCCAGTGGGTGTAGTTTTCTTTCTAAAAGCCAGTTCAAATATTTTTTTCAGTAGATAAACTAGGAATACAGTTGTTGTACAAACACTTTTTACAAGTTTTGGCTTTCATCATAGCAATTCATTGTGGGAAGGTGTTTAAAATAACACAGTGTTATGAGGTTTTAAAAAGGCAAAGCAATGAACTTGAAGCTGTTTTTTATTTGCATGTGTAAATGTTCACCCAGGCTTATATGTTTACTAGTATGTGAAGGAGGTTAACCTGGTTCTTCAGTAAAAGACTTCTCTGTCTCTGTGACTGGAGGATGAAAACTGGTCTTAGCTGAGGTGTTCCCAAATCTTTTAACTTTTCTTGTCTTGTGGAACTTTGCTGCAGGGTCTCTGTGACAAGCTTGAGCATCTGATTGTTGAGGATCACTTTAATCTGCGGCTCCAGTTATAGAATACCTCGTCTGTCACTTGTGCAGGATTGATGCCACTGAGAGATCTTTCAGCCTTAGGAAGCTCAAGAATGTGGTTGAGGCTCTTTTCTCTGAGGGGAAGTGTTTCTTATTGTGTATTTTCACGTGGTTTTAAAAGTTTGAATGAGAAGCTGACTGCTAAGGTGCAAATGTCCACAGTGCCTTGGGAGAGTCAGACGCACGCAAGGAGGGGCAAGATAATTCACCAGCATTATCCTTGGACAGCAATGTCACCTGCAGTCACACACAACCCTCCTGCTGCTTCTCATGTGATTCCCCTAAGTACTGCAACTCATTTCAGGGTAAGAGACTAAGGACAGGCAGCATCCAATAACACCAGCACATGTGGGCACCGAAGTGTGTGTTTTCAGTTTGCAGAGGGGAGAAAGCAGTCCCTTGATTTCACATGAACACTGTGTATTGGCTTTCCTCTGTCTCCGGTGTCATGGGTTAGAAAGTCTGAAATTAATGAAATAAGTTAATGTTGGCTTCTTAACCTCTTTTGTGGCTCCTGGCAGCCTCTGGACTGGGTGGGAGAGGTGGGCAGCTGGTTTGCCAGGCACCTTTGTGGGAGCTCCTGGCAGCAGGTTCAGGGTTCAGGGCTGCAGGCAGGTTTGTAGTGCCACAATGTGACTGTAAAGGTTCATCTTGGAGAACTCTGCATTTTAATTCATTCCAAGGTAGAAAAGGCCTTTGTTTTCTTTTATATTTCTTTATAGCTCTAAGATTAAAAGCTTTTCTTTTTCTTTGTTAGTGAGTTTAATTGTTTACAACTGATCATCAGAATATTCTACAACACTTGAAATGGGCTTTTACCTGTAATTGATTTGCAGTATCCTTGAAGTGCACTGGTTTAAGACTAGGCTAAGGATAAATACAAGCTTTCTTAGATACAAGATGTTGAAAGGCAGGAGACTGTTTTAAAGATCACTGTGTATTTTGTGTTCTGTTTACATTCAGAGATATCCAAAAGCTCCAAATGTTTCTTCATATTTACAGCTTCACAACAGTTCTTTTTTATTATGCCACTGAACATTGTAATTGTTTTGTTTTGTTTTAAGTAGAGGTATGCATCTGAAAAAGAAAATTCCCTTTGCCAAAATTCCATACATAAGTGAACAGAGAAATGGTGAAATAGCAGCTGGTGCTAGGTCATGCAAGTCCAGATGGAACAAACTTCCTTCACATAATGTCCAGGACATGGCCCTTTATTTTTAGGGAGGCTTGCAAAAAAGATGATGATGATACATATTAAAAACAAAGCATGGTTACTTGAAAAGTAAAAGAAAGTCTACAGAAGCAGGTTTAATAAAATAAATCTTTGTGTCCAGAGTGATTCAAGGGAGAATCATATGTTTGGTGACAGAATTAAATTAGAAATGAAGGTAGATATTCCTGTCAGATGTTTAAAATTTTACAATAATGTTGAGATCATTTAATTCCAGTTTTGTCAACAGACTTCAAGTGTTTTCTATTTTACATGCATCCAGACAGCTTTGTATTTTATCTGACAAGAAAGAAGTGCACAAATATATTTTGAAGAAAAAATATAGTGTGAGAACATAATTTAAATACAATTGTGTAAGTGCAGGATTCTGTAACACTGTATCACAGACCTTGTCTACTGTTCTGTGCAAACTCTTCACAAAATGCTTTCAACAGATGACTTGCAAAGAACATACCATGTCGTAAACTTCCTGAACAAGCTTTTCCCCCTTACTACTTCTGTAGTGCCATCAGAGGTAGTGGATTTCTGATGGAGAGCTGACCAGATTTTTGATACAGAGAACAATGTAAAGTGCAGAGAGAGCAGTCTGTAACTACACAGACCCAACTAGAATATTGGTTGGAGTTTTCATTGTGGACTTGGTTGTGCTCGGGGTGCAAACCTAGAAGAACATAACAAATACCAAATGTGCAGTTCAGCACGTGAGTAATTTCTGATCAACAGATATGGATATTATAGTTCTGTCATAGTAAGGGGATGAAGAACTTAAATTTTTCTTTAATGAAACTTCAATACTATATAATTACTGTTCATTATAATAATAGTATTGAATCTTCACATTCATGGTACCCAATAAACCTTCTACGTACATCCTAATTCCCCAGTACTTCAATAGAAACAGGGACTATTTTGACATTTTCTTGAATTTTTCAACAGACTGTGCTCCCCAGGGAAGTGGTCAAGGCCTCAAGTCTGTGAGTGTTCAAGCCCTTTTCTGGACATGCTCCATCATCTCTGTGTCCTTTTTGAAGAGAGGGGCCCAGAACTGGGCACAGCATTTGAGGTGTGGCCTCACCAGTGCCGAGAAGAGAGGGACAGTCACTTCTCTGGTCCTGCTGGCTCCACTATTACCTGATCCAAGCCAGGATGCCACTGGCCTTCTTGGCCACCTGGGCACACGCTGGCTCATGTTCTGCTGCTGTCAACCAGCACCTCCAGGTCCCTTTCTGCAGAGTAGCTCTCCAGCCACTCCTCCCCCAGCCTGTAGCTCTGCCTGGGGTTGTGACCCACGTGCAGGACCCGGCACTTTGCCTTTTGACCCTTATGCAGTTTGTCCTCAGCCCATCAACTGAGCCTGTCCAGGCCTCTCTGCAGAGCCTTCCTACCCTCGAGGAGAGCCTTCTCCCCCTCCAGCAGATCAACACTCCCACCCAGCTTAGTGTCACCTGTGAACTTACCGAGGGTGCTCCCAATCCCCTCGTCCTAATCATTGATCAAGGTGTTAAACAGGACTGTCCCTGCCCTGGTGAACACCACTTACGGCTGGTCACCAGCTGGATGTAACTCCATCCACCACCACCCTCTGGGCCTGGCCATCCAGCCAGTTTTTAGCGCAGTGAAGGGTGCCCTGTCCAAGCCACGTGCTGGGGGAAATGGTATCAAATGCTTTACTGAAATTCAGGTAGACAACAGCCACAGCCTTTCCCTCGCCCACTGTGTCATCTTGTTATAGACTTGGACCAGGTTGGTCAAGCAGGACCTTCCTTTGCTAAACCCGTGCTGGCTGGTCCTGATCTCCTGCTTGTCTTGCACATTCTATGTGATGGCACTCAGGATGACCTAGTCCAGGACCTTTCCCTTTCAGTTCAGGATGTTCTGGATTCTGTGATTCTAGACACCAAGGCTATAAACAGTGTATCTAAGGGATATGCTGCTTTATGCAAACTATTTCTTTTAATAGAGAAGGACAAGGCAAGAAGTAGGAGTACAGCTATGGCTCTAGGTTGGAGAGAAGGAACAAACCTATGAATCAAGCAAAGATGAAGTTTTTAGTTTGTAAAAGAAGAAAAATGTCACTTTTAAACAATTAATCGTGTCTAGACTTCAGGGAGAAGGCTTGTGGTGATGACAGGCAAATTTTTTAAAGGTAACAAACCCAGCTACACTGTTACAAAACACTGCGTCATTTTTAAATCTTTCTGGTCTCTTGTTTAGTCTGAAAGCATTTGTGGGAATAATTACGAGAAAGGTGTTTCCTTCAATGGTCACTTGCAGTTTAAAAAAATGCATAAAATGGGATGTCAGCACCTTGAGTATAAGATCTGTTGCATATTCTTCAGTGCAGTTTCTGGGTATCTGTACCAGATATTAGAAGGCAATCAATTGTAACATGGAGTTGGTTTGAAGCACTCACAATAAGCCACCTTTAGGGGCTTATTCCTATAAACTGTGAGTTGGACAATCTGATTCGTTCTAATTTTCACTGTCTTTGACAGAAGTTATAGTCTGGTTCCAAGAATTCTGGCAATTAAGTGAAACAATATGGGAGCATGTTCGTCCTTAAACTTCTGGGTTTTTTCTTGTTTACTGAAGAAGCACATGACTTTTGAATTACGTTCACAGTGGTGCTTTTGTCTGTTTTGGTATAGCATCTGGTTTGGTAAGGAAGCATTTTCCTGTTCTTAGTAGCCAGAGCATGCTGGTAAATAATACTGGGTAGTAGCTTGTATTTACGCTAATTTGGTTGGAAAGTTCTTCTCAACGCTGTTTGCATTTCAGATATTGCACTAATATTTATTACCTTATTTTAAGGAAACTGAGAATCAGTCACTGTTTAATCTCTCAGAGGAGCATGTTGTCTTTATCCTCAATCTCTATATTTATAAATTCCTTCCAGTTTATTTGAAAACACAGATTCTCTGTGTAGCCAGTAAACGTACTCTACTTCAGCTGTTTTTCTCAACCATCACTAGTTGTTGTTTTCTAGTAAAATAGTTAAATTTAGAAAGCATATGTTATACTCAAGATCACTTGGAAATTGAGAAGAATTCTGTGACATGAGTAGGTTTTAGACATTCGTAAAGACTGAGAGATTGCTATTGACATCAGCCTGCCACAGATCCACACTCCCTTCTTGTAGTTAAAGGTTTAGCTGTAGGGTTTTGCTTTGCATTTTCCAGTTTACCAGGCAGATTGGTATAAATTTTATGCAGAGACCTGCTAATGATGCATAATTGCAATAAAAGGAATTATTTTAAAATTGATTTTATTTTAAAATAAATGCAATGAGCGTATTCAAAATCAACTTATCAATACCTCCAAGTTCAAAATGGGTAGATTGTGAGTGTATCATGTGGAAATCAGCTTCGCATAACTGAGCTCCTTTGTGTTCTCATTTGGGTACAGAATAGCCTGTGGATTATTTGGAGATACCAGCTCTGGAATTCCGGACACTCCAAAATGTGATAGATTGTCATTTACAGGTGCAAGACAGGACATTACCAGTAAAACTGAAGGGCTGTGGCACCAGCAGGGAGCTCCTCTCAGAACTGGTCACCTTGGCAGATCTGAGTGTTAAGATTGTAAACTCAAGCATTTGGATCTTAAGAAGCTCAAGCTGGGACTGGATGAACAGTCTTAACCTGAGCTACCTTGTATGGATGATTCGGTTCTAATGGCACAGGTTTTACTTGTTAACAGAATCTTACTGCGGTCTTTGCATTCTGGCTCGTGCTTGTTGAACAAAAAGCTATTCAGAGTTTTTGGGGGTAATCTGTGGATTCCAGGCTTCATTTATTATACAGACCCCCCGGAACTCTGAAATACATAGAGAACTCTAATGATTTTACTGTGAAACTTTTTAATGATGGGTTTTTTTATAAGTGTCTGTATATATCAGCCATATTACATTATCTTTATAGCAGTCCTACAGGATTAATAGCAGTATCTTCTTATTTTTAACTGACATGAGATGAAAAACAAAGGGAGATTAGGCCAGTATTATCAAAATCGTGGACTAATACTGGATGCTTAGCTTGGAATGACTAGGATGTCTTTTCTCAGAGTACTTTTTGATGTTCAGAGCAGTTATTTTCAGATGCAGAAGGGAGTGCTTAGCACTTCTAAGGATACAGACCCAGAAGTGTTAAGCTGACTATCTAGAATTTGAAGAATGTAACATGAGAAAACTTTGTTTTGAAGCTTTTCCCATGATCATAAAAGAAACTGTATATCAGAGGCAGAGTTTTAACTGCTGTTCACCTAAGACTACCCAGGTTTTATTGTAGAAGTTGAATCTGTAGTAAGTGTTTGTTTGCAACTTACTTTTCATGCTCTTTCAGTTTTTAACATCTGTGTAGTGGAATGAAGCAATTTCTGGAGACATGACATTTTGACCCCTCTTTTTGGTTCCTTTGGTATCTGCACTGTTTTACAATCCTAGAATTTCTTTTTTTATTTTAATTCCTAATACATTCAGGGGCTTTTGCCTTTTCTGCATGTAAATTCTAGGTTTACAATTTTGCTGTTAAAAATGTACTTGTGAATTCTTGGTGTATGTGACTTTAGCCTGCAGTAAAAGAAAGGGAGAGTATAGTATTCCATAAAAGCCATCTCAAGAGTGTTCAGCAAACCAGTTTCTGAATTTCAGATCTTCCATTATAGAGGACAAGTTATTAAGTGATGTTGTATTCTAGTCATTTTAAAGAAAGAAGAGAACGCATTACACTCTCCACTTTGCTGTTGAGCTGCAGTTCTCTTTTTGTTCATGCTGCTTGTGCATCTGTCTTTCGAGGTCAGAACTGCTGCCCTTGGTGCTGGTGGCTTGTACTGCCATGGCCCTGGTCGACTTGAAGGAACAAGGACTGAAAGGATTTAGGCTTATTTGACATGTGTTTTAAGTATTGCACATACTTAGTCTGCTCACTGGGACGAGGACTTGGGAATGTGCGTATGAAGGATCTGGAGAGCTGCAGCAAGTGATTTTCTTTGTCCCTGGGAGTTATGAAGTCAAGAACTTGAATGTATTTTTCATAGCAGTGGCAAAACTTATATTGCTGCCGTAGTATGACTTCCTATAAAGTTTCAAATGCTCACAATGAAGTTTATAGAGATAATCAATAAATAGATGAAAAATATTGCTCTATGAATACTCTTTCATAGGAGCAAGTGTTGAATAATTTTCCAAGTAGGTGTAAGTGCAATATCTTATGTTTAATTAGATAAATTAATGAAGAAATAATGAGACAAATTAAAAATGTAGATACATTCCAAGTCACAAGAATTGTAACTTCAAATTCTAATCTCTTATCCAAGTAAAACCTACATAATGTATCAATTCTTTCTTGTGGTTTCTGTTAAACACTGCAAAGATGATCTTGAATACTGAGTTCGAAGGAACACATCTTCAGTTTGTGGAGTTAATTATATCACCCTTGATGTTTATAGAGGTAGATTTTTATCAGTCTGGCCAGCTCCAAGACCTGCCAGATTTTCCCTATTTTCTTCAAATTTTGCAACCGCACATATGTTCATTTTAAATGAAATTACCTTCTTGATAATGATCTGTTGTGTTGTTTTAAAATATTTTTCATATTTCATAAAACAATTGGTATTAATGTTTAACTGTATGTCTCTTTGTTTGCTTCCATAGTTTTGCCAGCCTGGAGGATGGCAGCTTTCGAAAGAGAGAAAACAGCCAACGTTCTTCGTGGTGGTTCTGACTGACATTGACTCAGAGAGGCACTACTGTTCCTGCTTAACTTTCTATGAAGCAGAGATTAACTTGCAGGTAAAAAGCGTTACAATGAGCAACAAAAATGCAGAAAAAGGTGTCTAGAAAAATGAGAGGGCAACTCTAGGAAATATTTTACTGTTCCTGCTAAGGGTGTGTTTTTCTGGTTTTGGGGTTTTTATCTGTTTTGAAACAAACAGCAAAAAACGTTCTACAGAATTTCTTGTAGGGTTTTATCTTGTTTGTAAATGGTACAGGCAATGTGGTGTTCCTTTTATATCATTTCGTGTTTGACATAGCATGGATGACTCTCAGCCTTGTTATAGGAAGCGGTTTATTAACTTCTGCTCCCTCTGCTGGCCTGCTCCGTGGATATACCTATTTCTGTAAGTGCATTTATTGGCAAGGTCTGTGTGTGTGGGGATAAATGGCAAGATTTTAAAACTGATAGAATAATTACGCAGTTTTTAGTTAGGTCAGATTTGAGGTGTCAGCCACTTGGCAGTGTTTGTTTTTAAGCATGTATTGAATTTTTTTTTTGGCAACCTTGTTCTTTCAGAAATATACATTTTATTTCCCATTTGATGTAATGTCCTTCACAGAATCTCTGCTGTGACTTAATACTTGGAGTCTTTAGAATCTATAACCTAGGGAAAACTTAATCCAATCTGTAATTGCAGACTGTCTTTGTTATGTTTTGAAATATTTTCTTTGCTACATGCAAAAATAAGTAAGACCTTGGCACTAAGTATGATAGAATTAGTTAAGATTAAATAGATAGCTAAGAAAAGTAAATTTTTGTTCTTTTAGTGCAGAACTGTAATATTATTGATTATTTTATGAAAGTGGTTTTTAATAATCCAAGAGTACTCTGTTCATTTAATACTGGAGTTGAAATTTTACCCTGTTTGTAGAATAATTGAAAGATGTGGCATAGTAATAATAATGTGCTTTTTCTAGGCACAGTTGGAAACCAGAGAAAATTCTCTTTTCATTAGCACTACAGTTTAGGTGGATATTTTCTGTAGATTATGAGGAGTTAAAAGGAGAAATGTACCCAAAAGTTAGATGTATTTTAGTCTTAAATTTTAGTGTAGATCAGCTGACACATTCCTATTAAAAAATTTAATGTCTCTCATATTTCCTTTATTTTATAAGTAGAGAGTGGAATATTCTATAGTAATTCTTTTCCAGATGATAAAAATTTACCATGGCTTGACTCTTCTTTCACTCTATGTATTTCATAACATATACTAAATTTAGGAAACTTGTTATTTATCCTGTGGTTCCTAGCAGCTGTTTTTGATTCCCTATCCACATCTGTGAAGTAATGCTCATCACAAAACATCCAGTATTAACTAAAAGGGATTTTTTTCTTATATTGCCCAAGTATTAATACAAAAACACCAAAGTAAAAAAAAGAAAAAAAAAGAAAACAAAACCAACAGTAAAAAAATGAGTGCAGCAGGATGTTGGTTCTCATAATGCCATTCCTGGCTGTGTTGTAAAGAATGCATATTTTTCAGATGAACTTGCTGTGGTGAAATTTATTCTATGACTGCACTGTTTATAGCCAAACTTCCTGTTTCTTTCTGAAACCCAAAGAGAGTAATTGAACGTGCCCTGTTACATGGTCATTAGACAAGAATTCAGCACATGTACGATTTGTAATGAAACATAAGCTTATGAAGCATTGGGCTATGACAGTAATATTGATTTAACCATTCAGATTCATGCCTCATTAAGCAGTCCATGAAACATAGTGTACAGGACTTGAAACGTGGACAACACTTTTCACAGTTAAATACAGTTCCATTTTCTTTAACTGAGTGATATAACTTGCTAAGGCAAAAGTAAGATTAAATAAATAAAAAAAAAACAACCACAAAACCACTTCTTTCCCAGTAGGTTTCACCAGGTGAGCCTTGCTGAGACACGAGACTGGTTGGAACTCAGCCAGAGCAGATCAGATATTTGGCTTGGCAGAATCATCTTCACAAAAAAAAATGGAATCAACCACTTGCAAGTTTCTGTGGTTAATTCAAGTGGAAATTGAAAACCAACTAAGTTCTTAGCTTTTGAATGCTAGAAGCACATATTGAGCCTTTTGCATAATAATACAAAAACGTTTTAGGCGCAATTGGGTCTGAGAAGACTATTTCTGTTCCTTTGGTTCCCTTCATTCCTGCTTCAGTTGTTTGTTACAGGCTGAGTTGTAAATAAATGCTGCCTGAAAATTAAGGAGTTTGTAGTCATATGGTACACCTGCGTGGTTTGGTAACCTAGGGTGCAGGCTTAATATAGCAACTGTAAAAGCTATACAGTCTGCAGGAAAAAAATACTCTCCCTGAAAGGCTATTTCTGAAAACCCTGGATTCAGTTTAGTCTCTTGGCAATTGCATATCATAACAAGTTTTTCAGAGGAGAGCACAGGCTCTAGTAATCAGATGATGGCCTGTTTTCAACTTCACACCTCTGCACAGGAAATAAATGATGTTTTATTAGTTGATATCTATGAATCATAGTCATGAAGTGACCCAGAATTTATGATCTGCGTGGGTGCTGGTCAGTCTGATTAGCAATCAACTCTAATAAAATTGTGATAATATATACAAAAAGATTGGTGTTACCTTTAGTTCAATTAGTTCTCCATATCTGTACTCATGAGGAAGATGAACTCACAATAGAACTCACTTGGTGCTATGTGATTTCAGGTGATACAGCTTTGCCATGTAATCCTTCATAAATTGCTCTGTTTTATGGTGCAAGTGTCAGTTGTCCTAGTAACATTTGCCAAAGCTAAGGATATGTTCCTCACCTGGGTTTAAAATGAAGTATTAGAAAGTTTGACCTTAGCAAGAGCCTAGAGTTTGGAATGTGGGTACACTGCCAGAGGCAGTCTAATACTGAATGAGCAGTGGTAAAGCTGGTGTCCTTCAAAGGCAGTTCTAGTGTGTTGCAGAGCAGTTTTATGTGCAAGATTTCTCTCCCACTTCAAGTTCCTACTTGACTGTAAAGAAATCAGAGATACTAAACTGGTTTCTCCTTCCAGCTTTTTATGTTTCCAGCACATGCTTGGGTCATATCCACCTTGCTGTCTGGCTTAAGGTGCTGTTTGGATGCTCTAGCAAATAGAGCTGGATGCAATGTTGACTTGCATGTATCTGCAGGAATTAGGGGGAGGAGAGTAGGTCCAAACATCTCTATTTCCTCTTCTCTCACAGGGTCTTGAAAGTTGGTTGGGGTTTTTTTTCTGGGGCAGGCGGGTGGATGTAGAGTTGTGTGGTGTCCCATTGCTGTATTTTGATCGCTTCTGTAGACTTCAATCTCAGTGGTTTGAAATCCACTTGAAATGTCATTGATTTGGAAAAAACCTTGTCCTTTCAACTGAAAAAAATAGTCTACCTAGTTTATTTTTCTGGCAACTGAAACCAGAAACTGTTAACAGACAGCCAAAGGGTATTCAGAAGAATTGTAACTTACATCTACACCCATAACACTCAGTTATTCTGGTTTTGTAGCTTTATCTCATTAAAAAAATAAATCATGTATATATATATACACACACACACACATGCATACAAATTTGTCTAGTTCTGTGTACTGTACACACTCTTGCTAAAATGAGGTTTTTATTTCTAAGAGCAATTCCTGAATGTTACCACTTAGCGGGCAAAGATTTGATTTAATGCTTTTGACTCAGCAGATACTTCTACTGACCTCAGCTGTGCTTCTTACGCGTTGCGCAGTTCGGATTTCTACTGGCAGTGCTTGGAAGAGCACCACTGATAGACTCTTTATAAAAAATGTTGACTCGCATAATTTGGGAACTTAATGGTCAATTTGTACATTGCTTCGCACTTGGAAAGAAATGTGCCCTCTCTTCCCAGCCCCACCATTAACAAATTAGAGAATGATTTATGGCAGTAATTGAGCCTGTGCAACTGCATTTTTTAAATTACAGAAAATCTGCTCAATGAGATCAGCACAACCCCCTAAACATTTGTTTATAAAAATCTTATTACAAGATTGTATCATTCTTGTGTGTTGTCTTAAGCGTTAAAACATTGTGATCACAAAGTTAGTGAGATTAAATATATTGTTCTGGAAAATGGACATATAATTCACAAGTCTCCTCTTACCTGCCATTCACATTCTCTTCCTCTCTCTGCCTTCCCCTGCAAAAAGAGGAAAAAGAACTTGTAAAAATCCCAAACTATAAAATGGCAGATTCACAACATTCACAGATATTTCCTGAGTCAAGGGAAAAACTGCCAAGAAAATGACTTTGCTTCATAAAGTTATAATTTTTCTGCTTGGACTGGAGAGTTGGTGATCCTACTGTGCTAAAGCATATGCTGCTCCATGAGTCACTGGTGTTTGGTTTTTGGCAGAGGATGAGAACCCTTTGTTGGGTTGTACCCATTTTGAGTGTGAAATCTGACTCTCCTCTGGGTATTAGATTAGCATGTTATTCTTAAGATGAAGTTTAATAAATTTTTGTGAATATCCCAAATGTTAAATTTATTCTGGGAATTACTTTTTACAGACAATGCCCCCAAAACACATTTTGTGTACCCTCCCCGCCCCAGTTTAAAAAGTAATGTTTAGTTTATTGCATCATCATCTTTCTGAATCTACTGAAAAATGGCTGGTATGACATCATGGAGAGATTTAAGTAATGCCTTATTTCTTTTCTATTCCGGTGTAAAGAGAAGGCTGCAGATAATGTTCTGTGTAAGAACCAGACTTGTATTTTAATGTCCTTTCATACGTTTTAACGTCCTCTTTAGACCAGAATTTAAGGTTAAGGTAAGAACAGTAGTAAGAAGGAAGGCATATTTCCATCTTCCTAATAACTCTGGCAATAATTTCTCCTGTGCTGCTTGTCCCCTGGCTGTTGGCTTAGCACACCCATCCCCAATTTGAACTCATGCTCTTGCAGGGTACAGAAACTTGTGTTGGGTAAAGGTTGCCTTTTCCTCTTAACTCCTGTGCTGTGTCTATGCAGCAGCCCCAAATCTCAGCTCAGAGGACAAGGAGATACTGTTTTTTAGGCAGAGACATTTCTGTGTCAGTAGAGACCAGATAATTCATCTGACTTTCAGGCAGTAGTAATGCTAGTTCAGCAATTCATTGAAAATCTTTTCAGTACATTTCCCCATATGCAATTTAAAGAAATTAACTGTCTTTTAATTAGACAAAACAGTTATCTGTGCGTGTAAAATTTTGCCTTGGTGTGCTTGTAATTGTACTGTTCTATATTATTTAAAAACCATTACACTGAATTAAAATACGGTATGAATTGCCAGCTTTCTTAATATGAGTTTTGTTGTTTGTTCTGCTTACGTTTTGTAGGTCTCTGCTATCTTATCACCTTAGTTTAGGTGTGTAAAGCTTGAAAGGGTGGATTCATGGATCAGGTTTGCTGTCTTTGGGTAAATTCAGGTAGATTTAGTAAACTCTAAGCTCTGAAGTTATGTTTGTGTACACATATCTCTTGCTGAGGACTTGGTACTGTAGTTCTTTAATGTTCCTCAGTGCTAAGGTTAACATGTTAAAAGCAGTTACTTAATGCTATTGATTATTGCCCACGGTTATTTCAGCATTTGCAGGGCAGCTCAGTGGCATTACCTTGGACTTCCCAGATCTTCTGGGACTTGACATTGTCATGGCCTACTCCAGACAGATGCTTTGGCCTATAGCTGTGGAAGCTGGACTGAAAGGGGGGAAGTGTGGGTATGAGGTTACTTTTGTTCCAAAGTTCTTTTGATGTGTTTAGATACTAATGAATATCAGCACCTTCTGGAGTTTTCAGTGAGGTGCATTAAATAGTAGACATCTAACTTGGTGGTGGTGTAAGTTTTTTGTAATGCTGGAAGGTGCACTGCAAACTCCTTATTATGACATACACTCTGAAGTGTCACTAGTATTTAGGAAGTGAATGAGCTGACCTGTAAGAGAGACTTCAAGTTACTCTATTTGATAAGTTTATGATCTTCACATAATTTTCTATCTTTGATCCTTGTCTTTTTTATTTGGTAGACTCCCTACTATGCATTACTACAGTTTATTGTCCCTTTTGAAATTATTAAATTGCTATAATGGCTTTTATACTGCTTTAATTTTTCCAGTGTAAGTTTAGCTGCAGGGCTATGATTCTGAGTACATAGACAAGCCATGAAGCAGATCTCTTCACCTGTGGTTTTACTTCAATACAGCAGATTGTAGGCAGGATGCAGATTTGTCTTCTGGAAGCACTCAGCTAAGTTTGTTTTAACTTTCATACATGTGTTAGAATTTATTGGAAGCATGCATTTGTATAATCTGGAAAGTAAATAAAATTAATTGATGCTGAATGTTTTTTGGCCATTGATTGTTAATAAGCCAACTAAGAGTGTATTTGGCTGCAAATAAGACCAGGAGAGACCAAGTCACATGAGGAGAAAGGGATCTGTCCCAAATGAGCAATTGGCACAAGATTACTAAAGTAAACTTCAAGTAATTTTTCTTAAACTAAGAAATCATACTTGGTCTCTAAATCTTCTTTGCTGGGTGGTTAGTAGAAAAACAACAGGCTTGCTGAACTTGGCATAATTTCAATGCAAAATTTTGCATAGGCAAAATGTTTTTGACATAATGAAGTACTAGAGTGCTAGTTTTGTAATGAAAGATGTTTGTTCTCTTTCTAGGGCTGAATTAAAGTACAATTCTAATTTAATTTTCTGTTCACCTTTGATTTCCTTTGAGTTTCAAATAATTCCTGCCAGCTCCAGAGCAGTAGAGCTACATCTAGTAGTTTGTGGTTTTTAACCTTTCTCCTAATACCTCAGTTTAAATTGATTTTGCTTCCTCTGACATGAAGATAAACCTGATTTGTCTCCACTCAACATTAGTCAGAAGTAAACTGCACTGACTTCGGTAGTATATACCACTGGAATGGAGATGTAGGGTCAGCATGCCTGGCTTGTCCTCCTGTCTGAACATGAGTGGCATCTCTGCCAAAGGGAGTTCACAGAGGTGGCTCAGAGACCCAGGGGGACATAGTGGTCCAGCTGGGGGAAGGCAGAGCCCATAAGTGAAGACTGGATAGACAGCTGATAGCCTTGGGCAGTCTGCTAAGAGTTCAGAGTTGCTACATCTAGGAGCGCCTTCAGTGTTGGAGATTTCCTAATGGCAGATTTGAGCATACATGTTCAAGTCCAGGTCCAGGGTCTGAAGACAGGGGTGAAAAGACAGGAGACTAAGAATTGTTATGGTTTGTGTGTGCTGTAATTCAGCTGCATGTTGATGGAGCCAATGCTGATCTATCCCTGGAAGAGTCCAAGGCCAGGCTGGATGGGGCTCTGAACAAGCTGGTCTAGTGAAAAGTGTCCCTGCCCATGGCAGAGGGGTGGGAACAAGATGATCTTAAAGGTCCCTTCCAGCCTAGGCCATTCTATGATTCTAATGTGTTCTCAAGCTGTCTAAGTCCTTAACATCAGCTACATTCGGTAGTAGTGAGAATTTTTTGGACTCTACTGGTAGGTCATTTTCATTTTTAAATTTGGCATTAGTTCTTAATGTAGGTTTTGGCTAGATAGTTATTTTTAAGTTAAATGTCTTTATTTAGAAGCAGAGCTGACATCTTAAAATAATATGATTGTTGTGGCAAAATCAGGTTTATAAAAGTTCAAGAGGAAACCGTAGAGTTTGAAGGCTAGATCACGGCAATTATTATTTTGTTTAATAAAAAACGATAAGGTTAATGTGAGTAAAGTTGCCTGCTGTCATTTGTTTTCTTGGCTGTCAGATGAGTTGCAGTTTTTCACTGAAGTAGCACTAAATCAGTCACCTTTTTCTTCTAAAAGTTTTAGTATAATTTCTTAAGCAGAAAGTGAGGCTTACATGAAAATGTCTGTGCATGTGCTGATTTAGCACATGCAACATTTAAACAACTCCAGCGTCAGCCAAATGTGACTGACAGGAGAGATCTTGTACTTGCCATAGGTTTTGTGGAACTGAGTGGGTGGGAAGCAGAAAGATGTTTCTTAGTCCACTGCCACCTGAGCGTGAGGTCAACCTTCATCAGACATCAAGTAATCCTCAAATGTTTTAACTTGAGACTGTGATGAAGTTTTGAAATGGTATCCATTGTATGTTGTTCAGCTAAGCCTGTGCACCCTGCATTGCATGGTTGCATAGATTTGCAGTGTTCATTACATTCCCTTTACTATCTCCCAAAACAGACAGGCACAGGTACTGAACTGGAAAGGTGTGCCTGCTCAACACTTGCTCCATTAGAATGTGCAAATCATTTTTCCACAGTATCCTGTGTGTAGCATAAGAAGAAAATATCCAATACACATTGCAGTTTTAAGAAAAGTTTTTTTGTTCTTGCCTGAGACCCATTTATTTAAGGAAAAAAATGCCATATTTTATTATGAAAATTATCCTTTGTTTAATACTTTTTCTTCTCATACCAAGCTTTCACTCTTATCTTGTTACTTGATAAAACGCTGCAAACTGTGCCCAGCTTTACAGTTTTTTATGAATGTAGAGGCATTTTTAAAGCCAAGTAAGGAAACCAATTAAGCAAATCAATACCTTATTTAATGTGTATAAAACCCACAAGTATTCAATTTTAACTAGCTCAATTAAAAATGTATTAAACCTTTTTCTAGGCTGTGGATCTGGGACATCATGCCTGATCTGCTGGTAACTCCAGTTGTCCATTACCTTCCTCATTAAAATCTTTGCATAATAAGGCTGAACTTGTCTAGCTTGGGCCTAATGCCATATAAATCTCTTGGCTAACCTGAGGAACAAATTGTTTCCAGAAAACAAGGAAACGGATAAATAGCAGAGTGATGATGAACCATGCTGATCCCAGTTAACTTTTCTCGACTCTTGGTTATCAGTCAGGGGATTAAATGCATTTATTAATTCAGCTGCTTTTATTGAACAAGTTCATAAGCTAGGAAGCCGTGCTGTTAGTTCAGCTGCTTGGTTATTGTACATTTGACTTCACCCCATGACTCCAGGTCATGAATGTGTTAAATGGATGCTTCTCATGTTAGAAGAAGAAAGGCAAACAGTTGCAATATACACACTTATAGTCCCTCTAGTTCTGTACTCTTATTTATGTAAGAACATATGAAACTACTGTGTTATGCCAGGAGTTGTATATATATTTTAGTGTAGATGTGGGTGTGAACATCAGTTCAAATACATGAAAACAATTGAGTTTAAGTATGTATTGGTCTGCTTTAAATGTACAGAACACACAAACACACACACTTTTTTGGCCAGTCTCTTAAGAGGCCACTTTATTGCTATAGCAAACAAGTTGAGCAAAATGAAATTGCATCATATGTCCCTCAAAAGAAGTTCCACCATTTTCTGAGTTTGTTTATCATATATTATTTATGCAGAAAAAAAGAGGGGAAAAAAGAGGCCAAGTAAACAAATCAAACACTCTGCTGTAAAACCAGATAAGATTTTTCTTGATAGATCCTCAACTATGTCCTACCATTACCATAAATAATTGCTTGTTTAATTGTATTTTAATATTTTTTTAGAATGTAATTCTGTATCTAGTTTTAAAATTGCTTATCAAATTTTTCCTATACTTTTTTTCATCTCATGGGAACATGAGAGTCAGCATTCATTACTGTGGTTTGCTATTTTCATGATAGTTTGGAACATGGTGACATTAAATTTGTTTAAGAAATATCTAAGTTTTAGAGTTTGATAATGCTGTTTCTCCAAGAGATACTGTGGGGGCAAGGAGAAAAAAGGCAGTCTTTTAAAAACCAAAAAGTTGCTCTATATCAGACTGTGACCATATATATATATATTATCATATCATATATATGTGAACAAGGCAATGAGGATTGCTGAGTGGTTTTGTTAGCTGGGTGATTTTGTTGGTAAGAAGTTCTATAATGAATATATTGATAATTGCAGTATTGTCTGGTAGATTCAGTGGGAACACCACTCCATGGACTTGAGTCAGGCACAGTTTACAGATCTCTGCACTATGTTCTCCTTAAAACTTTAGAAACCAAGTCAGGATGCAGAAAAAAAGGGAATTCTGGGTTTGCCAGTCAGGGAACAGGATCCTGATGGATTTCAATCAAACACAAATTCAAGTAACCAGGGACCAGGTATGTTAAGCTTAGTGAAATCATATATGACCACAGATCATCATGCACTTCTTTTCCTGACACAGTTAGATCAGTCTCAGCTACCTATTCCTTACCCTGCTGAAGGGTCTTTTTCAGAACTTCATAAATCACCTGTTACAAAAAAAAAAAAAAAAAAAAAAAAATTCATTTGCCTTCTAAAGGCACAGTTATTTCTGGGTTAGATTTTAGGTGTCTATTACCTTTTAAACTAAATGGATTGTTATGGATCTGGAACACTGGTTTGCACTCTAGTGGTACATTTTTCTAAACTCAGCTGTTTTCAAAGTCTGCCTTTTTTTAGAAATAAAAACAGGAAAATAGGGGAAAAAAGGAATCTCTTTCAATATTTAGTTGAAATTAAGAACGTTCTGTATCTGTTCTATCATAGTACGGAGGGCTAGCCAGCAATCGAGATGAGAGCTCTCAGGGAAGCAGCAAACACCCTTATCATCTTCTTCCAGCCAATAAAAGGAAAACTATAATTGTCAACTAGATTTAAAAAAAAAAAAAGAATTTAGCAGTAATGTTTTGCTTCTTAATTAACCAATTCAAATCCGGAGAAGGGCAATGAAGCTGGTAAAAAGGGTCTAGAGAGCAAGCCCTGTGAGGAGCAGCTGAGGGAGCTGGGGGTGTTTAACCTGGAGGAAAGGAGGCTCAGGTGGGACCTCATCGCTCTCTACGAACACCTGAAAGGAGGCTGTGAGCGGGTGGGGGTCGGACTGTGTGCCCAGGGAACAGCGACGGGGGCAAGAGGAAAGGGCCTCAAGCTGTGCCAGGGCAGGTTCGGGCTGGATATCAGGAAGAATTTCTTTGTGGAAAGGGTTGTTGGGAAGTGCTCAAAAAACAATTGGACGTGGGACTTAGTGCCTTGATTTAGGTGGCTGTGGGGTGATAGACCAATTCAAGGCCCTGATGGCTGTGCCTGATCCGTGAGGGGACACACCTCAGCACCGGGAGGGGCAGCCCAGAAATCTGTTGTCAGAGGGTAATGGGTTACACAAAAAGGGACAGAGAGGCCTCAGTGGCTCCCTGAGAGTCCTAAACACAACGAGGAAGCTCTCCAGCAGCAGCCTGACGGGATTAACAAAGGATGGAGTGTTATGGAGATAGCGTGGCCCTGCTTTGCAGCATCCTAAGGCAGCGCAGGGAGCCGACCCTCAGGCCTGTGCCATCTGCCTGTCACCCCAGACATTACTGACCACAGCCACTCAAACTGCCTAAGGGGAAAAAAGAAGACGTAAAAAGAAATCGGACAGGAGCAAAATGGAGGACAAGTTCCTTCATCTCTGGAGGTGAGACGGGGTCAGACTGTTTTGGGCTTTAAAAGGCGTTGATATTCTGGGGACACTGATAGCCAGTTAAAATTGTGTTAATACAGGTGCGATAAGAAATCTTTGTATTTCTGTCCCTTCGTTTCTCGTGACAGTTGACAAAGTAGGAATAGGTCAAATGTTGAACTCCATGATCTTGGAGGTCTTTTCCAACCTAAATGATTCTGTGGTTCTGCGAGTCTGTAATTTAAACTCATCTTTAATCTGTGTATCCTTAGCAAGGTTTTCCTTAACATCCATTTACTATTAAGTTGTAAACTGAATTCTACATTTATAAAATCAAAAGTTAATGTGAAAAAAAAGTAATAACCAGCTGCTTTAGTTTGTTAATTTTGATTAGAGAGCGTTTTTTCCTTAGATGAAAAAAGGGATAAAGAAAGGTGAAATGTGCATTGTGTCTGAGCAGAAGTATAAATAGAATTCCCTTTGTGGCTTTAGTGCTTTGCAATTAGTATTGCTACAGAATGCTTATGCTGCTAATACTTTGCTTGAAAAGTAGGTTAAAAGTCATGTGTTTGAAATGATTATCTACTTAGTCTACTGACTCCTAATAATGTGCCTGTGTGCCTGTCAGAATGTTGAGCCAGGGAAGAAATATGGCCAGTCACATTACATTTCTCTGTAAATCTTTTATGAAGTGAGAGAGTGATTTTAGAGCGTAAAAGATCTATCAATCAGTATTGTGCTGCTGTTGTGCCCTGAAAGTTTTAAATTAAACCTAAATATGAATTAATTCAAGGCTTGACCTGAAGTTGAGTGGATTTTATGAAAATGGTCTTTTATAGAAACCTCCTTCCTGTCTGTGCACCCTGAGTTTTCATTATCTCAGTACCACGTGAATATAGACAAGCTTCCGTGTTCCCTTGCATTTAGTAATGTGGAATGTGTTTTAATTGCATTTTTCCTAATGTCAGGGTCCACAATTTGTCAGATATTCAGAATCTATTGCCTTTATGCCTAGAACTAGTATTTTCTCTTTAGACCAGTTGATACAGTAAACTTCTGCTGGTAATTTAACAGTTTTTGGGGTCAGCAGGAGGGAACTGTAATTCCTGTAAAAGCTCTCCCTGTCGGCATTGAAAAGGGATGAAAATAAATGAACGTGTGTGGGACATGCAACTATTGAGTTATTGTATTTCTCTGTGAATTTGTGAATCACAATTTTAACCTAGAAAACTGGCAAACTAGTGTAGCAAACCAGACTAAGCGCATACATTGTGAATGTATTGGTTGCCATTTAGGTAAAATGTAATGTACAAAGCCAGGTGTTTGCCCATATGTTCATATATGTATTGTTGTGCCAATTGATTTTATTTTGGTATGAAAATGTTATGCTGTATTAACCAAGTTATTTTAATTAAAACATAAGTGCTCTCTTTATAAATGAATTTTACTTGAATGCTGAATTGTGGATCAGTGTTTGCCTAAAGAAACTGTGCGTTCTGAATTGAGGTAGTGCAATAAAGCTCAGGAACTCACAGCATTCCTGGCATTTAAGAGCATTTCTAGCGGGTTTCTTACATTTAATAGAAGTGATGTTGGATTTTTCTTTTTTTTTTAATAAACTGAAATGATGACTAGCAGCATGACAGAAATAGAAGGCAGATATTTCATGCTGTCATATGGAAATGGAAGTAATTTCTCTCATATTGCTAATTAAGATAATATAGTGATTTTTGCTTGGAAGAATGCTTAGTCATTGGAACAAATGAAAAAATGTTGTGGGTGGTACGGGGCTGGAGAGGATTACATGCAGAAATTGGAAAGCACGGATATTCTGTCATTTGAAAACTTACTCAGTTAATGAATTTTTCAAAGATTGTGTGGAATTTTAGGAATGAAAATATTTAGCGACATCTTAAGTTTTGGCTATGAATAATAATAAACTTATTTGCGATTGAATAGTAAGAGCTGGCAGGGAAGTTACAGCAACTTGCACAATATCATGGACAACTGTGAGCTTATCTTCACTATGCCTTTCTCTTTTGTTTGAACCTTAGTGATTCCTAAGTGTGAGGAATCTTTTTGAGAAATCTGAACTAGTCTTCTTGTGAAGAAATGCCTTTAGATTCCAGATTCACTAGGTCAGACTGGAGATGACTTTATAGATAATTTCAGATGTAATGTTATTGAAAATTCTGTAAGAAATTGAATTAGATTAGCATGAGGAGGCCAACCAAACATTCTTTTGTGAAATACATGATTTCTGTATTTGGAGTATGGTTGGTTGTAAATCAGCTAACACTTTGATGTGAAAGGATCCTGTTCTCTAATCCACTTCACTATCTAAAATGTAAACAGGGAGTATTTAACGTGAAACACTGTCCTGTTAAACTGCTGTCTGAGAGAACTGTATTTCAGGTACGTTGGTGCATGACTTGCCAGATGAGTTTTAAGGAATTGAAGTACATCTAGAAACTTTCAGGGAGTTCAGGCAGCCCCTGGAATGTGCTCGTTAGTTGACTTCATTGCTAATTTCAGATAATACAGTCATTTCCTGAAACTGTGAGAATGCTCACATGCTAGCATTTTGGTTTGAGGTTTCTTTCTGCTTATTAATTGAAGTGTTTCTGTTTTCAAGGGAACAAAAGAAATCGAAGGTGAAGAGGAGTCTGGCTTAATTCCACCTGCAGAAGTATTCGCTCCTAAAAGTCTGGTCTTGGTGTCCAGACTAGATTATCCAGAAATTTTCAGGGTAAAGAACTTGCAATTGCCATTTATAATATATGTCAGCAGACAAATCTGTATTTAGTGAATAGCAGTGACAGTACTTTTGATTTAAAACATCTCAGGATTGATTTGAGTATTTAAAAGCAGAAGTAGGTTTAGATTGAACTAGGTAAAATTTAGTGTCAATAAATAGCCCCTCTAGGATAAGGCAGTGCTTTTTTACTCTCCAGGCAATTTTAAAACTACATAGAAGATGTGATAGAGCTCTTTCTGGCCTCAAAGTACTGTATAATGAAGGGAGTTATTAGAACAAAATCAGACTTGCTCAGGTAAACCCAAGACATTAACTTAAATACTTGATTAACTATAAAATAGTAAATTAATAGTGAAATTCTAGTTCTCTTTCGTATGCAAGACAAAATGTCTGAGCCTCTTCCAGATCAAATTAAGATGCATTACAGAGATTTAGAAACTTGGATTACTTTCATTTGATGAAATGTGATTTATCAGAGATAAATGAGAAGCCTAAATTTTTATTAAGCTAATACCCATTAACAGAAACAAATAAAATTCAGTTTATAGATCAAAGGAGGAAATCATTCAGCAGTTGCCATTAGACATTAAGAATGACTGTACCAAGTGAGATAAAAAATCTATGTGGCAGAATTTTGTCTCTGACATTGGCCCAAAGCAAAGTGTGTAAGAATAGGGCTAGCTGTACAAATAATTTTACAAAATACTTTACTAATTCAGTGTGAATAATAGTTAAATGACATCCTGAACCAGAGATGTCAGTTGTGTGGGTTTTTTCTGTAATTTGTCCACTTTTTTAACATTCAGATTTTACAATAACCATGGCAAGGAGTTTCACAGTTTAACTAAGTGTTATATGAGAAGTTACTGTTGGGATTATTGCTAAGAAGAGAATTATTAAAATATTTGATGATTGATCAAAGTTACAGCAGTTAAAAAGCACCAAAAGGATGCTGTGGAACAAAGTTATTTCCTTTGTTTCCACAGGGTTCTTAGAATGTCATGTTGAATGATCTTCATTAGATTATTAGTAAAAATACTAAATCTGTATCTGTGATTTCTCAATCAAAACTGGATCCATTAAAAAAAAAGGAAATGCTGAAATATTAATGTAATGATAATTTAAGAGTATATTTATATTGATATAATAAAGAAGGTACAATACATACAATAAATTACCATTGATGTTAGTCTTAAAATGAGGCTCAGAAGCTCATTGATTCATCAGTGTTCTACCTGGAAACCAATCAGGTTTAGGTCCAAGGAGTTCAAAGCACAGATGAAGCTGTGTTGATTTTTATAATTTTTGAAGTAACTTGTGGTAAAACACTTTTTGTGTAATGAACAAAGCAAAAATATTATCCAT
The DNA here is from genome assembly GCA_035583155.1 of Acropternis orthonyx. Lineage (NCBI taxonomy): Eukaryota > Metazoa > Chordata > Aves > Passeriformes > Rhinocryptidae > Acropternis > Acropternis orthonyx. The sequence continues at coordinate 10,823,209 of JAWWEU010000158.1, forward strand.
AGAATTTCTTTTAAAAATATATATATATCTACACTTGTCAACATGTACAATCCTTCTAAATAGCCAAGCTAATTTTTCTAAAAAAAAAGATGGCTTCCATAGCAAATTGCTTTGTCTTCAGTTGTAAATTACTTTACTGCATTAATAACCATTAAAAAGAGCTTATTTTAAAAAAATTATATACCTAGATCTTTAAATAATTTGACATCTGCCTTCCCTGTATAGCAGACTGATGTATATTGTCTCCCTTTCTAGGCTTGCCTTGGCCTGATCTACACTGTGTATGTGGACAGCCTGAACGTGTCTCTGGAGACTCTCATTGCAAATCTGTGCTCATGCCTTGTCCCTGCTTCTGGAGGGTCTCAGGTAAATACGGAAAAAAGGGTATTTTTCCAGTTAATTTAATTTATGAAGAAAACAAAAAATAAATTCTTGAAATATTTTTGAAGAAAAAAAGATCATAGTTCAGCTGAGTGCTTTCCCTGTGGCCTGTGTGAGTGCTTTCCCTGTGGCCTGTCTTCTAAAGACAGCAAAAATTCCATTCCAGGATAAGGTCAAAGGGTTAATTTTGTCACTGAATTGGCTTTTTACAGGGTACATTAACAAATCAAGAAGTTTGTGCAAGTTTAGTTTTTAATAGTAATGTGTTCAGGAATATTTCTGCTTGCTACAGAATTTTTTTTTAAAGGGTTTTTTTCTCTGCCACTTTTTAACATAACCTTCACTTCGGTTCGTTTATGGATGTCTTTTGCTTGATGCAGTTCAAGACTCCACTGTTTTTTTCTTAAGTAACTAGTTGAAATTTCTATTTTCATAAATTTTGTTTCAAAATGATAAAAAAACCAACTCAGATGTGTTTTTCTCAGAGTTAATTAAATATTGTAGGTAGCCCATACATTCAAAAATCACAGTAAAGTCTTCCAGAGAATACCCTTCTTTCTGCTTTTTGCCTATGCCTTCTGTGAGCAGGAGGTCATGTTTGTTTGTTGATTTAGTTTATATAAATTATTCCTGTGCCATTTGTGGGTTTCTGACAAGCCAGTTGGGTCTTATGTGCTTGGCCTTTCCTGTACGCTGTGACACTGCTGGAGAATTACGGTCCTGATCATGCAATGTACCTGGAAACTGCATTCCCAAATGGCAGCATTTGGAAGTCAGTTACGGGCACAGCTTCCCACCCAACCTATGGATTACCAACCTTCTTGAAATCCCACAAATCCCTCATTCTTTTCTGGTTTTTTTTCCCATAGCCCTGGCTGTTTTCTCATTTCTTACAATGTTGTGTCAGAATGTCCTCTCAGCTTTGTCAAGGTCTGTCTTACTGATCTTGAGGCAGCCACCTCTCTGTTTTAGCATCCTAAGCCTTTTGGTTTTGAAGGGGAGTAATTAGATTGTATCTCCTCAACAGAAACCCTCTTTTCCAGGGGTATTTGAGCCTCAGATTACAGGTTTTGGTGATCCACTTGAACAGATAGTGGAACAGGCTCCACTTCTATCCTCTGTTTTATTTTTGATTTTTTCCCCCCATCCATAAATATGGCTTTTCTCAGTGGCTCTCTCCTCTGCTAGAAGAGGAAGGAAAAGTCATGCTCCTCTGGTTGTTCTTCCTTCTGCTTTCTCTCTTCAAATAACATGCTCTTTCAGTTCCAACCTAAATTTGCTGGTGTCAAACTATCATTTTAATCAGAAATCGAGACTTTGCTTTCTCAAGCCTCATGCTCCTAGGGCTAAGTCTGAATTAGAATGGGAACACTCTTCTGCTGTTTATTTCCAGAAGTCCTCAAGGAGCTTCCCAGGTTATTTGTGTCCTTGACCATTGATACAATCAGTTGTGAATTCAGTTACTGATCTGCATCCAGGTCTGCTGAGACAGAACATCTCAGCTTCAGCTCAGGGACTTGTTTAGTTTTACTCTGGAGCATTTTGATTTCAAATGTCTGCTGTGCAGCAGCTCGAGCTTGCTGCCTTCATGCATTCAGCACCTTTGCTGCCATGCAGAGCAGAGATGTGCCACACTTACTGCTTGTGCAGAAATGCCCTCAGCCCATGGGAGTTAGTGCTTAGAGGAAACTTCTTGAAATCACTCACTGCTGGACTGTCATGCGGATTTACCCAGAGCAAAGCAAGTTTTTTTGCAATTACAGTGCTGTTTGGGATGTGGTACACAAGTGCATTCCTTTCACTCCCATTTCCTGCCTCCCTCAAGGGAGGTATGTCCTTGTGCTGGAAAGGTAACCGAGGTTTTAAGGCTGCTTTAATGAGCAGAGCAGGAACACAGGAACAACAGAAGTGCCCTTTTCAATACCCACATCCCACAAATATGTTCATGCTTAATACATGGATGCAGACAGTAGATAGCAAAGAAATTCAGTTAGCAATAATATACGTTGTTCTGATTTAAATGGATTTTAACCCTTTTTTTCTCATATTATTAGAAGTGTACTATTAACTGCCTTCAAAGCCATAGCTATTTAACTGTGAGTGTAAATGCAGGGGAGACACCATAATGCTGTACATTCAAGGAGACATATCACTGTCCTCAAATTATATTTCAGATCTCTATTTGTCAATTCAATTATTCTTACGGACTTTAAATTTCTGCATACAAAACAGATAAATTTTGCAGTATGAGTCACTTATCTGTATGATGACAGCTTGTTTATTCTATATAAATTAAATTAAATTTATTAAAAAATTGTTTCTACAGAAATTGTTTTCTTTGGGAGCTGGAGACCGACAACTGATACAGACTCCTCTACATGATAGCCTTCCTGTTACAGGCACCAGTGTGGCTCTTCTCTTTCAGCAACTAGGTATGTCTAGGTCTGCTTTGGAAAAAACCTTTTTTTTTTTTTTTTTTAAATTACAGAATGAGCTATTTTCTGTTCTAATTCAGTTCTAATCATGTGCCAAGAAAGCTACATGGTAAATATTAATTTCTTATGAAGGAGAGAATGACTAATAGCGCTTTTATCCCTTAATGAGACATTCAAAGAACCTTTTTGTACATCTTGCCTGTAGTAAGTTATCTCCAGTATTAAAGAATCATGGAATGGTTTGAGTTGGAAGGGACCTTTAACCATTTAGTCCAACCCCACCATCTAGAATCTGCAAATGTACTGAGAGCAGGGGTGAGCCTGACCTCTAGTTAATTGCAAAGACATTAATGTAAAAAGACCTCCCCTCCCCTCTTTTAATCCTGTACAAACTCCAAAGAAAACCAAGAAGATTAATAATAAAGCTGGGGTAACTGAGGGGACTAGTAGAAAGGATACCATGTACTGGTTTTGGTGACTGTGGAATTCATATAATTCTGTTGTTATCTGTTACTTCTTATCTTTCAAGATGATCTAACACAATCCTCATCAAATGCTTACTTGATGACAATGTTGTGTCGCGTTTACGTGGGTACCTCAATACTAATCTCATGTCTGTCATTAAATTTTAACACACTGTTAGTCTTCATTCCATTGGTTCGTAAAGTGACTTTGAAGCACAAACTTGTAGCAGCCATGGATAGGGGCACAATTAATAATCTTTTCTGAACCTATGAACCTCATGTTTAATCTCAAGCAATCAAATGGCCTCAGAATATGTGTTGTCATCCATTCTTTTCATAAACAGACAGTAAGAATGGATGGAAACCAGAAAAAGGATAGTGAAGAACAGTAAGAGCTTATGTCACAGAAATTAGTCCTAGATCTGATGAGCCCAAGGCCATCTGCTTCTGAGAAGATTTAATTGTATTCTTTCAAAAAGAATGTTATTCCAAGAGGAGTGTTATAATTTTGCTGGTAGGAGTTTAAATTAAAAAAATATGGCTAGCGTGGTGTATAGATGTTAATTACCTTCACTGCAGTTCCTGATGTCTTTACTTGGTTTGTTATGTCAAGATTCATTAAGATTACTCTGATCAGATTGCAAGGAATATTTTAAACATGGATAGGCCCAGCAACTTTTCCCTTTTTCTGAAGACACAGAAGGTGGTATGAGGTACCATAAGTACAGTATGCTTTGTTTGGTAAGTATAGTATATGATGTTTTAGCCAATTGTAGTGAAAGTTGCTATAAATTCATAGTTCCAAAAATGTCAAAGAAAGTGAGACTCTCAGCTAGTGCTTAGATAGGTTAACTACCCTGTTTGTGGCACTTGGCAAATTGTGATTGTTGTGTTTTGTCACTGGATCAGTCTGAGAAAGACAACAAAGACAAATAATCTGAAAAGTCACTGTATGGATCATATTTATAGAGGGAAACTGTAAGGATGGAGTGGAATGGAAATATATGGAAGAGAAAACTGTGGACCATGTTTTCCTTGTGGTTTCTTAATAAGAGCATTTTTTGCAGGATAGGGTTTTTAAAATTCCTATCATTGTGTATAAAAATTAATTATAATATTTTCATATGAAAATTTTAAATTTCTTTCACACACATAGGGCTTAAGTTATTATTATTAACCACATATTATTAATGGGTTAACACACAGAGATGGATGTCATGTAACTCCCTAAATCGCTATAGCAGAGTACTGAAGAGTTTGTAGAGTCCTGTAACCAGGACTCCTACATTGTTGTGCAAGCAATCAAAGATCCTTTACCATTATATTTTGAATTTGTGTCATTCCTTATTAGCTCGGATGCACTTTGCAATAACTATACCCTTGATTTGCTCTTTGTCTACCATCTCATCTTCCTTTTCCTATAATCCATTAGTCTTTTTGCTGTCTGGTTTCTGTGGTTTTGCTGCTCTTCTGCCTTATTTTCTCCCCCTGAGTTCCAGTGTTTGGAGGTTCCATCTTGCCTTCTGGTGGCTTGTTAGAAGTATGAGTCAGAAAGCCCTTTCCAGTTATAGTGCACAGAAGGATATGAAGATCAGCAGGAGGAGGGGGAGAGAAAGGGAGACACGGAAGGAAAATGTGTTCATTGCTCACTTTTCTGGTCAGCAACACTTAATTGGCCTGAAGAAGAGAGAGACTGAAGAAAGTATGTGGTTATAAAACTTGGGAAGTCTTCCCAAGGAGAAGCTTATAGGCTTACATCCTGTTTCCCTGACAGGGGTCATGCAAGTTCATGGGGAAAAAAAAAAACCTGTCTCAGTACCCCTTCTTTTCTGTTATGCCAGAATTTCCCCTTTTTACAAGACTATAAGAACCATTATGAAGACTTGTCTAGTGGCCTAATGTAGGAGCTCTTTCTCTGTCTCCCTGTTCTTTGGTGAGGTAAGAATGGTAGTAGCTGATTGATTTGGGCCAGATTTTAGTTACAGAATAGGCAAGTCAGTTGGCAGCTACTTGGGCACTTTGCAAAAGGCTACTTTTCCCACCCCCTGTTTCTGACCACTGGTTTTTTTGCTTGTTTGGGTTTTTGAGGGTTTGGTTTTTTTCCCCCAGATGTGCCTCTGTTCCCAGTTGGTGTATGTAAGTATCTGGGGATATGGTACAATGGTAGAATTGCCTTGTATCTCTAAGGACACAGATTAGAAAATGTTTGTGTTTTCATAGTGTACCACACTTTACAGAATAACACAGAGTTCCTTTTCCATGCAGGTGGTGAGCTGTCATCGTGTTCTTAATGCCAAGGCTTGTGAATGTTAATTTGCTGCCTGGATTTACTAAAACAGAGTTGTTAATGCAGCTGCATATGTCTGTTTGGAATGGTTGTTGAATATAAAAAGAGGACCAGGAAATATGAACAGACTGTTTTAAATAAATTCTCATTTATTCTCACTTTCCCTGCAGTCTTATGAAGAGTTAAAGGCAATGAGTCTAGAAGAATGTGGTAGAACCTATTGGCTCATTCATCCCTTTGAAAAAGTTTACTTTCCTAAGATAAGACTAATCGTTTCTGCTGGAGATCATTAGTTGAACTTGTCAGAAGCTTTTGTGCTTTCTGTGACAATATTCACACTTGCTCTATTTCTCTTCTCCCATTTGAACAGCAGCTTAATGTGTATTTGTCTCTACAACCTGGGCATAAGCATTCTGCTGCTGTTGTGCAGTGTGGTGTTTGTTAATTTAGTGACAGCTGTTATTCCATTAAATGCTGGTGTTTAGGACACAAATATTGACTAGACCGCTTGTCAAGTAACAACACGTTCAGTTATTTCTCTTCTGGGACAAATCACTTAGTCTTATCTAAATTACTAATAAAAAGTGAAGAGTAGCTAGAAAAATATTTGTGAACTGCATAAATCACCTTTTTAAAAATAGCTTTTTCTTTGAGGAAGATGGGCAGCAAGACAGAATTTATCACTATGAATAGATACAAAAGTAATTTCAACATTTATTTTGAGAAATATTGTGTAATAGTATTCTCATCATGCTTTTTCTGCTTGGCAGGATAATACCATGTCAGCAGATGACCCTCCCTGTATTAACAAGTCTACAGCATATCTGGAAACAGACGTTATTTTTACTTAGTTGTTAAACTACAGTTGGGAAAAACATCCCCAAAGGTTTTAAGCTTAGTAATAAGAAACAGAGTGTTTGAAATTTTAAATAATAAATTCTTTCTTGAATATATAATTAAAAAGCTCCCTAACATACAGGAATAATGTGGAAAAAAGCCAGGCCTTTAGCTGGATCACTAAGAATGTTTTAATCAACAAAGGATTAGGTAGAAAAACAGGAATCATAATATTATTTTTAAAAATTATCTGTGGTAGCTAGAAGACTTTCGATACTCTACTACTTCTTGTCTGTTAGTAAGTTGGTAGGTTACAGAAGCTTCAAAATGCAGTAGCTTTCTTCAGGCTCAAAGGAGATTTGAGTTATATTTCTCTTCTCTCTTAATACATTCCTGGACTTCTGCCTTAATCTCTTTTCTCCAAAATCCAACCCTGTTTGCCTTCTCCATATGGTATTTCAGCACTGACGTATTCAGTCATTTGAGTCTGAGACATACACCTCCATCTCCCCCAGAGGCAGGTTTTTTCCAAAGAGTCCAAGACAAAAATTATGTCAGGGACCTGAGCAGCAAAAGAAGAATCTATGGTTCAAACAACACTTTCAAAGTTTTGCACGTTTCAAGGACTGATAACATTAATCCCATTACTAAGATGAGCAGAGCAATTATGAAAATTTATTTTCCAGAAGAATTAATGTTTCTCTCTCCTTTCCAAACACTTAATCAAAGACAAAAGAGTTTTCCTTCCTTTCCTTCTCGTTTAGTCTCATATCAGTACTGTTATCCCCTTGTTTCCTCTGTTCTATTTCAGTTGTTTGTGCTTGTTTTCCTCCTCATATCTTAAATTCACCACTCAAATATTTTCAATAGAACTCAGACTGACTTTATGTAAAAAGAAAGTAATTTTTTTGAGTGGCAGAAATGAAACTTTGAAGTAAATTCTACTTGAAATGTTCTGGATGAAAACACAAAATAAGTTTGCTTTGCAATCCAGAGCTATGGAGAATGGAGATTAAATAGATGGAATGGCATGAAGATGAATGGTAATGCTGGGTTGAGCCAGGTTGTGTGGCAGGCTCATCTTTGATTTGTCCAAACTATGATGTAATCTAAAGTGCTAAACATGATTATCTTTCAGCCTTCTTATGTATCTTAAAGGATTTTTAACTAGAAATTGTGGTGCACCATGAGGCAGTATATGAGCCCTCTAAAACAAGTGCTTTTAAAAATAATATAATATAGTTGAATACTGTTGTGTCATTAAATATCTGTAATTCCAGATATCAGAAGTGATTGATTAAACTTCTAAAGATTATCACAGTTGCACAAAATATAAATACTAGGGCAGATATTTGTGATGATGGCAGAGTTGCTAGGCAGGAAAGTACTTCATTACAAACACTTTAAAATGTTCCAGTATTAATGTACTGCTATTTTAATATGACTATTGAGTTCCAGATTTCAACACTGTGACTTGAGACTAAGAAGTTTGGAGTGTTGTCTGTCCTTTCTCCCTACCTGCATGTTCCTGCCTTTCTTTTGCATCAAAGCAAATAATTCTCTGATACCACAGAGAGCTGCTTAAAATGAAATAATCAATGCTGAGCAAGCAAATAAAAGTGAATTGTTTTCCACATATTTCCATGGAGTGACACTGACAGGGATGATTTTTATTGGTTTAAAGAGTCATGGAGCCAAAACCCATTACTGCTATATGGTGAGAAATCCAGTGAAAATGTAATGATGGGATCATATATTATCTGTCATACCTGTTAATAATTTTTTGGGTTTGTGTATCAAAGTGTACAGAAGTAAAAGAAATGCTGTATTTTCTCATGTTTTAGATTTGTTAGAAACTAATGAAGAGTGGTGGGATTTTATTTTTTTTTTAATATAATAAATTTACTAAAATAACTTTGTTTTCAAAAATTTCAGGGAAAGATCTTAATTACAGCAGCATTATGTAAATTATTTTTTAATTAAGGTATGCTCCTCCAGTTCTATTTGGAAGTAGCTATTTGTATGTGCAGAAGGATTTTAAACTGACAGACTTGCACAGTTTTGTTTAACTAGTTAAAAGCTGCATTTTTTAAAATGGTTCTGTAGTTGTGCCAGTATCATTCAGCATACATCCTGCTCTCAGAACACACGAAGTCTCTGCATAGGCTGATAGTTTAGCAGGCTCTGTCCTTGGTTCTTACAAGTATTTCCTTTGAAAGCTGATGTCAGGGCCCCTGAGCACATGGCCAGTCCCCCAAACCCCTCCTTGCAGAGATGAGCTGCCTGTGCTCAAGGTCAGCACTGATGTGGCCCAGCTGTGGGACCTTGGTCAGGCTGCTGAGGAAAGAGCTGCGTGCAAGATGTGAAAAAGAGGAGCCTGTTGATTGATGTCTGTGCTTGGATGCTGTACTTAAGCTCAGGCCACGCCTGTGGTTCTTGCCTGAGTGATGTTGCAGCGATACTTGTGCCAGGCAGCATTCCTGGATCCTCACCCATGGACTGGGCATCCTGACTTGATCTCAGCTCTTCTTTGTGACTGTGGACTTGCCTGGTGATCCCTGTGACTGACCTGGCTGCTATCGCTGGACCTGATCCTGACCTTACCTTGCCGACTTGACTTCCTCCCTGACGTCAGACCTTCCTCATCACTGTGGCCTTGTCTGGCTATCTTGATTTTGGCTGAATCTCGCTGCTGTCAACAGACCTACCTGATTCCCCTTTCTCTGAGGACTTGCGGGACTCCATCGCTTTTCTGTGAGGGCACTGCACCTTCCTGCCTTATTCCAAACTTGGCACGTGCTTTGCCCTCTGTTATGGAGCAGTGTGTCAGTGCTGATCCCTGGCAGTTCTTCAATTTTCACTGCTTACCTTCTGAAAATCTTGAGTTGATATTTTGGTATTAGTTCTTCAGAATAAGTTTTGATCCCTTTAATGCTAAAAATCAAACTTTGTGAGTCCTGCAAGAGACGTAGTCACGTGCCACTACTTCCTGGTGTAGTTTGATCCTCAGGAAGAAATCACGATTTTAAGATTTTCTTGATCTTGAAATATACACTCTGGTCAGAGTTCCAGGATTCTGCAATAAAGCTGGCGTCATCTGTTAACAGCCTTTCCAACATTTTGCTGCTTCCCAACACCCTGCCTCAGATATTAAGATCAGAGCTACTGGAGCATGGCTGTTTATGTATCATGACATGGAAAATACCACAGTTCAGCAACTGCTGACCTGTGGAGAATGCAGAGAAGTGATCTGGTGGAGACGATGTGTGATCTTTTGTTTCAGTCCTAAGTACAAAGAATCACTGTGCTGAGTCAGACCTCAGCATCACTAGACAGAAGGGAAGTTCAAGTGTGAGGTATTTTACTTTGGTAAAAAAGAGGAAGGTCTTGTAGTCTCATTGTTGCAAATTTTTAGACACAGATATGCCAGAAGAGAGCAATATTAGCAGTGCTGTCAAAGATGGGAGATTTGCAAGGCTGTTATAGTTAAACTGCATGCTGCATAGGGGAGAGGCTGGAAAGTTTAGTTGAATGTGTATGTAGCTTAAGAACAAGAGAACCTGGATGCTTGGGAAAAGAGTGCACTCTCATTGAGATCATAAGACACTGCCCCAAGTGCCTTCCATCGTAAGTTCTTAGCTTATTTTCATCTTTTATGATAAGGGAGGGCCTAAATAGCAGGGTGAAGATTTTCTAGAATACTTGTATCTGAACACTAGTTTGCATTTCTAATAGTCAACCGCAAGCAGGACACAGGTATTGTGACTTTCCCAGAAGCACAATGCAAGAAAATTGTGCAGTTTTGTGCTTGTGGATATTGGTTTCAGTCCCTGTTCTCAGTGACCATGGAATCTGACTTTCTTATTGCTAAACTAGCATAAACTAGCTTGTTGCTCCTTCACAGATAGTCTCTAACTTTCACTGTTGTTGGTTCTTCTAGCTTTTTAGAATGCATAAGTCAGGTAGGGGGAGTGCATTCTGGACTACACAGTGTTGTTTGAGAAAGCACCCAATTGTATTAAAAGTATTTCACTTTCAGTACTGTGAATGGAACTACTTAAATAATTGTTCAGTTTCAGAGGACAGTAGAGTTCAACATACAGTAATTCAGTGCTGGCTGGACTGTAAGTCAAAGGATACATGTTGGCTAGTGGCATGATAGAGGAATGACACTTCTTCTAGTTTATTTTCCCAGTAAAATAGGTGTATTTAGTCCATAGTTAAACGTTGGGATAATGAGTAATGGAAAAGCATTTGATAAGTGGCAGATGTGTGTTTAGCTGCTAATTACTTCTGATTGTATTATTGTTAATATCTTAAAATAAACTGTGCCTTTTTTTTTTTTTAAAAAAAGAATGTCCAAACCCAGAAATTTCTCCTGTTACCCAGTACACAGCAAGGCTGGTCGTTCACATATGAACTTGCAGCAGTAACACGTGGGTAGTCGTCATCGTCTGTTCATTTACCTGCAGTGATTTGCACTTTGGAAAGCAAAGCTGGTTGTCCTGAATGATGTGGCAATTGCTCCTTCCTGGAGTGATGATGTGCCTGAATTCCTTGGTTCTTACCATGGTGAAGGAGCTTCTATAGGACTGGAAATAATTTGGACTGAAACAGACCTTTGAAAGTCAAAAGGTCCATTTGCATACCCTAAGTAGGCCAACTTTAGAGATAAATCAGGTTCATCTTGTAGACAGGGATTGTGGAGCAACTGAAGCATATTGGGAGTTTGAGTATTTCTTCAGGCTGTGGGCAGAAGTAGGATACACTTTTAGTTTAGTGTCTGTAAATGTAACATTTTGGCACGTGACTTGATCTTTAGCTGTCCACTTTGAATATGCAGCTCAGCCAATTCTTGTTCAGTTACACCTCAAGTAGTTTCTAAGGTAGGTGGGTCTTATATTGAACTGTGTTCAAAAAACAATTGGAAGCCAGAACTTACTACTTTTGTGATTAAGATTTTTTAGGTAATAGTTATCATTTTATACCTAATGGAAAAATAACCCATTACTCTTTGTATATAGTGTTTGCAAATACATTTCCTATAAATTTTACAAGATTATATAACAACACAAAAATGTGATTTTCCCACAATTATTAGAAAATACCTATTGCATCAAAAGGAGAAAAACTGAATTACGGTGTTCCTCAAATTAGCTTCTTTTCAAGGTAGCTAATGTTTAAATCCACTGTACTTGTAAGACATGCTATCCTTTACGTTTTTATTCTGAATGAACGTAAAAGTAAGTTGTACTGCTTAATAAATGGAGCCCCCTTTAGAAAACCTAAATCCCAAAGTAACATAGAGAGTGAATGCAATACTTAAAATTTTGGTCATATTGTAGAGCTTTTAGAAGCTGCTTTTGTTAGTTTTTTCTGTTGTATTTTATGTTTTTATTTTACTCCATATCCTAGACCATATGCTGGTTTTTACATCCATATTGTTCAGAGAGAGGTCTTAAGTTACAGAAAAAGGTGAGCACCGAAAACAGGCTCATATAAACAAGATCATGGATCAATTAAAGCTGGAAGTTAAAAGACGATTTCTAATCATAGGATGAGAATAATTCTGAAACCTTCTGTTTTGATTAGTAATGGAAAGCATTATCACTCCATTTAAGATGAAACTTGATCAAGTTGGGGTTGTCTGATACAGTCATGATGGCAAAAGGCTGGGCTTTTTCACTGTTTATAGACCCTTCAGTCCCACATTTCTAAATCCAAGATATATTAAAATGCCCAGAATTTTTGCTTTTGGCTGCATTTGTTGACACTTTGAGGAATGTTTTCTGTAATATAAGTTTCTCATTATTTTAATTCTGGTTTAGGGAAGATACAATGTCCAGTCTCTCGTATAGTGTACTTCATGCCAACAGATGACAACACCAAATTACTGTAAAAATGGGAAGACGTTCCTGATAAATATATATGTGTATTTCTATGGCTGGGAGACATTATGGAGGGGTCACTGCACAGTCAGCACGTGAGCTGGCTTATACTTGTTGATTAAGAAAATCCCAGTGTCTTCGACACAGAGCAAGAGTGGTTTATGTTCTAATATTTCATTATGCAGGGCAGTGAAGCAGTGAGAGATTTAATCTGCAGAGCATAGGAAGTGACCAAAGGCAGTATTTTCAGTCCAGGAATACCTATAACTGGGAGCTGCACTAAGCATTGATGAGGTGCCCTTTCCACATCTTACGTTTGTTATGAGACTTAAGTGATACAAACCAGAAGCTTTTTTACCTCTGTCAGGTTGTTTTTAAACTTATACCCAACTCACTCAATTTCTTTTCTGTGATGGAAACATATATAACCTTTGTTGGATTTTAGCAGAGTGCATGACTAAATTAAGACTGTTTTATTGAAGTATATAAACTTCTAATTTTGACCTTAATAAATTGTATACTCTCCAGTCTGTGGAACCTGGCATCACATGCTCCATGAGTGGATGCTGCTGGCTTATGTTGTAGTTTGAATCCCACTGGCCAGTGAGCTGCAAATAGCTCTATAACCCAGCAAAAGAGAATTTGCTGCTCGAGCTTTCCAAGTAGATTTGTGTAGTCTGTCAAAGAACAAACAGATTACTGAGGGATTTGATGTGGCATGTACTGCTAATGGGCCCTTAGTGCTGCAACAGCAGAACAAAGGGAAAGTATTCTTTTAGATGCTGTTGGAAAGAAAGGGATATTGTCACAGTGAATTTTACACAGGGACTCCTCTGCATTTCCAAGTAGCAGCACTTTGTGGCGAGTCACTGAGGCTTCATTTCCCCAGCAGTGTAAAATGCCAGGCAGATGATCCTGTTTGGAATGTCCATTTCCAGTTGCACAGTGCTGCCCCATCTCCTGTGCTAAAGTGGTTCTTGTCTTATTTTATCTCACCAAGTTAACAGAAAGTATTTGGAGGGTCCAAGGAGGGAGAGTCACATCTGTTTTCTGTCAGCAGTCTCAGGCTGTGGTTTGATGCTGTAGTTAAGTCATTCTAGTGGCTAAGTGTTACAATGAGAACAGATCCATTCCTCTTCCAGGCTGAACTCACTCACTCCCGTGAGCTTTACTGCAGGTGTAAGGAAAGCAGCAGCACCAGTAGCAGTGTGTGGCTGGACTAAGGCCATCTCTTTCAGTGACAGGCATTAGAGCAGATTCCAGCCGGGTAATGTCAAACTCTCCCTGCAGTGGGTGCTGCTCGGTTGGTTGGTTGGTTTGTTTGACAGGTGTGCATAACTGAGAGCTCTGCCAGCCACCCCTGCAGTGCTGGGGCTGTGCTGGCAGCTGTCAGTAGGCACGATCCTGAAAGGGGCTCAAGGCAGTGTCCGGTGTTTCTTGTAGCATTCACTGCTTTGCAGAAAAGCAAAGCACATGACATAAGATGCTCGCTTACTTTTTCTTCAGTCCAAACTGGTATTACTCTTTTAATGAGACATAATGTGCAGTAGTTTATGTTAAGCAAATTATAAATCTGAGAAGGAAAAGTTATCTGACATAAGTAAATAAACTTGAAGCTGTGTATTTGATAAAGTGCTGTAGTTAATGAACTGTTTTTAAGAGGAAATGTTTCAAATAAGAGGAAAAATAATAAAATTATAGATTGCTCTTTGCTCTGAACTTGGTGAAATTTATTTAAACTATTAAGTGAAAATTTGTTTTGAGATATTTAAGAAGGGAGTAATTTTCTATTTACAGCAGGACTTCATAAAACGCCTCTCAGAAGAGTGTAAACAAATAATTATTTTCCAGAGATGAGCAAAATGTAAATTCCAATAAGCAAATGTCTAGTAAATAAACAAACATGTTTTAAAAAGGTGAAAGCAGCTTACCTCTGCTGATAGAAAATAGTAAGAACAGATCCTACTGGGAACAGCTTGCTTTTCTTTCTATTTTTGTTGGTATGAATGCAGGCTTAACTTCTCGCCATTCCAAAGCAAACTTGGTAGCTGTTAAATCATAAGAGCTTGCAAAACTATAATTTTCAAAACGTCAGTGTTAATGCTTGTGGCGAGAGGAAAAGAAAAACAGTTCTACAGACATTTACTTCCATATGTTTGTTCTTGTAAAATCATGTCTAAAGTATTGCTCTTTAGTTTGGGCTGAACTGTCACTGTCTCAGATCAGGAGAATCTCCGACAATTTCGCAGGTTAAGAATTTTTAAAGATTGCTAAATATTTTCCACAGAATCCAAGCACAATCTTTTAAAGAAAATAAAGTGATTTTAAAAATTTTTAATGGTTATGACGTTTTACAGTTTCCTCAATGGAATATTTGTCCTTTTATGCTCCATGAATATCAGCCAGCAGAGGCTGAAGGCAGCTCTACAGAATATCCTGATCAACCACGTCTGTTCTTGTTGTCTTTGCATTTATTTGGTTCCGCTAATATAATGCTTCAGTAGTTATGAGTTCCTTGAGAAAGACTTTGTAGTCTTTAGACAGGAAACAGGTATGTTTGCAGTTCCTTGTGTATCCTTGACCATTTTTCCTGTGTACAGTTCAAGAAGGACAATACACTTCTCATTCTTAGATACTGTCTTTCTAAGGATCCTATTGGTATTGCCCTCGCAGTGCATTGTTTTGTTAAAGGACATTTTTCTGCTTTAAATTAATCCAGTAAAATTATGAAGTGTCCATTTGCTCCATCAGGATTTAATTTATAGAATTTCCACTAAGAGTATCTTACAATCCATAACACATGGCAGTCTTTCCCATGTGTTATACTATTTTTTTTCATATTGCAGCTACTCATAATTTTGTGGGTTTAATTCTCTACCTTGCCTATCTGTTTTTCTTTATTTTTACCTATGGGTGAAATACTTGCTTTAAAAATTTTATGTACATAAATATTCCATGTATTTACCTGGAATTAGTCTTACAGTTTGATTCAGATCACTTGAGGCTGTTTCATATGTAGCTGTGAAGATGACAAAAATATTTATCAAAGTGAAAAAGGTCACTAAGTGTTTCATACACTTCTTGTGTTGGTGAAAGCAAAATGTACCGATTCCATACATTTAGCATATGCCTTGGTATTTTCAGAAATTCTGGTTTTCACATTGTGCCTATGAGTAAATACAGATTAGGGTGTCAAGATCAGGCCCTCTGATATGCTGCTATCTGCAAGCACACATCACCATACATTCTTTACCAATTAGCTTATGTGCAGAATTGTTCCCAGCAGTCTCTAAAAAGTCATGGCCGTAAACTTTGCTTTCTTGCTCATCCTGGCACAGCTTTGAATCGATGGTCAGAAAAGTTAGTATTTCTTTGTTGTGATGTTTTCCCTGACTTCTAACAGGAAATCTTAAAAACAAATTGCATTGCTTAAAAATTTTTAATACTTCTTCTGAAGTTTAAGCTTCTGAACTTTAAAATGTCTGTTGATGGCTGAACAGAAATTCTCCTTTATTCCAGACAGTTTATCATCTATGCGTCAATGCTGATGAATTGCTCCATCTATTTTTGATTGCTTAACTATATCATCAGTTGCAAATAATGTAACAAATTTCAATTTTGGATTTGCTATCAGAATAAAGAAAGGTAATTTTGCCTAACCAAATTGATATAAATAGTTTTTATAATGTGCTTTTTTTCCCCTGAAGTACCTTTTGATACGTGTGGTAGAAAAGGTGTCACAAAATATTTGGTACAAACAATAAATTCATGTTTCTTAAAAGGGCATTTCTAAAGAATAAAATAGGAAAACTCACCTGTAAAAATTTTTAGAAATATGGTAACATTTCAGTAGCACTCTCCCACCTCTACTCACAGAAACTGGGCAGCATTTCAAATCATTGGTGTGTATCCATTATTGCAGACCACTCAAAATGCCTTTGCAGAATTATTTCATGGAGTTTTGGTTAGTGTGGGCCTGTGTGAGTTACACTGGAATTCTGTATGGGGATACTAGTTTAGACAGAATTACTCTTTACTTAGTATTTTCTCAGGGCTCGAATAATAGACATTTATAGAATAAACATCCAAAACAAATAGCACCCTGTTTTAGTTACATTACTAGAGAACTAAATAACTAAGCAGAATATGAGATGTTAGCTCTTAAACCATACTTCAGCAGAGTGGACTATTACTGAAATGTTAGCATTTGCATACATATAGAGACAGACAGTAAGAGAACAAAAACTTCTGTTTTAACCTGAGAGTTAATGGTTCAGTATTGAGAAATATTGCTTGCCATCCTCCCTGGACAAGAAAAGATTATGTTCTGCTTAGCAACATATTTAATATGCAAACATACTTTCACATTCCTTAGGCATTTATTCTTTACTGGAGTTTGGTTTTGATGTCTGCTCAGTTTAAAAAAAAAAAAAAGAAAAGAAATACAAAACCAACATTGAAAATAAAGTAAATCTGTTTTTTGTAGCACCCATCAAACCTGACCTGTCTATATGGTCCAGACATACAATGAGTAGCAAACCTTTAACAGGTAATGCAGGTTATGTTTGTATAATTCAACTTACTGCTTTCATGTAAATTTGCCATTTGCCTCACTGCCATGTGACTACTTTCTGTATATGAAGCAATTATTTGTCTGGTTTACCTTCTTTTCTAATTCGTTGAGAAAATTCACTTAATGCAGTCAAAATTATCTTGAGCTTATCAGTCTCCTTTTGGATATGTGTAGCTTTAAAATGTGCATGAGAAATGTTACTCACTTCTCATTTTCAGGGATGAAAACCTTATTATCTAAATCTTCTGTTAATAATTGTCTTTAGTTTTATTGTTGTATCTTTAAAAAAAAATTGCTGATCACCCTCACTCACTGTGAGTGAACTTGGCAGAGTTGTATTTGAAGGCTCAAGAAATCCAAAGGGATTTTGCAGCTTCTTTAAGTGGGTCTGCTCAGGGATTTAGTGAAATTGGCAGTAATGAAGTCAGATCAACATGCAAATGACAGACATCATTGAGTGTCTTCCCAAGTAGATCATACACTGTGTTTAATCCCTGTTTCTTTGTGCCTGTGTAATTTAGGGTTTGGATGACAACCATCTGCTTGACTCAGCATAGACAGAACACAGTGGATGCTGTTGAACTTTGGGGGAGTGATAGAGTATTGCAATATTTATCCATCAGCTGAAGACATCATTTTTATATATGTATATACTCATTTTCACAGTTTCTTTGTTGTGCTCTTTAATGATCAGTTGTTTTTTATGGCTTTTATACCAGAATCTTTCTGTATGGTCCTCCTTTTTCCTTACCTCTTCCCATCCCCACAAAGGCTGGTTTGTAGAGAAGCTTTCATTCTGCCCTTTCTTATGTGGAACGTTCAGGGTCAGATTCTGAATTGCTTTCATGCTGGTTTCAAGATCAAAGGTGTATCTCTAGAAGTGGATGTTGATTTCAGTACTATGGACTCAGAAATTGGTATGAATATTTTATTCATGAAATGTTTGATTCTTTGAGGGAGTCTCAGCTGAAGGCTCTGTGCTGTAGAGATTGCTTCTCTTGCTCCTGAGTCTGGCAACGGCCACGTAAGTTCAGCTCTTGGGGTACTTGTCTGACTCATGTTCCGTGGTACCCATCCAGAAAGCAGGATAAATTAACCCTCACAAAGCTCTTTGCTGGCACAGCTACACTGCTCCCCCATTTGTGAGCAAGCTTGGCTATGATTTAATCATGTAGTGTCCAGACCTGCATAGTTTGCTAAATTCAAATTGATCCTGAACTGAGTGACACAGATCTTTTGGGTTTAACTCTGTGTAGTTGATTGGAGATACCGTGTAATTTTTGGATGAACGAATGAATCCAATTTGGCAAGAATAGCCTATTGAGTATGGAGTACAATTGTTGCCTCTTATTTATTAGTTAAGCTTGTATTTTGTTCATTAGCAGTGTTATGCAGCGACATCTAAAAATAAGAACGAAAAGAGTTTTGTTTGTCTCTACCTTTTTCCCAGTTATCTTTAGAGCTTGACACTGCCTGGCACAGAACTTGTACCATGCAGTCTCCAGTGGCCTTTCAGAAAGGCTTTTCAGGCTTTGTTGACCCGTTTCCTGGATTAGTCTGGCTAAGTTATGGATTATTTTGTCTATTAAGCTTTTTCTTGTGTCCAGTAATTCAAGAATGGCATATTGGAATAATAATGTGTTCAACTAATTTGGTTTCCAAATCCATGTTTATAACTCTTTTGTAAAAAGTCTAAGTAAGTGATAGTATTTTGATTTCATGCAACATAGAAGACAGTTAATTTGTCAAGTACGCTTTGTTTTCGGGGGTTTTTTTTAATCATGCTTAAATAAATACTTAAATTCTAGAACAACAGGAAGCAGGCAGAATGATACATTTGTTGATGTAGGATGTCAGATAATTTAGTACAAATTACAGATTCTTTAAATACTTGAAAACAGTGAAGGTCAGGAAGCCTCCATTCAAAATTTTCCAGCGTATGTATAATATTTTACAGGATGTCTGTCTGTGGACTGCAGAAGACTAATCTGTAAAAATCAACTTGTTTGTTGTTTTTCGTGTTGTCTATTTATGCTCTGACAAACGAGCATCGGATGTAGTGCAGAGTCTGCAGACCAGTATAGGGTTCAAGGTTACAGACAGACACGATTGTGTCTTGTAGCATGAGGAAACTGGGCTCGGGCTATTATTTGAAATGGTTTGTTTTCAGTAAACAGCTGGCAGGGCTTGAAACAACACCTTGGTGGCTTGGTCAAATGATTTAATCAATTGTTTAAGTGGCTTAGAAAAGGAAAGTAATCAAAAGTTGTACTATGTGTAATTTGTTTGATTCTATTAGATGAAAGTTTCCTTCACAGTCATACTGCTGATATTTCCAAAGGCGTGTATTTCTAAGTATGTGTGGAGCAATAATTTTGTATTGAGTTAGTGGCTATCATCTTAAAATTAAGGAAATTCCAGTTTAGT
Organism: Acropternis orthonyx; assembly: GCA_035583155.1. Classification (NCBI taxonomy): domain Eukaryota; kingdom Metazoa; phylum Chordata; class Aves; order Passeriformes; family Rhinocryptidae; genus Acropternis; species Acropternis orthonyx. The sequence continues at coordinate 10,842,501 of JAWWEU010000158.1, forward strand.
CATGTACACTGTACACTTGGGGGTTTTTTTATTTTATATTCTTCTGCATTGTTGTATACAAAGCATAAAAAAAAGAAGAAGAAAGAAAGAGAGAATGAAAACGCCAAAGAAGTTGTCTGGGCTGTATAAGCTTTTCAGTCAATGCAAATGGTTAGCCTGGGTTTCACTGTCCAAATGTGTTTTCAGCCTGAATAGCCTGTTTTCAAGAAGTTGGTCCATATTGGGGATTAACTTCTTAACAGAAGAGCATTTCTGTTATGCAAAAAAAAAACCCCAAAACAAAGCCCACCAAGGTTTCTGAACCTGTCCTTAGATATAAATTTAGTATTTCTTAACATTCAGGCTCTTAGTGGGTAAGAGCCAGAGAAGTTCTCACTTTAAATTGGCTCTTGGGAAAGATCCCTAAAGAAATGATCCTGGTTATTGGTTTGATGTTGTTTTTTATATAGTAATGTTATTTCTTGTTATTTAGGCATTTTTAGATGAACTGATTACACAGAACAAGTCAAATACTCTCATTGTGGTATATTCATTTGTATTGTAGGTACCTTGCTAAAATGGAAATACTTTTGTTTCCTAATGCATGCACACAAGATTCCTAATGTCCTTTATTCTGTTTCTGCCAAGATAAAGCCATTCTTTGTGAGGTGACTTTCTGCTTTTTATGCATTCAGAATGCAGAAAATGTTCAAGAGAATGTAGAAATAACATAGATGGGGATTGAAAATTCCAGATTCAGCTTGAAACCTGGAGTGAACCTGATGATTTGGACACATGTGACAGGGTTTGTCTGACTGCAGAGACAATGCTTTCGCTTCTGACACATGAGCAGTTGGCCACTGAACATCCTCTGTAGATTTATGAGAGATGTGTTTAGATGCCCTTAATTTTAGTCTCTTCCATAGGTTCTGCAAATAAAGCATTGCTTTTGTGTAGCTCAGCAAAGGTGAAGCTGCATCAGGTGTGTTTGTGTCACAATAAACATTTCAAATTCATCTTCCATGGCCAGTCAAAATATAGTGAACATCTGGGAGACCAACTTGCAGAATGTAGTAAAAACATTTGTAGTACATAGTCTGCTATGTGGCATCAAGTTTATCTATGGGACATAGTTGCTAAAAGTAGTCATTTTAAATATCAAATTATGTTGGTGCTGATTAAGCTGCGCTCAGAAATGCCTTTGTGGAGTACAAACTGAAGCTTTATCTGTAGCCACTAATATGCAGCAAAACCAGACTCACTTCCCCAGTGAAACTATGAAAACCTCGCAAACTGTATCATCACTGCTTAGTAATTTAAATAAACTCTGTGTTCCACTGACCAGATATTCAGAACTTTCTGTAACTTGAAGACATTTACAAAATGCATTTCTCACAGTGGTAAAGATAAAAATCAGACAGACATACAGTTTTAACACTATATAGAAGCATGAGGATTACTTGTATTATCTGTACAATAGCGTATCATGAGTCCCTAGGAGACAGTGTGATCTACAGCCACCATGTTCAAATACTGTGAAGTACTTGCAGGTGTCCTCCTTATACATAAGCAAAATCCTGATTTACACTTCATTCATCTTTTTTGTTAGTAAAATTTTTGCAAAAGTGCTCAGTTATTATGTATTCTTGAAAATTGTGTATTGTTTTGGTATCTGCTAAGGAGGCCTGTATTCACAAGAGATTTCAAATGAAAAATGCTGATATTGAAGAAGTTTTAAGACGTTTAAAGGTATTAGAGTTAAGATACTTCTGGACTCTTGAATCATCATAATTCACAGCAAAATCATATTATATAGCTAAAAATGCTATGTTTTTACAGAGCTTGATTTCAATTGGATATTCTCAGTACAGGAATGCTGTAATTCTTTGCAGAACAGAGTTTAAAGCCAGTAACATCCAGAAAATATTTTAGAACTCTTACCTCTCAGCCTAGATTTGAGTTTCAAGATGTGCAAAATGGAAAACCATCTCTTTCAAGAATTTTTAGTTATAGCTATTTTGATCACAAGAAAGGTTTTTTTAGAGCATTTCATTGCACCAAATGATGTGAATACTTGTGAATCTTTTTGATATTATTTTCCTCAGTAATATCTGACAAAACATTATAGATTTATAGAGGACCGTTTGAGAATTTTTGTGTCTGATTGTAGGAAAAAATGGTCAGATGTTTAAAAAGTATATATTCCTAAATGTCTGAAGAAGATACTTGGTGTGGAATGAAACAGTGAAAAAAGGCCACTTACCTCGAGAACAAAACCTTAGTTTAAAACAAAACAGTCTTTAAAATGTTCTGGGAAAGGACCAAGGGCAATTTTGTATGAAATGGGAAGTTTGAGTTTTTAAATTCCTGGAGAGATGTTTTCAAACAGGCAGCAGCAGATTCTAACTTTGTGTTCCGGTAAGTACATACCCCTCATACATATACCCGAGAAAGGACACTATGTCCAGATGACTTCTAGCCATTCACTGCTGAGTGCTGTTTCATTCGCAGGGGAAACTAGTTGGACTTTTTTTCCTAAACACCATCCATACACTGTGTTTTGCAAAGCAGTTTGTTTTCTGCTAGCACAATATTAATTATGCCACGGAAAACAACAGCGAGCAGTAACTTGCTGAGCCTGATGACAAACCGTTCTGTCCTCCAGTCCTCTCAAGCCTTTGGTTGTGTGAGTGTCTGCAGAAATCTTGGAGAATGGAGTTTGAAAGCACAAGTTATTGTGTAGCTGTTTGATGTTCATCCGAAGAATTAAGTCTTTTTTGTTCAACAGCCCTGTCCGAATCCTTGTGCCTTTATGTGATTGAACTGAGCTTCACTCTAGAGAAGGAAATTTGCATACATCATAGAAGAAAAAAGGGTTTATCAAAACATGTAATAAAAATTACTAAAACAAAACCAAGTGTTAATTATTATATGAAAAGAGTGGCTCTCCACAGTCACATTTCTTATTGGTAAGATTGCTGTAAGATAAGCAGTAGCTTTGTGAAGGTAATACAGGCTGTCTTACTGATAACACAAGCCATGTCCTCCGGGAAGCATCATACATTCCTGCATATTTCAGGAAATTTCATAAATTTCAGCATATCTCACATCTCAGACATGTCTGCTTCTCAGGATGGGACTTTTTTTAAAGGAAATATATTTTTGGTTTTCCCTGAAAGCACATGCCTTTCTCTCCTAGGTACTGTCTTTAAAAAAATCCTCAAAGCACCCCAGCATCTGGTTCATGTGAGTCTTACCCTAAATCTAGTGGGGCTTGTTTAAACAGTCAGATCTTCCTAATGACAGGTACTTTCCCACTGCCCTCTTGTAACCTCATGACTCCTAGAATGCTCTCCGTGAATAAAGTGTGAATGCATTCACTGGGAAGTCTGTAATTTTCTTTTGAACTCAGCAGTATGATTTTATTAGTTTTTCACTGCTTGGAGATACAGAAGGGTTTAGAAGTTAAGCCTGGATCAGTGACCAGACTTGAATACTGGATACAGAGAAGGCTGTGCAGAAGATTCACATAATACTGTTTGAAGTCATTATTGAACATTCAAGGATTTCCACTTCTCAGCACAAATCTCTGCAAAGTGTATTGAAAGGGACATGTAATGCAATATATCCGAAATGTAAAAAACCTGAAAAACAGACGGAAGCTGCACTTGTTAAATAAAAGGTAGAAAAACTTGGAACTTGGCAATTAGTGCAGTTACCATATGCTTTTTGAAAATTCCTCCAGAAAATGGTACATTTTAATGTAATTTTGATTCTTTTGGCATGTTGTTACAGTTCTTTCGTATTATTTTTTTCAGGAATCCAAAATGTACTCAGCTTGTTCTGTGCCGTGCTTACAGAAAATAAGGTTCTGTTTCACTCAGCAAGTTTTCAGAGGCTCAGTGATGCCTGTAGGGCTCTGGAGTCTTTGATGTTTCCCCTCAAGTACAGGTGAGTTAAATTTTGATTCTTTGTACTTGTTAACTAATTTTATAACACAATTTATAACTTCTGTTACATTGTCCTAAACAAAAGGAGTTGTGCTGTATTTGTTCAAATAAGCAAAAGTTTTCATGATCATACATGTACTTCCTGGTCTGTACACATCATTAGTAAAAGTCTGATTGCATCATGGCAGTGGAAACAGTTAAGGGAGAAACATCCTACCTAGAAATACAGTAGAAACCCTACTCACATCAGTTGGGTGGTAAAACTTGACAGTGATGATCCATGAGTAAATCATGGAAAAGATAAGGAGGAGATCTAATAGCAGCCTGCCAAGAAGTAAGAGGAGGTGCGTGGCAGAAAACAATGTGGTCATACACTGAAACGGGGGAAGAGAAGTACACAGGGAAAACGTGTTATTATGAAGATGGTTAAGGAGTGAAACAGGCACCCGATGGAACTTGATCCCTATAGGCTTTCAGGACCAGCTGGACAGAGCCCAGGACAACTTAATCTGCTTTCAGTCTTGACCCTGCTTAGAGCAGTAGGTTGGATGAAATGATGACCTGAGGCCCTTCATAACCCAAAAGACTCTGTGGCTCAAAGATAACAGATGCATTAGTGTGTGTCACAGTTTTAAGTCACGGATAAATGTCCACAAGAGAATGAATTGAGGATCAACAAATTGATCCTCTCTAAAAAGCCACGTGTGGGTGCAGCATTTTGAAGTGGAAAAGTGAATGTCAAGAATTTTGGTTTTTGGGAAGAAGACATCCAGTTCTGACTCACCTGCTTCAAATCACGCTTATGTTTTAATAGTTTGTTTTATTTAAAGTATAGATGGGCTTCATTTTAATATAGAATAGGAAAGAAAAAAATGGAAAATGTTTTGGAATATGTTTCTTAATGCTAAAGTAGTAACTAATGTGAACTTTAATAACTGTAAATTAGGTGTTGAAATGCATTGTTCAACTTAGATCCAGCTTTTCATGTTGCTTCGATGAAAACACTGGGCTTCTTAAATTGTCATCTCAAGTAAACAATATCTGAAATAGTGTTCTATACATAATATTTAGTTGTCATTTCAATATCAAAGCAAAATATTTCATGTAAAGATTTCTTACTAGTTATCATTTACAAAAGGCTGAATTGTAGATGTCTGGCCAAAAACTAGCCACATTTTTAAAATGAAGGTATTATCCATAATTTAGTGTCCCTGGCTACTTAAAACTTTGGGACAAACATAAGGTACACATAACATAAATGTTACAAATATAAATAAGCCTCTCTTATTTTGCAAAATAAACTTGTTTGCAGTAAATTGTAGACCTTATAATAAATTATGGAACTTACGTGACATGTTCTTTTAACAGCATGGTGCTTTATACAGAATTATTTAATTATTACTTTAATCTTTTATATATTTAGAACAGTTATTTTTAATAAATTTAATACATAACAGGAAGATTTTTTTTTTTAAGGAAAAAAGTTGCCCTGTGAGAAAAGATAGTCAGAAGCTTTTATTTCATTTTATTTATTCTTTTCACAGTTATCCCTATATTCCAATTCTTCCTGCACAGCTATTGGAAGTTCTCAGCTCACCAACACCTTTCATCATTGGTGTACATTCTGTCTTTCGCAATGACATTCATGAGCTTGTAAGTATGTCTGGCCAGCTCATTCATGGTCCCAGTGTCTTTTGTGGTTCTCAGCTGCAGAGATTTTCCATGCTTCGGAGGTGTTTGTATGAGCAGTTTGTGTGCATTCAAAATATTATTGTGGAAAGCAAGACAAGACAATCAGGAGAAGAAAAATGAGAAAAAAACATCAATTTGTTTGTAAATACATGGAGACTATAAAGTAGAGGAGGGAAATTATTCCATTCTAGTGCAGGATGGGAAGGAATGGATCCATTTCCAGCTTTGTCATGTATTTGTTGTGAGTTTAGGATTTTCAGTTATTTTATTTTGTCCTTTTTAAGCATGTGCTTGGCAAAACTGAACCAGGGTTACAAGAGGTGCTTAGAAACATGTCATTTTACTTATAGTTACCCTCACTGTGTTCTTTTGCAAACAGACTATTAAATATTTCAAATCTGTGAACACAGATCTGGAACATCCAGAAACAAAAGTCACTTTTGAAAATTTGGCCTCATTTCACTGTCTTTGGTTTGCATTCATTTTTCATGGCCAGATTCAGTAATAGGAAGTATTTGGAGTATCGCCTTTATCAAAGGCATTCTGTACAGTAAAGTTAGTACTGGTTTTAATTTGTTTATTTTAACTTCTGTGCAGATTGTGAAACTTGAACTGTTGTGTTTTTAAACTTTGCTCGCCATATGCACTACCAGTCGTGTGTTTGTCCCTTACAGTTAGATGTAATCATAGCAGACCTGGATGGAGGAACAATTAAAATTCCTGAATGTATTCATCTGTCTCAGCTGCCAGAGCCACTGCTGCATCAGACTCAAATGGCGCTTTCTCTAGTATGTTTTGCTACAAACCCCATTTTCCACCCTCTCACCTGTTTGTAAGAAACTAAATATAAATTTCAGTATTAAGCTTTCAACACACTGGAAATGAGATTTAAAACTATGATTCATGCTACCATTCCTGTTTTTAGAAGAGTTTGTTATCTGAAGTTGGAGTTAATATCATAAATCATTTAATGCTACAATGTATATTTCATTATTTAGGAGATAGGTAGTGATTTTTTCTTCTTAATAATGATTTTTAATGAGAGTATTTGAGCAGCATTGTTCCAATTCAGTTTTGTTGCTTTTCTGTTTTTATTAATTCATTTCAACTCTACATTATCTTGAAATTCAACAAATGAATTACCTTTTAGTCTTAAACTTTATTTGTGTGATGCCCCTATTTCACTGTTCAAGAATGATGGATTCTGCATTAGGGAATCACCAAAAAACGTAGTTCAGTTTGTCTTTTTGCTGTCATTGTAATAAGTTAGAAATCACCTTCTTTGGAGGCTTCTCAGCAAATCTTTGTATCTTAAAGAGAAGCATTTATCTGTCTGTTAATCTGCTTCAGATGAATTGACTCTAAAGTCTCTGGCAGTATTGACTAGCTTCATGCACTGGGACAGGAGTTTCTGATAACTGGCTCATTTAGAGAAACCTGAAGCTGAGAAATTAATCCCAGCTTTATTTCTGTGTAGTCTTCATAATTTAACTCAGTCTATTTCTTGAGTATCAGTGACTATTAATACGAGAAAGAAGAATAAAAGTAATTAATCTTTTTCTCAGCAAAATGAGGGAAAAAATTTTTGTTTAAAAAATTCTCTAGGTTTTGCATCCTGATTTGGAAACAGCAGATTATGCATTCCCTCCTCCACGAACAGCTTTATCACACTCAAAAATGCTGGTAAGATTTCTGTGTTACGTCTGACTTTCTTAAGTAGAAAACTGTTGAAATTTAAGACTAACTTTCTTTTAAGGATTTCTACTTTGTGGGGTTTTTTGCATATACTTTATAGTGTTATTGGTGTAGCAAAGAAATGCATTTTGCCCTCTAATAGCATTCTAAGGGGTTAGAAGTTTTATAAATATCCTGTAATGAGTAAAGTGAGCCTTTACAAAACAAAGTTAAAAGTCAAACAACATCGACAATGTTCCAGTGAAGAATTAAAATACATCTTGTAAAATGTTGCAGTAGGACAGCATTATAGAAGCCTATATATACATCATGTCTTAAAAAAATCATTACAAGCTTTAACTTATTTAGGTTGTATTTACTTGTTAATTATCTGTTCAGCTTGTTACCTGACAATAAATGTAGTATTCTTTGCTGTGTATAATGTGTAAAGTTAGTTTTTTTAAAACATCCTTTGAGACACCATAAAACCTGAGGTCATAAAACAATTTCTGGGATCTCAGGATTTGATATGGCTGCAGTAGGAGTAGGTAGCTGAGCTGAGATAAAATAAGAGTGGCACAGGATTTCATGTCAGTCTTTAGTGGCAGCTGGGCCAGTTGGAGATGTCACTGCCCCAAGTCTGCCCCCAGCTGTTCACAGCATTTCCATTATTCTGGTAAGCACTCAATTAAAATAAACCCGGACTTTAAAGATCTACTATTTACAACTTTTTAAAGTAACTCTGGCTTGTTTTGGCTACAGTAGATTGGCAAGTGAAGGCGTGAGTTGTAAGAGTCCTGGACAAGCAGCGGAGCAAACTTAGAGCAGTGTCCTCATCAGGCAGAGCCGCAGCTGATGGGTCTGGTGATGCCTGAGATGCTCTGAGCCTGGTTTCTCCAGGAGCTGCAGTGCCACCTTAGGCGCCTGTGGTTTCCTGCTGTCCCTATCCATTCTAATGGCACTGCTTGTGTAGTGCTGCAAAGCCACACTTATTTTAAGGAATAAATCCAGGCTAAAATACCATCTTTCCTTTATTTCGTGTCAGTTTCCTCTCCTGACAGGTCACTCATGTGGTTCACCACGTGATCAGCCCCCAGCTACACTGGCATTGCCCAGAGCCTGTGGTGCAGGCATGGGAAAGATCAGCAGGAGTGAAGGGGTGCCCATGTGCTGAATCTGTCAGTGCCATCTGAGCACAGGGCAGGGGAACTACATGACCTTTAAGGTCCTTTCCAACCCTAACCATTTTATGAGACCCCATATGTATACAAGTATCTCTGCTTCATGTGCTGCACTGATGAATTTGTAGGCATTTCTCTTACAGCTTTTTACAAAAGGTGGGAAAACCTACAATAAAAAAAATGTTTTGACAGCATATTCAATTACTGCTTACAGGATAAAGAAGTGCGAGCAATCTTCCTTAGGCTATTTGCACAACTTTTCCAAGGATACCGGTCATGTCTTCAGCTGATCAGGATTCATGCTGAACCAGTAATTCATTTCCACAAGGTAAAAGAGAAGCAGACACATGTATTTAGTTGGTATTCGTTTGTGCCATGTTGTTTCCACAAGCTTGCCTTTTGAACAAGGGGTTTTGAAGAAATAAATAAAATTATCTACATGTGGTAAGCATATCATTTTGGCATAGCAGTGTATCAATGTGTGTTAGTGGGTCTAACTGCAGGGACAGTGAGGAAACGTGAAACAAAGTTAACGTTTAATTTTAATACAAATAAGGATTTGAGGAATCATTGTGGAATTTTGAAAACATATGTATGCAATAAGAAGACATTGCTTGAAGGTACTAGTTTTCTATTTTAGTACCTGTGAGTTTTAAAAAATGTGTACATCAAACTCCCAGTTCTGAATTTAGGTAAAAAAGAGACTGTGTATCATAAAAGATGTAATTAGAAGGTACCACACACTAATTATAAGCTGATAAACTGGTGGAAGTGTTTAACTGCTAATACAGAGTTTGTTGTGGTTTTGATCTTGCCAAAATGCGTGCATTTTTTTCTGTCTTTGTTGCAGGCAGCCTTCTTGGGCCAGCGAGGCTTAATTGAGAATGACTTTCTAACCAAAGTTCTCAATGGAATGGCATTTGCTGGTTTTGTGTCAGAGAGGGGTCCTCCCTTCAGAGTCTGTGATCTTTTTGATGAGGTGAAAACTGTTTCTGTATTCCCAAGTAAATGATGATGTACCTATGATGTATCAGCATGTGAAAATCTACTGAAATGCTTCTGAATCCTCACTGTTTATTGTCTCAGGTTTATACTAATCTTCTCAATTCTTGTTTTCTACTAAGCAAATATTTTTAGCTTACTTCCATAAAGTTGTACCCTGCTGATATGTATGAAGTTAAATAGTTATATAAATCTTGGTAATGCTGTTCCTCTTGTAAGATTTGTAGCTTCATAATATATCATATGCTAGTATAGAATTATTTTGAGTATTTTAATTATATTCTATGAAACATTAGCAGACTCATTGAGAAATATTCAATACATCTCTAACAATTTAAACTGAGACAAACATTTTTTATTTTAAAAAGTAATGCCATATTTTTACTGTGTTGGCTTTTAGCTGAATGTAGAGTAAAAATAGAGTTTGATGTTAATTCTTTGTAGTAGTAGCAGTGCATATGGGAAATATGGATTGTGGTATAGAAATGTGATAGCAATGTTCTAAGTATATAGGACTTTCTGTGTTAGGTAGGACTAAAAAGTCTGGTAATAGAAGCGCTATATGATCCTGAAAATATCTCATGTTCCAGAGCAACATGACATTGCACATTTTTCAGCATTCGGCTTCCTTTCCTTTGTTTCAGTTTAAGATTGTTTCAATTTAAGTTTAACTTTTCATAACTTAAATAGGAAGTTCTTTTTTTGTTGAATTATCAACATTTGTGTTCTTTCTTTTTAAAAAAAAAAAAAGTTGGTAGCCTTTGAAGTTGAAAGAATTAAAGCTGAAGAGGGCAATCCACCAAAAATGATAAAGCATGTTAGAGAACTTGCAGAACAGCTCTTCAAAAATGTAAGTTTACTATACCTGCTGTACTTGTAGAGTTGAGATGATAACATTGAAAATTCTTGTTTCTGAGATTGATCCAGTATCAGAAAATGGAAATGACAGCTTGTGGTAGTCAGTGTCTACATTATGGCAAAAGACTTTGGAACTTTAATGATATTGGTTTTTATATAGCTACTGCTGCTTATTACTCTATAATGTATATTAAAAATAATGTATATAAACTGTTGCTTTCTCTGCTGTAACCTGTCCATGCCAAATACATCCCTGCCTCCCAACAGTTTTCTCTGAAAGCTAACCATCCAATTTGGCATAACGTATACTTTCAGCAGGTCTCTTCTGCTGTGTGACCCAGTCCCCATGGTTTGTGTGCTCAGCAAGCACTACTTGTTTTTTTACAGCCTTTTTCTTGTATCCTTTAGGTTTCTTACAGTTCCATCCAGTTTCATTCTTGCTTTCCTATCACATGTCTATGTTATATAGTGCTTCTGTAAAATCTCTTACCATTCCATTAGCAGGTTTGGGGCTGTTTTTGTTTGTGGGTTTTGGGGGGGGGTTATTGTTTGTGGGTTTTGGCATGTTCTTAGTGGGTTTTTTTGGTTTTTTGGCATCGGCTGCTCTCCCTCCTTCTCACTCTTCCTGTGGCTGTTCAGATTCCACAGGGCATTATCTGTTACACCATCAGTTGACACCTTTGTCACCCTTTCTTTTCTATGTCCCACTTACACGAAATTATGGTTTACAACTACCCTTCTATAAAAAACCCACAATAATTACTAAATGCTGCTAAGTTCTAGAGTGTTTTGGGGGTTCTTTTGAGTTCTCTTTGTCTTTTCTGATGATGAGATTTATTAATACCATTGTGATTGACTCACTACTTCACGTCACTAGGTCAATTACTTAACAGGAATATGCACTTATATTCATTAAGTCAATGACTTAGGGCATTTAGAAGTCAGATTACTAGTAGTTATGCATACATCTATCTTTGACTAAATATAGGTGATGAGTAACACTGGTTCTTGAAATTATGCCTAGAGCTGCCTGATTTTAATCTGACTGCATGATAAGTTTTGAGATCTTGTTTCACAGTTTTAAGAGTCATCATATTGTAGCTTTGACAGTTTAGATACATCTGAGGGATGAGGTCTGTTAGGGAGGGATAATGTTGTCTAGGTGGTACAAGTGGAAAATCTGGACAAGTTTTTGGCATATATGACTTCAGTAGTTCAAGACATTGGATCTACCTGCCTAATAACATGTATGTCTGACATGACATTTGTGCTGTCCAAGTTTAAAGTACCTCTGTGTGTTTCCTCTGAATCTCTCACTGAAATGGATAGTGGAAAGTTTTTCTCCTTTTCTAGCATATTCTGCTCTATGTCCTCTGTTATGCCCTGCTGAGACTGTGTTCCCTTTCTCTGCCTTGCCTCTTCTGGAATCTTCTGCTCTCGTCCTCCTAGATTTTTGGCTTGCTCCATTAAACTTTTCTTTGCAGAGAATGTGTATAACTGAGTAGCTGGTCTGTTTTGAGTGCTCTTTCTGAATCTGATGCATTTGATCTCTTTGTTGTCTTTTGCTCCCATAAATGAAAGTATTAAGCTCCTATTTACAAGTTTTCTTCCAAGCTAGTTGTGCATTTACAACAGAAACCGAATTGATGGAGTATCACTCTTTGGCAGTCGTATGTAGCCAGTTATAAGTAACAACATGGAGTCAAATTGGGCAACAGTAAATTCAAACATGATTAATGATAACTCCTGGTACCTATGAATGAAGAGATGAAAACACTGGTTTGTTTCACTGATTGTTATACTCCTAAAAATATGAGATGCGATTCTGTGAATGTTGGCAGATAGTCTTCAACCTTCTGTCTAATGAAGGGATTGATTGTCAAACTAATTCTGTTTCAAGTCCTAAATACTCACTAAGCTGCATAAATCAACCTAGTTAAGTGGTGATTTTCTTTTGCCACCTTTCTTTTTGAATTTTGCATGTTGACAAAAATAGTTCTATAAAAACCTTTAACAAAGTTGGAAGTCTTCTAGATAATGAGTCAAGGGTGATACGAATAGGAAACATTTTATTAGTCATCTACATTAGATATTGGACTTCTTCTTTCAGGTGTGTGAAACAACAAAACAACCGGTTTTTAGAGGAAACAGTGGTAGCAGTGTGTAATAGATTTTGTGTATAATCTTTTGGTTTTGATCTGCAGGAGAATCCCAATCCCCACATAGCATTCCAGAAGGTGCCACGGCCTACGGAGGGCTCCCACTTGCGAGTTCACATCCTGCCTTTCCCGCGGATCAACGAGTGCCGGGTGCAGGAGCTGCTCCAGGAAGGCCTCGTGAGGAGTCAGGGTGCGCCCCCTGCCACGCGGGGGGACAAGAAGTGTGTCGTTCCAGCGGGTCCCCCTGTTGGTATGTTCATCTCTTCCCTGACTGGCCCATTTCTCATCCTGTCTCATGAGCTGAATGTATAATTAGCATGACTGCAACGTGTTGCTCCCACTTGTATGTTAATGCTGTATTTTTGGTGATGGCAGTAAACTCTGGTACATAGACTTGCGTGTCGGCCTTTGCAATTTTAAAAGCCAGTTTGTATCTGCCTTCACTAAGAAGGCAAACATTCAGAGTGTGAGGAGCATAATTGCAAACAGCAAAAAGGGATTTGATCTGTGTTAGGTTTTGAGTTGACTATTAAACTAGATATTGGCTACTCGCCTAGGTCTGTTGCATATCACCATAGGTTCCTTGTAGGACTGGCTGAACCAAGCTTTGAACTGTTAAGAGTTTCTCCTTTGATACTAGTGGAAGACATGTAAATTACTGGAAAAGGGCAAGGAGCAAACATAGCATCTATCTCAAAATAATTATATTGGCATTTTAGGCCTGTCATTTTCATTTTAGTGACAAAAAGTTCTATTAGTCCTAGTCACAGTGAAATCAATCTTTAAAAATTAGAGATCTAAGCACTAGTCTCTGTTGAATTTTGTGCTCTACTGGTTTTCTTCAAATAAGGTATTGCACTTGCATAGACGTGATCAGCTGACTAGGCAGCTGTTGTTCAGAAATTAATTTGGGAACTTTAATGACCATAAGGCAAACACAACCCAATTATATCAAGCTACTGCAAAAAAGACAAACATCTTAGTAGGATGTATAAACAGGAGTGCAGTCAGTGAACCCCATGGAGAAATCTTTTCATTGTGCTTCGTAAGACATCAACTAGCGTGTTTGCATGCATTCTTTGACTCTGGAAGACTATCTCCATTTTTGGTTCTGTTGGAGGGAATCCATAAGAAAGCAACAAGAATGACCAGTGGTCCGGAGAATGTGACCTACGTGGAAAGATGAGGAGTTGTTTAGACTGAAAAACAGAAGACTGAAGGAACACATAATAGCAGTCTTCAATTATTTAAGAAGCAATTAGAAAAAGAAGGGGAATAATCTGTAATGATAAGAAATAATGGGTTTAATTGCAGCACAGAAGTAGAGTTATTTATTAGCAAGACATGGTAAAATGAGGATTGTGAGGCAGTTGAGTGGATTTTTTGTGAAGCCATGGAGTCTCTGTTATCACAGAACATTGGGAACATATTAGACAAACAGGAGAAATAACATAAATAGAGTTGATCCTGTCTAGGGACAGCAGGATGAACTAGATGGCCTCTTGAGGCCCTTTTGGGGCCTGTTTCTCTTTGGATTTATGTAAGAAGATGAACTCTCTTCACCTGCCTTTGCTATTGATTATGTCATTGAATCCATTACAGAAAATATAAAGGGTATGTGCTTTTGTTCTGTTGTCTTTCTTAAAAAGGCTAGATGCAAGAGAATGTTCTCTTTTTTGATAAGATAATTTTCATATCAAAGGTTTTTTGTGTTTTTCTTTTCAAGGAATAGCTTTCACACTTACACTCCCTTACTGTTCTGTGTCTCAGAATCTTTGGATATTAGTAGCTTGTTAGTATCTACAAGAAAGGCATATTCTGCATTTAGATTCTATTTATTTGATACTGCAGAGAAAAAGAGAATGGTAGTTCTTCCATTCTGAATTTTCTTGAAAAGTCATAGCTAAGCAGTGCATTAAGAAAATAATTTTTCGATCTCAGCAGATTGCAGTCTAGATAAGAGAACAGGTTTGTCAGGTCTTATTTCGTGTTGCAGAATTCTTGTGTTGGCCAACTAAAAACAGTTATCTATGGCTACAGAGTATGCAGGGCTACATAGTTCACTGAAGAACAGACACACTCTTATTATTAATTTGTGTGTATTTTTATATTTCATTTTGGAGATATAAAATAGTCTGGAATCTCTTTGTGCCTGTATGAGTCAAATAGAACAAATAGTTAAGAGAATCAACTGTTCTAATTAAAATTCAGAGCACTCTCTTCTTTAGATAGTATAAGAAGACCAAAGATTTAGGATCTTATGTTCCCATCTATATAGGCCTACTAATGGTATTTGCTTAACAGAGTAAAATGGAGGGCACATTAATTTTATTTTTTTTTCCAAATAACTGTGGTATTCTTTGTGGCTCTTGCAGGAGACATTTCAGAGATGTGTATTCTTCTTTCTCTTTGATAGTTTCCATAATGGAAAAAGGAAGCACAGTTTTCAACAGTGCTCAGAGGCTGGAAGTTGTTAGAAACTGCATCTCGTTCATTTTTGAAAACAAATTTTTGGAGACTGAAAAGGTAATAAAATGAAATTTTAACTTTCCCAAACAGCCCTCTGTTCTGTTAATGAGCAAATGGAGCCTGACTTCATCATAAAGTACATTCTAAAGTCTTGTTTCAAATACTAAGGATTATTTTGACCTTTTACATGAATGAAGTAAGCAATAATAAAATTAATCATCTAGATGCAATACTGTGTGTAACACAAGGCTAACGGATTTGAAAACCTGTTTCTTACACTACATGAGTGTGCTGGAGCCCTTTTTGCTAATTTTTTACCATTATAAATAGTGTTGTCCACATAATTTTTTTTAAAAAAATATATATTTATTAATTTTATATTGGTCTAGCAGTATTAACTAGAAGGAATGCAAGCAAAAGGCATACATATGTGATTCAGTGTTTAATGACCAACGCTCTTTTAAAATTTTCAGTGCAGTAAATTTTGCTGGTTTTAAAAATCAATAATTTGATACAACTCAGAGATGAATGTAAATATTTGGTATGTCTGCCGTCACTGAAATGTACTAGTGAGTTGTTGTTATCCTTGACATTCTTATTTTCTCCACATTAAGAAGTTGCCAAGTTTTGTAGATTTTGTTCATAGAGGTTTCAGGTATTGATTCTGGAACAGTCACTCAAACATTCAGATCTAATTCTACATATGAAAGTGATTGTCAAATTATTTCAAGAATTGTTTTGGTTTCTCAGGAACGTATCACCTGTATATCTCTGAGTCTGTGCAGCTCAAGATAGAAAATGAGCTTTGCTTGATTTACAGGTTCTGCTGTCAAAATGCTCATGGGCAAAGTCCTAATAAAATATGTAACTATTTTTAAGAGTTTTGATCCCAGTACAGCATAGTAGTTTTTAACCTCTTTCAACTTAAGGCACTTGGGGAAGTTCAGTACTTTTTTGTCCCTCTGCATGGTGAATTTGTGCTTAGCCAATAGGCTGCCTTTTCTTGCTTACCTGTTACCACCAGTAACTCCAGTCTAAAGGGCCACAGTTGAGAATCACTGATGTAGACTTGCTGCATCTTTAAAATACTGACATAAATATTCTATTGGCACTGTTTTAGGACAAACTGCATGACAATCTTGTGTCCTCATTGCTATGAGAGGTATGCCATTCCTACACCCATTGGTCATTCACTGCTTATCAGAAAACATGCTGCTTGGCCTTGGTAGGCGAACTCAAGACCTGGCCTGGCTCGTCCAGAACAGAGCACTTGCTTTCATGCACAGTAATTCATTTCTGATTTCACATCCGTTCAATGCCTGTCTGTATTAAATGATTTATATTTACAGATGTAGGTGAGAAATACTGTTTAGTGCATTTGAAAAAAATACAGGAAAAATTTAATATTTGATAACTGAAGCTAAATCAACCATTTTGTGAATGGTTTGATATTCAAGCTAATGAGAAATTTCCAAAGTTATTCTTTACTGTCACTTGCAGTTTGTTGATAAAGAATGATGATATTCAGTATGAATAGTGCAATTTAATTTCATTTGCATCAAGTCAGCTGTTCTTCTCTCCAGACCCTGCCTGCAGCTCTGAGAGCCCTCAAAGGGAAGGCAGCTCGGCACTGCCTGACTCAGGAACTAGGCCAGCATGTGAAACAAAATCGAGCAATACTGGACCATCAGCAGTTCGACTACATTGTGAGAATGATGAACTGTGCTTTGCAGGTACAGTATGTCAAGGTTTTGTTCTTTGGTTGCCTTCCTTTTGTTATTATGATAAGCAAAATTGTTCAGAGTGTTGTGGAAAAGCAAAATAATTAAATTATAGGACCATGTCCTATAGTGATGTAACAGATACTACTTGATAGTGGGTTTAAGATATTTTGTTGTTGAAAGGGTAAAGGACAAAACACTCAGATCTTTACAGATCTGCCTGAGAGGACAGAAAGAAAACTGTTCCCATTATTAATAATTTAGATACTATCTAGTTTTGGTAAGTATTGAAATGATTTAACTTAATAGCTTAACGTGCTTTTTAAATGAATGGGTCTTAGCTTTTCCAGGTAATTTTCAACACTGAGCTCCTAAAATGTGTATCACCCACTGCTCAGTTAGAAAAACCAAAAGTTTGTCCTCTTTGTCATCACATAGTTCAAGATGAACGCCTACTTTCTGCATTCAAGGTTTATGGTGGTAGTTCTACTTGTCATGGTTACCTTTCAGTTTAAACTGTCAGAGACTCACAGCCAGTGTTTGCGGTTCGTCTACTCAGTTATTCTACTGATAAATTATTTCGTGCCGAATAAGCATCAGCATACAGTTAGCAAATACCTATGAGAGCAAAATATGTGGATGAGTTTGTTTGACTTTCAGTTCAATAATTGTTCTGGTTTAACTCTACTTGTTCTCAGATCATTTCCTGAATTATTTTATAGACTTACATGTTTTCAGTCTGTTGTCTGAGAATGTGGTAGTATTTTTCTTAATTTGTAATATGATCACATTTGGTTATAATTTGTCCTTTGTTGACCCTGTCTGAGTTATTGTATCAAATTAGGGATTTGACTGAGGCATTTGTATTTTAATCCCACTCTCCTCTAACCTAAAACCCAGTGAAATTGTTTTGCAGCAGTTTGTTGACCCACATTTTTTAAAAGGTGAGTGCTAAATCCAGCTTTCACTTAAGTGTAGAATTAAATTAACATTGACTGAACAAATGCTATCTCAGCTCACCATCAAATGCAGGTTTTGTTCTCTGTTGCATTTCTTGTTTGTTCACAGTAAGACACTTTTCTGCTGTTGTAAATAGAGTTCATCTTTGCCTGAGTGATGGTCTTAGGAGCAAAATTACCTGCAGTTAGCAGATGAAAACTGAAATCAACTGGGTAAAATTGTACAGTATGTATGGAGTGTGTTTTTTTGGCACAGAAATTGTCCTTTTCCAAGCCCTTAGTTTAGCCTTAGAGCTGAAAGGAAAATTGAAGTTATCTATGAAACTCTATTTCTCTGCCCCAAATCAGGACTAATGGAATATTCCACCTGCTGCGTATTCCAGAGTTAGAAATTGTCTTTCAAACCAGAAAACAGGATTGTCTAGATGTGCCATAGATTTTACTTCTACTTTTTTGATTATTTCTGGGATTAAAAAAAATCAAGATATTTTTAGACAATAGGAACAAAACACAAATCCCTTTTATTTCTGTATCTCAGTAGAAAGCATAGCAGAAGAAATGAGGAGTTGCGGAAGTTTCCTTTGCTAAGGAAAGAAATACTGATATCTACTTCTATGACACATGAAATTATTTATGAAGATAAAAACGTGATTTATAATTTGTCTGTGCACTTTGTTCAAGTGTGTTATATGAAATAATGTGTAAATTGTGACATTTTGGAGCTTCCCTGTGTCATTCAAGAATAGAGTACATTACCAAGAGCTTACTTAAGCTTGTCCTTGCTGCAGTGACACTCAGCAAGTCAGCATTTTGCTGCAGCAACATGAATTCTGTCAGCTGCAGGTCATAAGACCAAGTAATTTCAACAGTGTCTGTTAAAAGACAAAAAAATCTAATTTAAAAAATGTGGTCTTAACTGGAGATGTATTCAAGTTTTAGGGAAATACCACATTAATTATGATGGAGTTTTTGGAGAGCATTAGATTGCAGTATGGCTTTAAGACCGCACTGAACTACTGAAATTGTAGAAACTGTCTCAGTCTTGCCACCAAATCTTATCCCGCATTCTTCTGTTGACTTTACTGCATGTTTCTATTGGCTTCTCTAAGGTACAGACTGAAACAGGAGGAATATAGCAGGTGATCCAAAGGTTGTGAGGAGGGAAAGGCCTCGGGCACAGGCAGCAGGCTGGGCAGAGCCCTGGCTCCCTGCTGGACACCCTGGGCGGAGCGGGGATGTGTGTGCAGCGTTCTGCAGATCTAACATAGATCCCTCTGTCGTTACTCAACATTTTTCTCATAGCTTAGTGTTAGGTTTTTTATTTTCTTTTAATAGAATCTGTTCTCTTGTTCTACTGGAGTCCACAAAATAAAGGATATATGCTTTTTAGAGCTTCTGTGTGCTTGCTTTGTGCATGAAGAGCAGTACATCAATAAAATGTTAGTCATAATCCCACCATGTACATTGTTACTGGTGTCATTATATCTGGTGTGACGTGTCTGCTCCCACAGTTCTTGAGAACAGATTAAGTAAGAGAAATGAAATATTCCTACCGTTGCTTCAAGTTAATAGCTCTTTTATTTTAGTGAAAAATTACTTAGACTGCATGTCCCCAAGTATCCAATGCAGACATTTTACAGCTGGGAGGAAGGGAGGGTGGTATATTGCCAGTTTCTCTAGAAGTGGCAACACTTGAGCTTGATGCATCTCTGGTGTTTGTCAGCTTGAGTTTCTCAGTCCAAGAGGGGCATTCTTTTGAACTCTTCTTTTTTCAACCATTTGCAGTCTGAAGGTAAGGGGTAGGACCTGCAGATTTTAGTAGGTCTGTGATATGTGTAACAGTACAATAGAGCTTCATATTAATCTGCCTTATTTAGCAGGCAGGCAGCTGTGGCTTTACAGGTACAATTAAGGTAAGGCTTGATGTAGCAAGGCAATACCAAAGTGTTGAAAACATCATATACTGTGTCCGTTTGGGAAGTATTGACAATCCACTGCTGCTGAAATAGAAATGAAAGAAATATTTCTGATTGGTTTTAGGAGGAGGAGATCAAAATTATGTGAAGATTGTATTGTTCATTGATTAAAGCAGATACCCTCTGAGGAGGGCAGTTGAATTCCCAGATGGTTTTATCTCTGGAAGGAGTTGTCACTGGTCACTTGCTAAAAACTTTATTGTCATGCTGTAGGTAAGACTTTTTCCCCTGACAAGTCATATGCTGTGGCGAACATTTAAGTCAGCCTTACAGAAGTGATTAATATCTGTGATAGCAAAGCATGAGCATTGTGTTCTGTTCCATATGTTATATGACTAAATTACTGTTAAAAACACAACTACAGTGTTGTGAAAACTTGGTATATTGATGAACAATTCAGTTTACTCATACAAATACCACTACAGCTAATAATGTGAAATTATAGCTCTAGACACTATTTCAGTCATGTTTGCTCTCCTCTGCTGAGGTTATCTGAGAATAAAATTGCTATTTCAGAAGGTTTTACTTCCCTTTTAATTTTCTGTAGTGAAATTTGCTGCCATTTCACAAAGGACGGCTTAGCTTTTTTGCAACTAAAAAGCATATTTTTTATCAGAGAAACACTTCTACAGTTATGTTTTCAGCAACCCATTGTATTTTTAATGCCCATTATGAAATCATGTCACAAACCATCTCCAGGCTCAATTTGCATACTTCTCCATTAATTTGTTTCATACATGGTTTGTCCAGTTTTTCAGCTGTCTCTCTGACTTTCTTCTGAAAGCAGCAAGTGAACACCAGATTCTGAAATACAGTAGTACTTAATTTGATAAAATGGTACTAAAGGCAAGAGGCCTCAAGATAGTGTGGGAATTGTATTTGATAATTGGGAACAACATTAAAAGGACATTCTAAACAATTTGCGTAAAATATTTAATAGGAACAGTAAGTCTTCCTAAAAAATTTCATTTCTGTGGAAAAACTCCAAAACTGCAACATTGTGATAAAACATTTCCTCTTTAAGATGTTGGTCAGTGATATTGCCCAACTGCATATTAATTCTTCTTTTTTGGTAAATGTGAGTCAAAGTGGAGAACATATGTGACCCAGATATCTGGATTCTTAATCTAAATGTGGTTAGAATGTGGAAAAGGGGCATCAAACTGCTAAATACATAAATACTTTCAAAATTCCACTCTTTAGGTGTAGGAAAGGAGTGGGGTCTTCCAAGAATCCGGCAGTTTACAAAGTCATTGAATGCCGGTTTAGGGCCTGCTTTGCTCCAGTGTCACAACTGTGTGAATAGGCACATGTTGTATCACTGTAACTGAGAGAACGTCTTTAATAATGGATAAATTAGTCATTGCTGTAGTGCTTCAGATAATTTCTAATAGATCACTATGGCTTTCCATAGTGGCAATAACCAGATGTTTAGCTTTCAAATAGATTATTGTGAATCTTCTAAAAGTATCCTTGCAGTCTACAGTATGAAACACAACTATAGGAAGTCTTAGAAGCAACCAGGACAAAATTAGAAGTTTAAAGTTATTAGGTTACAGCAAAGGTATATCTGAGCCATCATCTGTTCTCCAACATTGCTCAAAAGCAGATGAAAGATTATGCTGATTATTTTTGCCTCTAGAACTTTGCTAGTGATTCTTCTGTATTGCTGTGGTATAATAAGGGCCTCTCTCTAGAACTTACTATACAGTCTGTTGTGAAAGAAACTTCAGTATGCAAAATTAAAAACAATGGGTTTCTATAAATAGTATTACATTTCTTTTTCTTTAGCAAATGACTTTTGTATTATATTCTGCCTCCAGATAAAGTTTAAAATTTGTCAGTCGGATCTCGGAATTCAGAGGTTTGCAAATACTGTCCAATAATAAGAAAAATTTTATTGCTCCTGAGAGGAAATCAGCTGTGTATGTGTGTCATATGATTCAAATTCTTGGCAATATGAAGGTTAAATGAACTAGCATTTCTCGTATTTTATGTTGAAAACCGTGTGGCTAAATGCTTTTATTTTGGAGGGTTATAGTAAGTTTGTTTTATTTCATGACCTGCCTTTTGTTACTCAGTTTGACTTACATTCCTGGAAGCAGACTCTCAAAATTCATGTTTGAACAACAGCAATATCTGAAGATATTTTAAAACATAGAAAATCTATCATGAAGAGAAATCATGAGGGTTTAACAGGGCCACACTTAATTCTATTACTTCATCAGTTATTAGCAGCTTGATCTTTCTCATCATGTTAGACATAGTCATGGTATTATTTAAGTGAAAGAAAGAAGATTCTCAAGTGTTTAAGGCTTGGGCTTGAAACTTCCAGATTTAATTCTGTATTGTGCTGCAGATGATTTTTTTATTGTCCTTTTTAGTTTCTCTGGTCCATAGTTTAATATCCAAAAAGTCATTATAACGGTTTTTCATTCTGTTGACTTTCTAGGGGTCCACCTGTAATCATCTGAATGCAATAAAAGAAGCTGCTGTTTTTGAATATTTCTTTTCCAAGAGGTTGCACAGTACAAAAATATCATTGCACTGATATTGAACTGATGGTGCTCATATAATTTCTCTAGGGAAAAAAAAAGGAAATACACTGTAGAAGATTGTATTGTTTATTTGTTTTTATTTTTCCCTTTTTTGCTCTGAGGAACATACTGTTGTGCTCATCCCGTCTCATTGGACGGCCACAGAGTCCAGGAAAATTCCATTCACAGGCATCTGTTTATGAAATCCAGAGAGCAGAGTTCTTTCTGTGCAGGGTTGCCTGTGTGTGTGTTCATGGAGCAGGTATGCGCGTGCTGCTGCCACACAGCATTGCAGACGTTCCAGCTTCACTGCTGCTGCTCTCAGGCCAGTCAGGTCACCTACACTGCAGGTGTCAGGGGAGGTGACCGCTCTGCCATAGCCAGAACCATCCTGTGCTGGGCCAGGACTCTCCCTGTGTAGGTGACAGTGTCCAGGTCATTTCTTGTTGCATCATTTAGGGACATCTGTGTGTGCTGTGGTCTCCGCAGAGCGGTGTCTGGGTAGTTCTCCATGTGTGTCCATGCACCAAGAAGGTTGCTTCCAACTGTGTTGAACTGCCACTGTGGTTTTAGTGAGGAGGTTTCCTGATGACCAGGCGGCAGAAAGCCGGGGCTGCTTTGCACACTGGGGCTCTGCCAGCGGAGCTGTTCAGGAATGAGCTCGTGTGTGGCAGGGAACTTCCTAAATTGCTGTTTCCCTGGAGACTTCGCAACCCTATTTCTGTTAACCTGAAAGCATCTCTGACCTCTGTGTAGACCTACCCTCCCATAATGATTGCACAAGGCTGTTACTTAAAGAAAGGAAATGAGAGGGCTTAGCGGAAATGTGAGTCCCATAGTGTGCTGTTCATACCTGCATCTGCCTTCAGCTTCCCTCCCTCTTGGCTTCTCGCCAGAATGTGTGGTATTCACACACTTGCTCCTCCCCTCAATGTACACACGTGTGCATGTGCATACATGATGCACAGGAGTATATATACAGAGAAACATATGCACATGTGTACACAGAAATATAAACTCAGTAGTAGTAGAAGTTAAAACAATCCCCCAGTCACGCTAAGGTCAGAGCAGCCTCTTCAACGTGTGAATGAATGTGTATCTCTGGAGGGCTCTGGTTGCAGGGAATCCCCTGGTTTGCCCCAGGTCTCTTGCTTCTAACATGAAAATGGATCAAAAATGCCAGGATAAATAGGATAGCCTCCTACTTTCTGTTGATATTGCTTGCCATAGATATTACTTGACTTCTAGACCACAGGGTGTGGGGGTATTGATTGTGCCTTCTTTATTGTTTCTGTGCAGTTACCAGAGCAGGTTCAGCCTTGTTTTGAGGGTCTCTGCTTCATATTTAATAAAAGTATCTGATGATAGCTGGGTATTGGTTTTAATACAAGAACAAGCAGAACTAAGCATGGGCAGCAGCACCAGCAGCTCCTCTGCCTGGTTGCGTCTTTGGGGCTCACCGGGGAGTTTCCCCAAGCAACTCCCTGGCATGGATAAGGAGGGTGGTCCAAACCCACCCCTCCCAGATGGGTCTCTGGGCTGCTGGTCGGCTGGAGCAGGATTTACTCAGGCTTTACTCTTAAGAGATGTTTCCTGCTGCTGAGCTTTGCTCATCCTCTTACACATGCTGTTGGTGCAGGGCATGCTCACACATAGGTGTCTTACTGAAACCAGGCAGCTCCTTGAAGTGTTGCTGTGGTAAGCTCTGACTGCTCTGAAGTGTTCATTACTGCTAATTGTGGCCTTGTGGTTGCCAAGTGTTCCTAATAACTCTGTGTTCTAAATAGTTTTGGTTGTCCTGATGAAAAGCAGACATGGGCTTGTATGCTACTCGCTGCTGTAAATAAAACAAGTCTGGGTTAGGAACTGTGTTCTACTGCTGTGTAGTTGCTCTCCAGCCTGCCTGGGAAAGAGGTGGACTGATGAAGGGTAGTAAAAAAACAAAACAAAAGTCTTTGATGTTGGAAAGAACAGGCATTTTTGTTAAAATAATAAGTTATGTCAGATCAGTGACTTCTGTTTTTACAGGTTTTATAGCTATAAAAATAAGAAAGTAACACATGGAATTTTAGTTTAGATTTTATGTATGTATATAATGTGTATTTCAGTACAGGTCCATAATTCCCTATAGATAGTGTGCATAACAGTGTTAGGTGTGTGTACATGCACTTAATCTGTTCTGGGTGTCATTTTGTGTATACAGTAAATAACAGTAACTGTACCCGCTCAGTGAACATATTATGTGGCCACTCATATGCACAGGTATATTTAACTGTAGTGCAGTCTTTTATGAGGAAGATGAATGCCTGTGTCATGTAGTCTCTGATCTTCCTTTCCTTGCACTTCACCCTTCACATAGCTGGTAGTACTTACCAGAAGAAATGTGCCTTAGGGACAACTGGCTTGTTGTTTCTATAAGGAATTTTATGAAGCTTCTGTTTTTAAATGTTTTGTTTTGCCAGAATTTCCATACAAGGTACTAATGGGTGGCTGTATGATCCTCATTACTTATTTTTCACATGTGGTCACTCCTAAAGCAGAAAGAACATTGAATATTCAAGGTCTTCTAAAAGCTTGATTCCTGTCATGTTTGTATAACCTTTGGTTTAAACAATTGACATCTTTGCAGCTTGTATTCAAAAACTGAAGTGTGATGTTGAGACAAATACCATAAAACACAGGCCAGTTCTGGATTTTGTCAGTATTTTGTGTAAACTTTGACAAATGGGTTAATATGACAAACAGTGAAATATGTGACATTTTAGAATGATTTGTAAGGAAAAAAGCATGAGAATCAGTGTTTTTACAGTAAAAGACCTACCTCTACTGTTACATTGAAAGTGTGTGCAGTTATAGAACAAAACCAGAAAATCATGTGTAAGCAAAAAAACATTTGACAATCTACGTATGTTGTAAAAATTTCTTGCAGCTGTTGACATTCTTTTTCAATATTATAGCCCAGAATTATGACTGAATTTTAGAATGCATGGAAAATGCCATGTAAACATGCTTTAATGAGGATTACTTGTAGTAATTCCCTCCCTGTACACAGTCGGGGGCAGGATTTGGTATCTAGTCATCCAATATTTAAAAATTACTTCACCTAATGTCTATAGGTAAAACAAAGGAACGAATCCCACCAACCCCCTTTCCCCGCCTCTTCCTCCAGTTCTTCAACTCAGAATTCCAAATCTCCCTTTGAGAGCTAGGAATTGAATTTGGAATTGCATGTTTATGTCTAAAATCCCACAATGTTTGTAAGTGACCAAAGTGGTTTTATTTTCTGTCTGGATTATTTGACTTTTGAGGACAAAAGCAATTTGTTTTGGTGAAGTTAAGTCCTCTAGTCAGTTGAACACCTTGAAAAACCTTTGCTTTGAATCTTAATTGATTAAACATCACTTTAGAGAATACGTATCCTTTGTTATACCTAAGTAAGTTGCATACAATTGGCATAGAATATTCTCTGTCCCCTTCAGGTGTATGGAATGAAGTATCTAACTCTTAAAGTCAGCTTGGTTTATGAGGATGCCATGATTTTCAGCACTTCTTTAGAAACTGCGTATTTTTCTTTATCTGCGTTATAATATTCTGTGTGGCTCTGAAACATAGACATCTGAGTTTTATATGTCACACATACGCTTTCAACAGCACTGATGATTTTAATTCTTGACAAGTTTATATTTTTCTTCACTTTTAATACACTGATGTAATTGCTAATATTTTACATATTTTCCTGTATTTTCAAGTCTCACAAGGTTTGCTTCTGTAAATATCGTGCGTGCTTTGATAATATTTTCCACTTGTGCAAGAACATTAGCATTAGTACAGTCTACATTCACAGATGGCACAAAATAAAATGCTACCCACAACATGTTTCTTGATCAGTGTTTTACGTGCCAGTAGACATGTTTATACCCTTAAACCAAGTGAAGTCTTTACTGTATTTTTTCTTTTGTATTAGAACAGAGGCAAAAGAATTTGTTGGTTTGGACATTTTTTCCTCATAAGAAGAGAAAAAATATTAATCCACACAAAGACAGTGGACTAAAGTGGCCTTTAATTTATTGTTGCCATGGCAAAAGCAATATTCTAGACTATTGATTTCATTGGAATTTGACTTACTATATTTATGAAGTTCAAAGGTACAATTGCTTTTCTAAAAAATAATTTAAAGGAAAATATTTATTTTAGTGGACAGTTTTGGAGCCTTGCCTTTGTCATTTGGGAACAGCTGAAATACTAACCATATGTGGTTCTGTCTAAAAGCCACAGGCCACAACTGCAGTTATGGTAACACAATTTGCTACTGAGCCTCGGAATTGCATGTGTAAGAAAATCATAGGCCGTGATCCTGACTTGATTGTGATCGGTGGCTGTTCTTCCCTGTGCCCTCTCCGTTCAGCCTTCACCCCTACAGAGCTTGTTACTGTGTAGAACAGTTTTTGTGAGGAAAACTGACAGTAGGCTTGGGGGTTTTTGGTTCCTTTTCACGACCTCTGAGGCATGGTCAGAGACCAGCAGTGTTGTATGGATCAAAACATGAGAACGGTAACTGCAGAGGAAATCCAAAGCAGGATGCTCAGAGGTTATACAAGATTCACTTCTGTGATTACCACATTTCAGCTCAGCTT
The DNA here is from genome assembly GCA_035583155.1 of Acropternis orthonyx. Taxonomy (NCBI): domain Eukaryota; kingdom Metazoa; phylum Chordata; class Aves; order Passeriformes; family Rhinocryptidae; genus Acropternis; species Acropternis orthonyx. Next base: position 10,869,292 of record JAWWEU010000158.1, read on the forward strand.
TATCAGTGGGACTCAAACTGCCACGGACCTTTTACACATGCTTGTTGCAAAGAACTCCTTCAAGATAAACCTTTATAGAAGTACCATATAACAAAGATCTGAATTCCTTCGGTCTTGACTCATTTCTAATTTCAAATTGAAGATGCAACCTGCATATGAAAACAGTAGGCACTGGAATGGATTAATTTAAAATCAGTCCAGCAAACCATAGTTAACTATTCCAAACCATAATTATCTGTTAATGGAAAATGGACATATGGAAAGATGGAAGATCCTACTTGAAGTCTACTCGGTGTACAAGGGGTAATGAGAGTAGATTTAGATTAGATTTAAGGAAAAATTTTTTTACAGTGTGGGTGGTAAAACACTGGAAGAGGTTGTCAAGAGAGAGGTGGTGAATGCCCCACCCGTGGAAACATTCAAGGTCAGGGTGGATGATGCTCTGAGCAACCTGCTGTAGCTGAAAATGGCCCTGCCCATTGCAGGAGGGTTGGACTGTGTGAGTTTTAAAGGTCCCTTCCAACCCAAACCTTTCTGTGACTCAAACTTGGAGGCATTCTGTGCTAAAAGGGAAGAACAGGTATGGTAAAATACATGAGCGTTCTGATTATTTCTTTTATACAAACATTTACTTTCCTCAATAGCCTACCAAGAATCCGTCTCATCTGAGATCACAAGATCAAAATTGTGGGAAGAAGTGCTGATTCTTGGCTATGTTTTTCACCAAGAGCATGTTAAAGATTGTTTCTGCAGGCAGAAATTTTCTGAGTATTCTGCAAACATTTTTGGGGTTACCTGTTGTCCACTCAGGGTTTTATTGACCTTCGTTGATACTGTTTTTGGAGAAGGGGATTAGGATTTGGTTGGGAGCAAAGTGATTTTTTTTTTTTCCAAGTCATTTGAACCAAATAATATTTAACAAATTTACCTAAGTCAACATATTTTCCTGATGCATGTCGTTTCTATGACACTTTGGTATATTTTTATTTCAGTTACTGACAGTACCTGCTCTTGGGAGCACCAAGACAAATGAAGGCGCTTGCTAAGAGAGAGAGGGAGTGTTACAGGGAACATCCTGTTTTCCCTCTTACCTCTTAGGAAAGGGACTGTGTTCAGTTTTTTCCATCTTAACAGAAATTTAAAATGTCTTATCTAATTTTCCAGCTTTGAAACATAACTCTGTACTTAAAAAGCCCCAAATGAACAAGCTCAGTTTTCTAGTCAGTAAAAAGAAGCTGACCTTAGAGGTCCTTGGGCGTAGTTGAAGTTCTGGTGGAGCCATGTTAGTGTGATGAAATATCTTTGGCTGGTCAGACAACAATCTAATAGGAAAGAAATGATGAAAAATTAATTTTCAATGAAATCATATTAAGTCATAACCTAAGTACTTTCAAAATTCTCCAATAAAAGTTTTCCTGAAGACTTTAAAAAACAAACTGAAAAGACTAAAAATACCATTTAATGCAGAAACCTTTGGCTTTTAACATACCACAAGTAAAGCTTGGTTTGGTCACAATTTTGAATAAATATGTAGCTTTTTTAAGAAATAAAGGCTGAAGTACTTATTCAGAAATGAACTTTGGTTAGCACCATATGCACGAGTTACAGTGGTTAGATGAATTTAGATTCTGTATTATTCACAAAAAAATGTTGCTATATTTCTTTTCTTAGTCAACATTGGCTTTCAGTTCAGAACAGGTGCCCCTGGATGCAGCTCAAGCAATGTTTTCTGTGCTTTTTTTATCTCCTTTTCATTGTTTTCTGCATTCCTTCCACTGTGTTTGTAGTCGTCCGTTGGCAGTCATTTTTTAGCCAATACTGAATCTCTTTCTTTTATTTTATCATCACTCCAACTTTTTTTTTCCTTATGACAGACAACCAACTTTACTAATCACTGTTGACTATGTTTAGGAAATCATAGGTCAGTAAAAGACAAATCTGGAAACCTAAATTTTTTGACACTTTCTGGAATTCAGCTGAGAAGTGTTTCCTTAATTGAAGATTTTTTCATATATTGGTTACGGGACTTTTATGTATTCCAGAAATTGTTGGAGTACTGTAGTCTCTCAGATGGTCATAGTATTACCATACAGATTTCTTTATCTCATCTCTGTGATTACTGGCTTGCTACTAGATGGTGGAAGGTAATCTTTATATATACCTTTAATTTTGTTCTTAATTCTTGCTTTGCCCAGGTGAATTAATATTATTGGAAGTATTCAAAAGGTTCCATTCATATGTTGATCTTGCTAAGTTCCTAAGTTACAAGATAAAAAAAGTTAATCCTTATTTTGTTGTGTACTGACTCCAGTGCTGCCATTATTAAAAACTAACAACATTAAAATTCATCACGTAGTATGCGTGTGTACCTAAATCTTTCAGGATGAAGCTGAAGGATATGGGTCCAATATTTAATGACAAGGTATTTTCTAGAGATGTTCATCAAAATCAAGTCTGCAGCATCTTCATGTTATTGTTACAGCAGTGGTGAATTTTGGCTGACGCTGAGCTGTCATATTTAAGGTCAGAAAAATGTTGTGTACTTCGAAGGCAATGGCAAATTCTTTTAAAAACTGGGGAAAAATATTTTTGTAGTTTCATACCAGATACTTTGTAAGATCTTTTTGTCTTTGCATTCTTGTAATTTGTGAAAATATTATAATCTGGTCTAAACTTCAGTGATAGCTAAGAGGATGGGGAGAGAAGAGAGGTTGTTCTGGAGAAGAGTCAGGCTAATGTAATTATGAATTTAATTTATTAATTCATTAGAGTTAATGAAATATAACAAGATCAATTGCAGATTGAACTGTGAGTGTGAAATGGTAAGATAATTTTTTGATGATATATAATATGTGTAACGTTTGTCTGTAGTGTCAGAGGAGCTTTGTCTTCTCAGAGGGAGGAGGGTATTATTAGTCCTTTACTCAGCTGTGGTGCACAAAAATTATTTCTATTCAAACAATCCAATCCTTGGAGTGCGTTATGTGACAAGATAGCTTATTTCCTGCACCTCACTGAAAATGCAGCATTTGCTGCTCAGTTTATGTGCCCCCCTTCAGGTGGATGCAGTGGGACTGTTGCAAGTGCCGTGGTATTCAGCATCCTTCCAGCTTGACTCAATCCATTGCCATGCTGTGTGGTCTCAGGATATCCTGGTTTGCGTCACTGCTCTTCCCACTCGTCGCTGCGTCATCACGTTCACATCGCACTCCACAAATGGGCTCCAGTGGAATACACAGGAGCCTTGTGCTGTGCCTGTACATCCAGCTCTTGCCCTGGGCATTAATATAGAAAGCCCAGATCTTTATTATGTATTATTTTAGTTTCTGTGCAGAGGAGAAGGTTCAAAGAAGAAGAAGGATGGTAAAAAGAGTATTTGAAATCTTTATTAAAGCATTGACTAACAACACCTAGAAGGATGTCTCACCTAGCAGGATGTCTCACAGTACTGAGTCACAAGCTACACTCTTAAATATCCTTGCAAAACAGCAAAGAACAAGATCCAAAATTACAGCAGTATAAGGAGCTTGGACAAATTGTGTCCATGGAACACTAGCATAGTACTGAAAGAGAAGGCAGTGGGGACTCTGGAATTCATGTCAACTCACTGTTAAGGTCTTCCTGAAAGCTTAAAGATTTCTTTGCTACTTAGAACTGCAGGTAAGATAGAAGGAATAAGAAGATGGTCAAATGTATCAGGGTATCTGTTCGTATTTCTTGTTATGAAGAGACACAGATTAGAAATAATTATCATTGGAGTCGTCACTTTCTTGTACATGGCTGACAATTCATGCTGATAGTGTTTTGTTCAGAATGCACACTAGATAATGCCATGCTGTCCAGAAATTAGCTATTGATCTTGACTTCTGTTCTGCACTCATTTGGTGATTTGCTAGTGTGTTCTCTGGAACTGGAGTCATGCTGTTTTTAGGATGCCAAAGCCATTGCTAATACTTAAACTTCTCACTTTTTGTTTTCACTGTGCACTCTTTTTTTTTTCCAGCCTTTGCAATCTGGCTCATCCTTCTGAAAGCTCCAAACATGAATTGTGTGGAAAGAATTTCAAACATCATGAGTATAGCTGGAACTTAGTACTTCACTATTATTTCACTGTGCCCCTTTTATTAATGTTCTCATTGCCATTTACTGTGGTTACATAGCAGAACTACCCTTTCTGCATGTTTTCTTATAATTGCAACAAGGTAAGAGCAAAATAGAAAGGCATTTAGAGCAAAACCTGCAGGAAGGAAGATCTGGGAGAAGATCTGTCAGGGCTTTAAGGTGGATTAACTGGAAACCCAAAAGCTGGCAAAGAAGGCTTTCTCTGTGGCTAGATAGCCAGCTGGTGTTACTAGCAGTGGTTTAGAAGGCTATGGAACAGAAAAGTGTCATACCAAGATTTCCTAGAATTTGTTTTGCTGGAAGATGGTGTTACAGCCAAGCTCCTTACTGCACTTCTGCTTCTTTGGTCCACACAGCAAGCTCAAGGATTTCTACTTTCCTCTGGTGGTGTTAGTCTTGCTGTTATTACGGAAAACAGGGCTTTGTTTCAAGGACATCCAGGCATGCCTCTTCAGCTAGATGGCAAATCAGTAGGTTTTGGGAGCTTACTTTTTCACTTCTGTAACTGAAGTTCCTTCATTGAATTCTAACCTTCTTATTTCCTGAAGCCATTTGAGAAGCCCAGGGAAAGGTATCAATTCAGCAAGCTTTAGGACTGAGGGATTTAGGGAGTAGTTTTACAATTACCAGTTCAAAACTGGTTTACTGTTTCTTCCATTGGCTTTATTTATATCTTTAAAAAGTTCTTCACACTTGTTTTCACTGGGATTCTTAGAAAAACAAGTATTTTTATTAATAATGAAGAAACAAATTTTTTGACAGAAGTTTCATAAGAAACAGTTCTCACACCTTCTATACATTTATAGTACTTCTATTACTGAACCACCAAAAAGTGTAAGATTTCAAATAAAATCTGTAGCCTTATGAAAAGAGGCAGCTACCCATGCACTGAAAAGTGCAATCTGCAGACTTAAAACACTTAGCACTTAGTTTAAAAACACTATACTTTTCTGTTTTCTTTTTCATAGCTTAAATATTTTAGTAGAATGTGTATTTCATTGATGGATGTTATCTTGGAGGGAGCACTTTACTAAATGAAGCAGGCTTGAAATCTCTGAATCTCTTTGGCTTTTCAGGCTTCGTAACAACATTCTTCCCTGATCACACAGATTTGATGTGTTAATCAAGGTGAACACTGCTCTCCAGCATGCTGCCTAGTCATGCACAACATGTGTCTTTTAGTTTCCCAAATTTGCTTTAGGTATTCTTTTCTATGAACCATTTATCCTTTAAAAAACTTTATTGCTGGAAGTTTTTTCTCCAGAAAAATGGGATATTTGTGATAACAGCTTTAGCAACGTGGTTTTTTTCATGATGTGGAGTGAACCTGTTCTGGTCTTGTTACAAGATTGATTTTTGGATTAAGCAACTTTTGAAACAACTTCCATTGATGTTGTTAAAACTGCAACTACTCTTTGAAACAGTAGAAGATTTACATTCCAATCTATTAAGGAACAGAGAGGTCTGGCAGCAGGGTTGGCAACATGGGGTTGCAGGTTCTGTCAAATTCACCCACGCAACTGATACAATGCGTCATCCATGCTTGAGCATGGAAAAGCCCTTGCTGGATGAATTCAAGATTCACAACATTATAATCAGAATTACCTCAAAAAAACCCACAATTCCCCCCTTTGTCATCCTTGAAATTCTGCATGCATTGCACGTCATCCCAGAAATATCCTCTTCTAGCAGCTGATACTTGTTTCATGAATCCAGAAATGGAGCTGCACCAACAAAGCTGATCCAAGAAAACTTCTTCCAGAAGCAGCTGGTCATTGTCATTCGTGTTGTCCTGTTGTGCAGCTGTACACAGACTAACTGGTGCCTCTGCCAAAATTAGCAAAACTTTTCAGTACTATCAAGGTTGTCTTAAAAAACCAGAAGCTGTCTGGCAGCAAGATGTCAAATCCATACTGAAAAGTGACCCCCTTGCGGCTCTTTGTGGAAAATGTGTCTCCCAGAGGCAGCGTTACAGCCATGCAAACATGTACTTGGGTTCCCAGGAGCACCTGCCAGAACCCTGTGGATGCATCTGAGATAGATACAGATATAGATATATGGAACTGACATCAGCTTTCTCTCCACTCATTGCTGTTGGTGCTGGTTGAGCACACTGTTTGCTCTTTCTATACTTGCTTAGTTCTTTGGGATTCTTCAAGTTGTGCACTCTCCTGACAGTTTTAGCCTCTTGGATCAGATCCACAAACTTTGATTGTTTTGTTCTTTTGCCTCTACTGTGAGTGTAACTCTGGGTAAGATCAGTGTTTTAACATTTTTGAGGTGGTACAAGATATTCTTTACCCTCCTATCTCCCATCAGTCTGATGTGTTGTTTCCAAGTATTTACTCTTTACCTCACATATTTCTTTGAGAAACTTAAGATCACTGCTGCAAATTTGTTTACCACTTCTGTCCATTGCTATTCTTGTAATGTTTTTTGTTTTTCTTGACATCAAGGTACTTCGTAATATTCCCCTTTCCTTGCACATTGAAAGGAATTTTTCCACTCTCCCCAGTTTGGTGTCATTCACAAATGTGATGAAGATGCATTTCATACCATTCTCCAGGTTGTTAATGAAAACATGAGGTGGCATCTGCCACAGTATCAAATGCTGAAAATGTGACTCCGAACCACCTGCCCGTTAAACTTGGAGCTGCTCACCACTGTCCTTTGAGCCTGACAGTGTAATCAGTTTTCCACTCTCTCATCCAGACCATATCTCCCAGCCTGGTACCACAGGAGATGTGTCAGAAGCCCAGTTACAACCAAGGTAAATGAGACAGGCTGCTCTTTCCTCAGCTACAGAGCTTGTTATTTCATTGTAGAAGATGATCCGTTTTCCCTTGGTCAGCCAGTGCATTCTGTTCTCAATCACTTTCTTGTTCTTCCTGTGTCTGGAAATGCCCTCTTTAAGGATTTAGTCCCTACGATACAGCGTGTAGCTCCCCCAAACCTCTTGGTTGCCTTTGAATTGTTGTCCAAAGTTTTATTTCTGGTTCCCCAGAAAATCAGTTGACAAGAGACTAAGTCTCTCAAAGGGAAAACTTTAGGGATTAGAAGTTCTGTTTTCTAAGATGATGTCATTGAGGGTTTTTAGCCTAAATAAAAAATTATTTTGCTATCACATGCTATTCAGTGGAAAATTTTCAGTGAGCCCTACTTCCAAGTCACATTTCATCAGACATTGTTTGTTCAGTTTCTCCACAGTGAACTAGACCCAAAATCTTTTGGTTTGAACTGAGCATCAACTCTTTGCATATCAGAAGATGGATGTAAATTTCTACTTCTATCCAAACATTATTCATCTAAAGTGAAAAAGTGATTTTTCAGTGAATCACTTTACATACCCATATAAATCTTTTTTTTTTTTTTTAGGAGTTCATTCCTGTTAAATTGTAAAAATTGTATAGAACGTGCACTGATGATGTGATGCATTTTTATTAAAAGTGTGTGAAATTGGAAAATCGCATGAAACTTAGAGAAGAGCAGTAAAATTCAATTAAGCAAGATGAATGTATTCATACATGTTTAAAAGTTTTAAGACTTTGCTTATAATTTAGGAGAGCAAATACTACTTTGCACCAAATGAATGGCAGAATGCATAAGAATGTGTGCTGTGTACTTGTGAACTGATTCACTAATGGATAACTGGACTATACTGTAATATTACATCTATTTTAATAGTTCTTCTAATATTTTTAAGGTTTTTTTCTGTTGTTCCTGAACTCAAACAGTCTGTCTGTACAGCAGTTTCCAAAGTATCCTGTATTAATGTTTTGCAATCGCTGCAGTAGTGCTTTGGTCTACGAGGGCTTTAGAAGTATGCTGCAGTTTGTAGATATATTAGGAATTAATTGCCTCTCTCCAACTGAGCAGTTAATGGATATTGATCACTGTTTTGTCATGAATCACTGTGTATTCTATCATTTGAGTGTTGTTTGTCAAATACTTTTTACAAATTACTGTGCAGGACCTTGTATCACAGCTGGTGTAGTTTAAGGTTTGGACAGAGTCACTGTGAATGAAGCCCTGCTGTGAAATAAAAGTCAAAAGGCATCTTGGCATCCCAACCATTTCCTTGGGAGAAGATTACAGCCTGAGTATGTTGAACTTTATTGCCATGGGCCTCATGACAGTATTCAGAAACATGCATGGCATTTCTGTTAAAGAAACTCAGATGTGCTTGGACGAAAGGGATGGCATTCTTGTTTTTATCAGTATCTTGCAAAAAAAAGTTAAATGTTTTTAAGCTTTTGGGGTACAGTAAAAATACAGTGACAAATGTGTGATTTATGCACGTAAAAATTGAGGTTCCTGATTTCCTAAACATAATTTGTTACAAGGAGGAGGAAATGACAAATCTCAAACCTAGATGGAAATGTACTTACTGAGAAAGAGCGGGGAGGCAGGGAGGGAGCCTTGACAGCTCTTCTTTGAGTGAAATGTTGTTTCTTGGTTTGCCTTGCTGTGAGATCAGGACTACAGTGGAGCTGCACAGAGAAAACGTGTTGTGTTTGTTAGCTTGTTAAGGTGTGGTGTAAAGCAAAAGGAAACTTAAAAATCAATGAATGCTGTGCTTGTGTAATTCCATCTAAATTGCATCAGTTGAATTCTGCTCCTTATACCACGATGTTCAAGTCAGGGTCAGGTGAAGACAAATATGAAGTTCTTCAGGAAGTAAAATCCCTCTGAAATGGAATTGGATCCCCTGCTACCTGGAATGGCAGGCTTCCAACATCCTGCGTCCAGTTGCTGGTATGACAGGTTCCTCAATTAAATGGTCATTGGAAAAGCTTCTAGGCAGGCAGAAAGACCACAAAGTCAAAACAAGTTGGTGAGGATTCTTCTGGGTTGGGTTGAGTTCCTTTGTCTTCTGCGCTGTTGCGTGGATGGATGTGTTGGCCAACGAGGAGGTATTACACCTGGCACAATTCAGAGCACGGGTGAAGTTGGTGATACAGACTTGGTGTTCAGTTGCTGCTGTCAGACAGTAACCAGGTAACAGCCTGAGAAGTTGCTCCTCAAAGCCCAAAGTGTGGTTCTTATCAATGTTAGACCTGGAAACAATAGACAGTAAGAGTGTGCTTTTTTTGGTTTTATTAACTGAATAACTGTGGCAGTGTTTAAGTGGAACAAAAATTGAATGAAAAACTTGTGTTAAGGAGTAACACATAAAATGTGTTAAGGTCATTTATGAAGAGTTGGTTTTAGGAATTAATAATTTTGAAAGGTTATCTATGTTCTTATCATAATGAGACGTTTCTAAAACAATAAGAATTATGGAAGGCAATATCATCCAAGTTTGGAGTGTGTTCTTGTAGTTCTGCTAAAAAATAAGGTGCCAGGTAGTCAGCTGTATGGGCCTCCTAGGTATGTCTATTTTCCGTCCTGTTTCCCAGGTCCAAGGAGGGTTACATTTAACAAAAAAGGTTTGGCAAAAAAAATAAAAAAGAAACTTTTGATCCCATTATAAAGCAGAACAGGAGCTAACATTGATGTTAACTTCACTAGGCAAAACTCTATGTGAATGTTAGCAGGAAGGTAAGTACACATTAATTTTCACTGAAAAAAATAATTTTGCATGTGAATCCAATAAGAAGATTACAAGCTTTCTTTAGTAACAAGTATTATAGATTATTGTCATATTGGCATTTATTCCAACAAAATATGTCATTTTGACTGTTGCTTTAGATGATGCCTTTAACTGTGAAGTTTGGAAAGTTACTTTGAAAATTCAAAACAGGACTGTGTTTTTTCACCTTCCTTTCAAGACACCATATGATTATGTTATCCATAATTTGTTTTTGTGAAATTGTCCATTTATTTACTTGGATTTTTAACTCTGCAAAGATTGAATATAAAGGACATTGGTTGTACTATCGATTAACATGGAATAGGTTTTCTTTGATCAAAACTGTAATTTGTAATAGTTCAATTGCATTAATACTGTATTTTTATATGATGGATTTGCTTTATTCAGCTTCTCTCATGAAAATGAAAAATTGTCTCATTAAAATTAAATTACACTTTTGAATAACATTGCAGTTCTACATGATGAATTCCTACTCCTTTAACAAACATTTTTTTTCTAAACTGTACTGCTGAATTCTCTTACTACTTTAAACAAAAGGAATAGTCTTGTGCATTAGGATTGAGAGGTTTTATTTCCAAAATATAAAACTCCATCAACAATAAAAATTCTGTGATTCAGTAAAACTTTGTCCACATAATATATCTGTAACAATAAGGACTAAATCCTGACAGCAGTGAAATCATCTGTTGAATTTGGAACCAGTATTTCACATGTAATTTGTAGCCAATGTACTGAACATAGTTACACGTGCTGACTTAACAGCTCTTGTGTTAGTGCTTTAAAAACACATATAACCCTAAAGTTTCTGGCATTTTTTTTCTGGATTCATTATGAGCTTGGTCCAACAGGGTTGTGAATGCTCTTGGTCTGAATGAAAATTGACAGCATTCAGTTATTCTCAAGGGGGACAGTGCAGGTCAGTGGCGCAGTAGTTTTAATAGAGCACGCATGCATCATACTGCACTGCCAGAAAGGTATGAATCCAGAGCTGCCATGCTCAGCTCTCTCCTTTGAACTCATGCGAGTTAGACCTGTGGGGAATTCCATGTATTTATGGTGTTGCTGGATCTAAGGCAAAAATGGGTCCTAAGTTTTTGGCATACTCAGATTTCTGTAGTTTACGAAAAATGTTGTGTCAGTTTAAAAAGCTTAGTGCCCAAAGCAGAATGGGGTTTAACACAGAAAAATACTGAAGCAAGGAGCAATTAACGAGAGAGACTGTCAAGATGGATTTTAAAAGAAAATGGCACTCCAAATGTTTTGAGATATTTCATATATGTCCTCTAGATTCCTATCATGTGACTAAGAGCAGAAATCTGTACATAATAAGTTGTTTACTGCAGGAAGATGGATAAACTTGTGTTTTACTGTCACTGTGTTTCACTAACTTGGGCTTTTTCTTGTAGCCAGTGGGGCATCAAAGGGGCTTAAGGGCTTTCTTGGGTCTGCACCTGTGCATTCGGTAGCAGATCCAGGAGGCACCTTTACCGGGGCGGGGTGGGGGGTTGGGCAGGCACTTTCTTAGCTGTTCTTCACTAGGACCAGATTTCAGAGGGCATCTCAACTTAATGATGATCTATAATACCTTGTTTTGCAAACTAAAGTTCAGGGCAGTACTTGTTCTGAAGTCAAGCATGAGGAGGAGGATTAGGTGCCTCTCCTATCCAGTGCCAGAAGCCTAAGCCACCTACCAAATTCCAAAACCCATCGGTGCTTTACCACTGATATAGCCCAGTCTGTCCATCCAAGCACTCAGACTGCAACTTCAGGCTGTCAGCTCTGCAGTCTAATGGCAGTATCTAATGGCCAGAGTTTTGCTGCAAATTTAAACTGACCGAAACATAAATCACACGTGCTATTAAAGTAAGTGATGTAAGGAAAAACATTCTCCTTTTATTATTCACTTGTCAATTCAGTATAGCAAGGCTATTTTAAATGTACATGAATTCCTGTAACACTTCCAATCTGCTACAGAGTTCAGCAACTGTCTGGATGTGTGATCAGTATGGCCAGAACAATGAGCCAGGATCTCACTCAATTAGGCGTGCATTCAAAGGAGTGCTCTGCACGTGGCATGGTGGAACTCTGTATTTCACTGTCACAAGACGTTGCTTTTAGATTAATTTGCTGAAAATGATTTTTGTTCCCCAGATGTATTTCAGCTTCATTTTGTGCCAATTAGGGGGAACAGCTTTAATTATTTTATGGTATTTGATTTGTGTACTTCTGGAGCAGCAGTAAGAGATACTTTTCACAATTGGTAAAGACATTCTATATAGGGCAGCTGGATTGCTTTGTTTCAGGAGTCTAAATCAATTGCCTGCAACACATAAGTGACATTTATGGTACTTTGGTTTGCTTGGAAAATCGAGAAGCTGAGATGTCAGTGCAACATCTCTTTTAACTATGGCATTCTGTCTTGCAGCTACAAAGCAGATAAGCAGTTAATTAGTTCCACTAATCTTAAAGCAGCATTTATTCCTAACTGAGATCACTTTACATTCCTTTTCATATACTGGAGAAGAAAAATGTATAGAGACAGTACATCCATACTACAAGTCCAGGGGGTACTGCTGACATAGAGTATGTGGAGAATTTCATACTTGCAAGAAGGAATGGAAAAATAATTTAATGTGTTGTTTATATGGTGATGATATATATCTTTGAGACATATGTTAGCTCTTGGAATACTGAATGCTCTCTAGCTGAAGATACATTGCTCAGTTTTTATAAAGATATTTTTATGTATATTTTGGGTAAAAGCCCAAACTCTTGTAAATAATTTGAGCTGAGGGATTAAGTAGATAACTTGAAATTAAGGATGGATAATTTTATACCTGGTTATAAATAAGCATGTACAGAAATAAAATATGTATTTCTTCGAAAGCTGTTGTGCATTCCCAGAGGTTGTAAAGTCTCATTTTAAATGGGAAGTTTTCTTATTAAGTGAAAAAGCACTAACAATATTTGTTATGTATTCATGTTAAACTAAAAATACATGTGCTAAATTCCGAATGGGGGTTAATAATATGGATAACAATAGGAAATAATGCAGAAATTGAAAATTAAAAGCAGCTGAGGCTATGTCCCTTAGCCTTATGTTTCTGACATCTTACAAACTAATTTGGGGTTTTTATATACATGCCACAATACTAAGAGTCATCATTAAAACGTATATTGAGTTTCTCAGTGTCCACTTTTCTTTCTGTTTTCCTCTACCAGACTGGAATGTGCTATGAAGGGTGAGCACTTGCACAGCCCTTGTTGCTCATGTACAGTTAGTATACATGTATTTGTGCAGAGTTACACATGTTACTACCTTCAGTAACTCTGTGCAGAAAATAAATCTTCACAGTTGTGAACTTGTATGCCCTTTCAGGATATATATGTAAGTGGTTTTCTAAATGCCACTATGTTTAACTGTAATGGACATTGGTATTCTGTTTGACTGAGGTTGATTAAAGTAATAGATGATGAAGTATTTGTTATTGAAAAATCACAAAGGATGAAATGGACTTCTGAAATTATGAGAATCAAAATAGGCTTGTGATGAGTTTTTTGGTCTGTTGTTTTAAACCTGCAGTGCATAGTCAGTCACTCAGCAGCCATTTAAAAAAGAAGGGTGAGATGAATACAAATAACATCCTAATGATCCTTAACATGATTGTTCTTGTAATGTAGATTTTGTATTTCTGCTATCACAGTTGACTGGTGCCAGGTTTTCTAGTTACTCTGTTTTACAGAACTCTTGATATAAGATGAAGGCATAAATGAAAAATCTAGCAGAGGAACACTTGAGATATTTCAATTTTGGCATTGGCTCAGATGTTAGAGTTAATAGGAGTGTGGGTTGAGTTGGGGGGTGCCCACTGTGAGAAGAGATGTTAAAAATACAGCTGGAAATATTATTTTGCTGTTCATCGTGCAGGGGCACAATGGTGATATATTTGTCTGGCAGAACTATGTGCATTATTGTGTTGCTCAGTGCTGGCAGAAGGAGCTAATGAAAAAACATCTAATCACTTTAAAAAAAAGTACCATTTTAAACTCTTGTTGTTGTTTTTTTCCCCTATGTTTTAAAAAAAAAAAAAAATCTTAAAAATTCAAGTAGTTTGTTTTTTAAATATTAAGTTACATTCCAATTCTGGTTGCTTTTAAAAGACTTCTGTAATAAAATCACTACTTTCATCAGTGCAATTACAAGTTGATTTACTTTGGCATACCCTTCTCAGCCTAGAGAGACACGAATGACACAATTGACTGTTGAATGAGGCATTCAGAGATTGTGAAGAGAATGGGTTTTCATCTTCTTTTAAAGTTAACCTTGTGCCAAACTTTTGTAGAGGCTGTGGAGGTGATTATTTCATGTTACATAAATGTCATTTTCTTCATATAAATGTTTCCAAAGTGCATTCTTTGGCCATCACATCACTTCCATTTTAGTCAGATTTGCTGCTGACCCAAATGGAAGCAAGCTATCTTTTTTTTCTTTCCTAAATGAGGAATTCTTTCCTTTTTATATGTAAACTATGGAGGTAAAATTTTATTTCAGACATGGGAGTGACAAATCTGCTAAATAATTTCTCAAATGGGAAAAATCATAGCAATACCTATTCAGGAGAAATCATGAAGAGATATGTCAATGTACACACACACACACACACACACACAGATATATGTATTATTCTTACATGATACTGAGTTATTAAAAGCTGCATGTGTCAGAGTCAGAAATGAAATTATAATGCCTAACATTGAAAATGGGTTTGCTTATTTTCTCCATATGTTTTTCTTGCAGGATTGTTCATCTTCTGAAGAATACAGCATTGCTGCAGCATTGCTGCCCCTGACGACTGCTTTCTACAGGGTAAGTGGGTATGCAAAACCACGGCTATTTTGCATCTTTTTATATTACGTGCATTGTTAAAATAGACAAAGGAATGAAAGAGACACATGACAGGTAGGAAGATTCATTCTAAAATTTGTTGATGTCAGTGGAAGTTGTCAACTAGACTATTAGGGACATTGCTCCAGAGTTACTCTTTATTGGTCTTGGGTCATGATGATAATGATGCATGCACCCAGAAATAAATGCAGGCTTATAAGATTGGTTAGAAATTTTGGTTGACTTATATTTAGTCACCAAAATAATTGAAAAGAATGATTTCTGATGTTACTATGTCAGAACTGTTTATTGGAGTATTATTTTGTTTAATTTGCCACATTAAACATTGGCCAAAACGTACATGTTAAGTTTTCGGTCTATGTAGTTGTTAACTTTGGAGAATGTTATGAATGGCTTGTTTTAACTGTGTATTTGTTTTCAATTTCTTGGTTTGTTTTGGGAGTTTTTTGGGGGGAGGGGGAGAGTATATAGTGTTTGATGGGGTCAAAATATAATATAGTAAATATGAGAGTATGGATAATGCACATTTTGCAAGTAATTATTTCAAAAGCATAACTCTTGTATGACTATTTATTTCAGTGTCCCAATACAGTAATGTTTTCACTCCTTTTGGCTAGCTCAAGTTCTGCTTTTCAGGATGTACGTATCTGAGGAGATGAATTCAGAATGTGGACTTGCTTGCTTGCAATATTAAATAAGCCTTATTTAATGTGACTATTGTTATACAACCCAGTTTGGGAAATTGTATTCAGTCACTGGTAATTGGTACATCATGGTACTGCAAAATAGTTGTTACTGTGTCAGTTTAACCAGACTAAAAACAAGATAGAAATTGAAAAATACAGCCTTCCATCCTTCAGATGGTGTGTGAGGCATTTATGAGTAGCCAGTAAATAAAAGAAGTTTCCCATTTTAGCTGAATAGAAGCTAAGGTTTTGTGCAACAATAAGCTGAGAAATAAATCAGTAATTTTTTATTTAAATTATGCATTCTAATCAAACAGTTTCTGGTATTTTTAAGTTAGAAATACATTCTGACATGTGGTTTTTAGAATAAAAGATGTGGAAGTTTACCAGTCACAGAACACAGAAACATCCGCTGAAGGCACGAGCAATTTTGACCAAGTTATATGTGTAGAAAATATTTCAAAATTTCCAGTTTAAACTAGTACTTAACGACATATACGGTGCATAAGGTGGTAGATTTTTTTTTCTCTTAATTTTACTGTAAAATTATTTTATTTAAATGGCTTTTAGTTTAGAGCTGTACATAATACCTCAAGACTACTTTTGGGAAAGAGTGTACAGAGTATTTTCATTCTTTTATGTAACTTAACATGGTGAGATACTCAATTTTTCAATCCCAGCAAATAAACTTTCTCTCATCTTTAATTCATCTTTCTCTGTTCCCTCTCTTTTGAGGCCCACAGGAGCAGAATTGTGAGTTGTTTCGTTGTTGTTTCTGCCACTAATAGTTAATTTGGAGAAACAGCTAATGAGCTATTTATAGAGGTTTCCCCTATTTTATTCTTATTACCTCATTAATTCTACATTATCAAGAAACTTTAGTTTTATTTTCTGATTTTTAGTTCTTCTAATAAAATTAGACAAGACAGTCCACATAGCTCTTTACCTTGAGAGGCAGAGTGTATTTTGGCATGTTGCAGCAGTTTGGTAAGATTCAACATTTGGTAACATTTGAACAAGTAGGGGGGAAAAAAAGAAAGAAGACAGTAAAAAAAAATTTTTTTTTAATGATGTATCATGAGTGTTGAAACAAATAAGTTTTGATTTCACCATCTAGGAGAGCAAAAAGCTGGTTTGAATTAAGTGTTTCTTCTATACACTTGTATTTTTTGGTAGAGGTACCAAGATTTCATACTATTTCTGACAAAAGTTTCTCTGAGATCTTTTTTAATAACCCAGTCCCATACTTACTATTTAACTAAAGCTATACGCTCAGGCAACTGTGAGTCCCCAAGTGGAAGAAGCATGATGAGATTTCTTAATGTTTCCTGACCTGAATTAAAAATCAATGTAACCTGACTATTAACTTGCAAAAGCCAGCTGTTAATGCATAATAGAAAAAGAATTTTGTTTTTCCCAGATCTAATCCTCAGGTTCAGTGATGGTCCCCTTTGGTATGTCCCATTAGATACAATTCTTTGGCAAAAGTACTTATTTTGGTATAAAACTATTCATACTAAACCCAAACTGACATGTTGTGCAGAACATAAGATCATTAGACAAACTTCACAGTGATTAGTTAAAACTAAGATTAACATTTTAAGGTTCAGTTTGGAATTTGAGTGAAAAATTACACTTTTTAGAGCATTTTTCACGTTCTCTAGAGGTTTTCAAAATTGTGTTGTAGACTAGAATGAGTGTGTTCTACCTGGCATGAACCTCTGCTTCAATGTGCAGAGCTGTTACCTCTGCTGCGTGACGGTGCTCATGCTGCTCAAAGATGAAGCAGTGTTTGGCAGGGTGTACTTGTTTTATTGATGTTTCTCTTACCAGAATACCATGTTTAATGCCAGCAGCATGTTAAACCTTATTTCACCTAACCCTCTTGAGACTGCATAATGTTCTTGGTAGCCCAGAGTGGAGGAACTGTGAGTCTAATAGACCCAGGTTTTCATTTGTGTGTGCATTGGTGTTATTGTGACAATATCTGCAGTAAATCAGAAAACCTTGTAGAGTTACATTGGTCAAATAGGTGTTTTACCATCTATGTTTGCTACAGAGTTTTGATGGGAAATTCTGATGGGATTTTGTGTCACAGCATTTTATTGTTAATTTAATTCCTGTTGCTTCAAATGAAGCAATAAAATTACACAACATCGCAGTTCCTTTATGAAAGAACAGTTGTCTATATGAAGTATTAAGTTTCATTTTATTTATCTAAGACAAAGCAGAGCACAAGGAAACGATTACCTATTCTTCCTGTATAACTTTACTGTATGTGGCCACAAGTAGTGCAGCCACCAAGTGTTTTGAAGCATATGAATAGTGAGAAAGATGTGGTTTTGTTTGAGTTCAGCAGATACATCAGGAAACTGTTTAGTGAGAGAAACACACTCCTAGAGGTGATGTTGGTAAGATTTTGGAATGGTTGTCTCACAAAGTAGTCAGTGCACTAGTGTTGAGGTATTTTAAAATATTCTTGGGAAAACAGCAAAAAATTTGTAGAAAAGAACAAGCTTGCATGATGTAACTCGTTTTGTCTTAATGTCTTTGCTTATGTAAAAACTAGTCGAGGGTATTTCTACATAGATCCAATTAAAATTACAAGAAACATCATGCTGTGTACAGCATGCGGTGAGCTCTTGGGATGTCTGGGGAAATTTCAGAATTCTCCCCAAAGTCTGGTGAGTGATCTATTGTGAAACTTGATCAGGCAGGATTTGATCGCACTCTAACTCAGAGCTGATGGGATTAAATTCATAGACAGGAAGTCAGCACTGGTTGCATATTTGTGGCCTGCAGTAATAATTGATTTTTTTTCTTGAAAAAATAGTCACAATGCGTTTTAAAAATTTTAAATATTGGACACAAGCTGGTAGCAAAATGTGACTCATCAGTGACAGTGGACTTTGGTGTGTACTGTTAATGTCACAAAAACAAACAAATGTTTGCTTCTGAGTTAGAAAAGGGTTTTAGTTTACCCTTAGTAATACTGTTGGAATTTTGTTTAAAATGAAACAATATAAATAAAAAGTATTTATACATGAAGATGAAAGAATTTTTCCATGTTTTCTTTGTACGGATGACCCATGCTTATTTGGTGTGCAGTCATTTCTTCTGTGTATAAAGTAGAAATGTAGTATTCCTTGGTGCTGCAGAAAAGAGGTCTTTCTTCTATGTGTGGGAAGAAGGGACATGAGGAAAAGGACATATTTTAATTGTGTTTTCATTAACTCATCAATGAAGACAATTTGACAATTGTAAATTGGCATCCTGAATTTCCCAGAATTTGGATTCCCTGTTTTAGTTCAGGGTTTCTGCCAAGGTGGCAAGATGTGGTGTACATGGTGCTGCATTTCTGGAAGGTTCAGTGTGCAGCCAGGTCCAGCCTGTCCACTGGACAACAGGCAGAGGGAGCAAAAGCTGCGTACTCGCTGCTGTCCCATGGCAAGTCACAGCCAGAGGCCACTTCTCCATCTTCCCTCCCTCTGCACCTAAGGTAGGGTTTGACAGTGTGTTCAAACATTTTCCTTCAATCTCTCCACCACTGTAGAACCTGAATGTGCGGGTTATAATACGATTTTGTAACTTTGGGGGATCTTCTTCACAATTTTATAAATACAGTTTTATGGTTGAGCTGTTATATAATCACCTGTGTTCCCATACCTTTCTAAGTACATACCAGCACGTTACATAGTAAATACCTGCGCACACTTGCAAATTTTTGTTATTTGGCATTCAGAAGTTGTTTGAATAAAGGAAGTGGCATAATAAAAATATGCTATTCTGACATGAAAGTTTGCTCTGTGAAATATGATGAATGGGCTTCCATATTTTATAGACAAGACAAGCATTGATTTAAATTGCAGTATCCAGAGCAGTATTATATTTTGGAATCACAGGTCTTTAATTTAAATTTCTGAGTCAATTGTTGTTTTGAATGGCTTGGTGTACATTTGGATAGTGCTGGTCTAGTTTCAGCAAAAATAACCCAAAGGAAGTAAACTCTTTCACAGTTCAGATGTATTGCATTAAAGTTGACATTCATCATTTAGCGTAGTGCAGTGAGATGCACTGGAAACTGCTTCATAATTTTTATGTGATTAAATTATGTAACTCTTGTGAGGAACGGAGGGGGAAATTGGTGGGGGGGAGGTTATTTTTTTAATTTATTTTATTTTATTTTAATGCTTCTAAGCCACAAAATTTCCAATAAAATTTCAGTTGGATATTGGTGGTAATTTTATTCTAGAACTCGAACAAAACATGAGAGAAATATTTTGCAGACTGGGGCTAACAGAAATCTTTAGGATATTTGGCTGTTCATTTGGCTGCCCATTTGTCATTTGTACTCTATAAGCCTCTATCTTTCTTTATTGAGAATGAAATAGAATTACATAAAATAGGAGGCTTCCTTTATTTGGTGTTTTTAAAGTTCACCAAAATTTGGTAAATGGTTTTACTTAAAACCTTTGCATATAATACAGAACATTTATTCGTGTCATCTTAGAAATTGTCCTGGTAGCATTTTCAAGATGAAAAGGATTTTAGTCCAGGTATACGGGAAATGGTTTTTTGTTTAATTTTTTTATATAATCTTCAAGGCAAGTATAAAATTGTGGTTTAAGTAAAAAAACTGACGTTAATAATAAAATGTGAAACTGTAATTATTCCATGTTAACTCGTCGATAGAAATAATTCTCGTATTTTCCATAGTGAAATTATATTGTGCTCTTTTGCATAGTATAATAATTAAATGAAAGTTATTTGAGCATATACTTTTCTAGCTGAAATGGATTACCAAGTTTCAGTAACAGTTATGGCAGATGTTCAATGGAAGAAAGTCTTTTCTCCTCAAAATGCCTGAATAAATGACCACTTTATTCCAGAGCCTCTTAGGTGTGGGAAGAATTCCCAGTTACAAGGATAAGGGCTTTCTCTGAAGATTGGAGGCAGTACTAGAGAAATTCAGAATAGTTTGTAATATTTTAACTGTTACCATCAACCACTTTTCCAAGAGAGACCCAATTCAAGGTTAATTTATGTCACAGAAGCATCATAAACTGAAATGTACTTTCTGTTGTGTAGCATCAGCTACGAAGTCACAGGGAAGTTACCCAGTGAGGGGCTGACATGGAAATCTGTGATGATGGTGAAGAGATGATTCCATTTTTATGTCTTTGTCAAGCAGATTTTACAATTGCTATCAGCTGGAATCAGTGGATTATTGGTCCATCTGTACTGTGGAAAACAATGAAAAAATTGGCACTAACATTGTTTCTGTTACTTATATTAATCATTATTTTAGAATGTGTAAATTCTAGGGAAATGCATAAAGTTACTGGATGATGCAGTTAATTTTGAAAAACAAAATTAGTGTAGGTTTTTACCTTTAACATGAGTTTTGATTCTTAACTTCTATTTCTGCACGACCATGATTGGCCCTAGTAATTCTCATTATCATCAGCATCATCAGCCTCCTAGAAGCCAGAAAGACTTTCTATACTGTGTTAGCTTTTTTTTTTTTTTACACCTAGTTACTATATTTCCTTCTAAAAGCTTCTGTCCTACTCTGACATGTTTGCATTGAAGTCACTTCTACTTTAAAATTCTCCACTCTTGAATTGCTGGCTTTAATTTAGGAAACTCCCATCATGAAAGACTTCCTTTATTGACTTGGCAAGAAGTTTTGTCTGCTTCCATTAATTTTCTTCTGGTATCTCTATCCTGCCAGTTCTGATAATATCTTAGTCTATGGAAATGTTTTTGTGACTAAAATAGTATTAAGTAACATTATATTTAGTACTGAAGTTATTTTTATTTATCCATTCGCAGAATGCTAATCCCTTTTGTATAGAAGTGCGTTGTTACCCACTTAAAAAAGAGCAGAAACATGCCTGTATCATATAGTAGATAATAAGAAGGAAACTGAATCACAAAGGAAAACGTATGTTCGACACACTTTGTGGTTTCTATTTTTTACATAACTCTTCTAAAACAGACAGTAGGGAATTGAAGGGTATCACACAGGGAGAAGAAAGCTTTTTCTGCAGGACTTCAAATGAAGTAATAAGTATCAGAAGAACATATATTAGCCTTCAGCATTGGGTTTTGCTGTTCTTTCACTATCAGAGTCCTAGTGCTTCTTCATGTCAGCAGAGGATGTAATGTTTCAACTCCAGATAGCAGCCTGGCCTGTTAGGAGACAGTGAGTGGTGATGCTTGTGAGAAGTGTAAAAGGGCATGATACGCTGCCTTGTTTAGCAGGGGTAAGGTTCGGTGTTTATCCTTTCAGGTTATTCATGTTTTCTCAAGAAAAAAAATGTGTTTATTCTTCAGCTTGTTGTCAGTTCCTAGACTTCTGGCACTAGTGTGATTTAAAACACCATGCAGTATGTTTAAAATATAAGACAGATTATTAAATCTTAATATGTAAAATGCTTTTCTGTATATCACCTTGTTTAACAATTCTTCATTCAGAGATCTTGCTCATTTTGCATATATTAAAGTTGACAGACAAAAGATTGATTAAGAGCATTTTACAATATTACCAAGTGTGTATATTAGCATTATTTTCATTCCTGAAAAATCCAGGAGCCCTAGTTGTGGGCCAGAACTGCTGGTCTTGCTTTTGTGCAAAAGAACAGAAAGATGATGATACTTATCCTCAAGAGTTTAGAATATATATTTGAAATAAGTAATAAAACTTGAAGCCAGACAGTCTGAAAGCATTGGAAGGAAGCTGTGGACTCATCATTATTGTTCATGATTAATAATAGTCATCATTATTCATAATAGTCATCATTATTGTTGGTAATTCTGTCCACCAGTAAATTAATTATGGCTGAAGTTTTTATAGACATGACCTAAAAGCAGTATTTTACTGGATTCTGAGAGAAGATAATGTTCTTACTTGGCAGGTGCTTATGAATATGAGTGGGGTCATGGAAGAGAATTTTCAAGGTGATGGTCAAAGTTCTGTTAATATTTCCAAACACTCTTCCAGTCAAGGTTTTTATTACATCCATTAAAAGTTATTTTCATACAAATATTATAGTACAGTAAGTTATTTTTGTAAAAGCAAACATACTTTTTAAGTTAAAATAGGAATCCGAGGATTCTTGTTAGCTATGATTGAGTGGTTTTGCAGAATCACTTGCAAACACAGACACTGAAATGTCATCTTTTATCCTTAAGATTTTAATTTGTGCACTTTGATTTTGAATGGATACATACTACCTGTCAGTAGAACACATCTGATATCTGTGTAGCTACAGAATATCCCGTAACTGTTTTTACGGGGTGGGGGGGGAATCAAACCTGGAAGAAATTAAACAGAAAAGTATAATATGACAGTTTAGCATATTAGTAGGAGAGGCTAACTAGAGGATTTTTTAAAGATGTGTCTTTACAAGGAGTTTTGGAAGTCAATTGCTGCAGTAACTTTGCTCTGTTGAAGAAGCTGGCTTTCCCAGAATGATAACATCATGGGAAACATGGAAGAGAACTTTGCAATCTGTAATTCCTTTCCTTAGTGGTTTGTGGGAGGAAGTACTTGGTCAGGGGCAAAAAAAACCAGCCAAACCTCAATGCAATTAAAATAAGATGTAATGATAAATTTTATAGTAAATGCTTAGTTCTCTAACTGAGGAACTGATCCACTATCTCCTAGAGTAAACAAAAACCTTCCCGTTTTATTTCCACTAGTATTGGATTACATCATTTGTAACTATTCCTGATTTCACGTCAGCTACTTTTCTAGAATTGGTAGGGGACAATGGCTTAGCTGTAACAGTTTTCATTTGCATATAGCCCAGCTCTTTACGTTGTTACCTCTAGGAGGGATTACAGTGTTACAGAAATTATGATTCACTTAGAATTTTCACCATGAAAGAATGTCTGGTGGTTTAATTAAAATTTCTAGTAAAACTTCTGACCTTAAGCTGTAGGCATTTGCATTCAGCACCTCCACAGTCATTTTCTTTGCTTGTTGGTCAGATTGGATCTTCAAATCTCTCAAACAACTTAGCTCATGCTTGGTTTTCCTGTCCTTACTTTCAGAATTTGTCATAATATTGTGCTTCCCGTTTTTGCCCATCCTCTTTCTCTCTCTCTCTCACCTTCTGAACCATGTAGTATACATAATTTATATTGCCAAGGTGAGATCTACAGTGGTTATAATTTTATTAATCTGCAATTTATATTCTGTATTGTACCCTTACGTTTTTGTAATTTGCTCATCCTGTTTTTGAGGGCTACTCAAGGACTCTTATTGTAATAGTTTCTTCAGATAAGGGAATGATTTATATCTAGAGAAAGTCAGAGAGAATTCTACCACTGAAGACAGAGAACGCTGCATTAAGAAGAAGGAAAATAGTAATTAAAGAAATACTTTGGAACATTACTTAGGTGCTCTATTTAGCTGGGCTTAAAGTTACATATCAAGTCATTGATAATCCTAAGAAC
Source organism: Acropternis orthonyx (assembly GCA_035583155.1). NCBI lineage: Eukaryota > Metazoa > Chordata > Aves > Passeriformes > Rhinocryptidae > Acropternis > Acropternis orthonyx. The sequence continues at coordinate 10,893,065 of JAWWEU010000158.1, forward strand.
CACTATCTGAATATCAATAAAAAGCCGTAACTTGTGAGACTTACAGGGTTTATTTGGTTCTGAGCACAGACCTGGATAAGGACTTTGGTTCTACCAGTACATCATTCCAGTGCAATCACAGGTGCACACGCTCACTGCTGAGCCACCCGATGCCAAAGGAATACAATGACATTTTAGATTTTCAAAATAGCTGTGTCACAATTTAAAAAAACTGTTCAGATGGATTCACCACTGCAACTGAGAATTTGTGGTATCTGTAACAATTAATGAATTTAAAGTGTGGTGAATAGTGTAATGATAAACTCTATAAAGAAGTTACATTTAAAAAAAGCCCCAGAAATTTAATGTACTGTATATTGGGGGAAAATCGACGTGTTTCTTATCCACCTCTGAAGCCTAACCTTATTTAGAATTGTGAAGTTCTGGAATGAAAATGTCTTCTCTCTTTTTTTGTGCAGTCTGAATGTGCTTCATTCTAGGTGATTTTAGTTTCCTTTCCATTTGTGTATAACAGAACTTTTTAAATCTCTTCTGTGTCTCTTTGGAGAAAGAATTTTGTTATTATGCACATTATTTAATCTTACATGGAACTTTGTGTTAGCATATATCTGTCCTATCTTGATGCAGCTATATAGAAATCTGAGATATTCTGCATGGCTTTAAGTAATTGCATGATCTTCAGGAATCTTGGGTTAGAGACCATGAGTAATTAGATGTTTAAGTGACTTTTGCCAGAAAAATGTATACAGTAAATAAAGCTCCATCCACAATTACATCCCATTTTTGCAAAATTCTAGAATTCTATTGCCCTCTGCTGGTTTAATGTACCTGTCTGTGATTTGGTAACACTGAATTATTAGTGAATTGACCTTACTTTTATTATTCATAGTGAAATAATAGTAGACAAACAGTGTAATGAACTGCTTTGCTGATCATTTTGTTTTAAAATAGAACTTGGATCTTGGGTCCTGTCTAGTTTGGTGGCTTTCTGAGGGTAGGAAAGGTGGCAAATTTTCTTTTTTTTTTTTTGCTGAGATTTTCATGTTGGAGACAAAGTTTGATTTAGTATTTCGCCTTTTTTTTCCAAAGCAGTAAAAATCAAAACTTAAAAAAAAAAATAATGAAAACTTCACAGTTCTTACTTTATGTTTCTATTACCTTTCTCCACATTTGTGTGTACAATATATGTGGGTGTAATTTTATACTTCAGACCAGAAGGGGAAACCATTTGTTGAATTGAATTTTTTGGCCCATGCAGCATGCAGTCAGACTTGGAAAGATACTCTTATACACTTATACTTGAGTATGTGCATGTTATGATTTTGAAGTGAAAGAGGCTGGATTTAGAATAGATATTAAGAATAAATTATTTATTGTAGTGGTGATGAGATGCTGGAGAAGGTTGCCCAGAGAGGCTGTGGATGCCCCATCCCTGGAAGTGTTCAAGGCCAGGCTGGATGGGGCTCTGAGCAACCTGGTCTAGCGGAAGGTGTCCCTGCCCATGGCAGGGGGGTTGGAGGTAGATGATCTTTAAGGTCTTTTCCAGCCCAAACCATTCCACAATTCTCTGGTATATGGACACATGTGATGCAGTGTTGTTTGCAAGTAATATGTAGGTAAGGCTCAGTTGATGTAGCTTGATCCTGCAAGGCAACTTGGAAGTCTTTTTGGACTTAGCCAGTGTCTGTGTGGGGATGACATAGATCTGAATGCAGGACTGGCTCATGGAATGTGTTCATATGCAGAACATTGTTTACGTTGTTTTGGGCAGGGGCAGCGTGTTGCCTACAGCACATGGTACCTACTTGTGATATGCAATAGGTGGTAACTGACTGAATACCTATAAAAACAGCTCCTTTAAATTAGCAATGCACTGAGTCCTGGATGATCCATAAGCTTACACTTGCAGGCTTCCAGGGGTAACCTTAACCAGTACAGGAGAGGAAGTGTTGTGATCTCTTTTGCTATGCAAAGGTGTTGCAGTAGCTTCCTCACAGAGGTCAAAGGGATAACCCATAGCCAGTGATTCCTCCAGGAGCTTGAGGAGGACGCCATTCTTTGCATTCAGCAGCAATCTCCTTCTCGCTTCCTTTCCTTCCTTTTCTCACCAAATATATCCAAACCAGTAACTTGGGCTGTAAGTTGGAGATAGAAATCTACTTTATTTCTGAAATAAACTGGATTTCTCTAAAAAAGACTTCTGTTGAGTTTGTCCCTTCGTTTCCATAGCTGAGACATGCAGCAAAATCATGTGAGAGAAGAGCAGTCTCAGGTATATTTATATTCTGCTTTTTACTCATTTTGTTTTAAAAACCTTTTTCCAACTTCACAGTCAATAACTGGATCCTTTGTTTTACTAGACTAAACTTGCTTTCTTCTTTAAGCTTCATGGGTGTAAAGGATAGTAACTGATGAGTGATCAGCACAACATATGCTTTGCTTTTTCAGAAACAAGCAATCTTGATAAGTAAGTTTGGCAATCTTACAGTTGGTGCATGTGTTTTACTGAGCCATGAGTATCAGTTTCGGAATCAGAAGAATCCAGTTTTGGGAAAGAGGGGAAAAAAAATCTAGGCAGGTGTTATCTGGCACTCCTCATTAAGGCAGAAATAACGGCGAGATAATTCCTGAGCTCAAGAAGTTGCCTATATAGTCACATATATCAAGTCCCAAATCTACGTTGTGTTTTCAAGTGATAAATGTAATTCATCATTTTCACATGGGTAATGTCTGTTTCATACAGAATTTGGGAGGGAACTGTTCGGGGTTTTCTAAGTTCTGTCAATATATTGAAAGGATTCAGTGTACTTTGCAGTAGTTACCTGATTTCCTGTTGGTTATTACCATTTACACCTCAAGGCTCTTTTAAGCTATCATATGGGCAGCTTTAAAGTGAGGACTTCATCAGTTCAGAACTATTTTTATAATTTTTTTTCTGGGGTCTTTTTTAAGCTGTCAGTCCCTAAATCCTCCCTTACAAGTAGGAAATTCTTGTGCTGCCTCCTACATTCATTCTGTCTGACAGAAGTGAATTATCAGGACAGAGGGAAAGAGTGTAAATACCAGTGTAGTTTAGCTGTCCTGTGGAAAGCTGGGTGAATATATGTTTTCTATAAGTAGTATTGCTTGATGGACAACACCAAACTACTGTTCTGCTTAAACTGGAGACATTTTGAGCAAATACTTTTGAATGCAACAGTAAATATTGGAGTCCTTTTGATATGTTAGATTAGTTTCCATTCTAGTCAAGTAGGCTGACTAAGCATTCCCAGAGCAGAGAATATAGACACTGCAAGCTTTATGGAATGCTTGTATTTGTACCAAAAGTATTTTTAGTCCATGGATTTGGACTGCACAGGAACAACGGTGTGCTTCTTGAGGCTGGTATTTGTATTCCTTTTTTACAAACAAACTAACTGAAACAAACTGAGAAGCCAAAGTGATCTTGCCCAAAATAACTGGCAGAGCCAGGAACTGCAAGTCCTGATTTTGGTTCTGTGCTCTGGGCACTATCAGGTTTTGCCATTTGTTTCAACACATGCAGGTGGTGAGAAGGATAATGTTTATGAGCACTGAGCTTTTTGATGTGTTTGCTTTCATCCCTCTCTGAATAAACTATTTTTAATTTGTCTAGGACTTATTGTCAGTGTTGATTTATGTTATTATATTTGAACACAAATCTCTGTCGTTTCAAAATTATGTATTGTAAATGTCTGCTCGTGATTTTAAATTATGAGCACAGGAAGAGCATCTAAAAGCCCCTCAGCTTTCCTGCCATGTTTGTCCCCATGTGAAAATGATTTATTTCATTTTTATATCCGTAACAATGTTACTGTGGACCCAGAGTTAGGAGCTTAAACTTCTTGGGTCTGTGTCAAAGATCACCCCCTCTTTACTGAGTTTACCCAATTACCTGATTTGGGCTGAGACATCAAAGGTGACTGAGGAAGTTGATGATCAATTCACTCTTTTGTGTGGCATTTACTACACAAATTGACATGTGCTAACTACCAACTACCTGGGATTGAACGGATATTTTCCTTTGCCTTTCCCCATTTTTTTCCCTTTCCCTTTTTTCCTTTCCCCATTTCCTGACATCATACTGCTTTTTTGCAGATCTATTGTGACTGGGAATTACTGTCAGTGAAAAGAATAAAGAATAAATCAAAGTAAAAGTCATGATATGGCTTTAGCACTAACCCTTGTTTTTGAGATACGTTGTCCGAATCTGTGTTCCACAATTTAGTCATTATCCCCATTCCTCTGTAACACAGGTTTTGTGCATCTGGAATTTTAATTAGGTGAATGATTGGGCCAAATCCATTCGGGGAGGGCCTGTGGTAATTCCCATGGCTGAACAAATGAGGCCATTCTGAGCTACCACTATACACATCTACCAACAGGGAGGTGCAAAACCTGCAGGTCTTACAGAATAAAGATTGCTGTAAAGGATGTGGGTTTAGAGGAGGAAAGAAGTAGGCCTCCTGTATATTTTGCAACCATCTTCTCTGGGTTTTTCATTATTAAGACTCATTTTCATGTACAGTTATTTATCCTGCTAATTAATAGGTTTGACAAGGCATATTTTGTGTATATAATATGATATATATTGTTTGTAACATCATTATATAATATTATATATATATATATATATACACACACACATACACACACACACAAATATAGTTAGTGTGTATTTTGTATGCCTTAGGTTTTTTTAAGGGAGTCCAGCATTCACTTACAAAGATCAGTAGTGTTTGTTCAGACCTGTTCTGTGATTTAACAGCTGTATCAGATGTGGGAGCTGTTACTGTGTGATCAGTTACTGTTTCCTGTGAGCTGCCATAAAACTTCATCACAGCTGAAAACAAACAAGCTATCTTCTCTTTCAATCTGTATTGAATAAACAAAGTCACATTGAATATGAGTTGAATCTTATACACATTTAGATTTCTTAACAGCTTACCAAGAAGTTTTGATGAAATTCTGCATGATTAAATAAAATATATATTGTTCTCTTTTGGTGGTTCATCATAAAAAGGCATTTTGATTGGGTAAATTGTATTAGCACATCACATACATTTCCTCAACATAAAATTTCAAAGGACTTTGGAATAAGGTCCTTTGATAAGGAATGAATACATGGCACTTGATCAGGACTTTTAGTTCATGATGTACTTGGAAGAGCATCGTGAGGAAAACACAGTTTGAAGAATTGCAAAACCAGAAATCTGTAAACCAGACTCTAAAATTTTCAATTGTAATTTCCTAACCTTCCATTTGGATGCCCAAGTGCCTGCTAAGAAAGTACTGTGAGTACAGGCTGTTGTGAGCAGTTGTACAATTGCAAATATTAAATCAAGTAGTGTTTGTGCTCTCCAGGAAAGTGGTTTACAATGTAATCACCAAAGTAAAATTTCAGTTCTAGAGACAGTGTGTATTTCAGGTGTGGATAGTATTGTGAGTGAAAGGCATTAAATGAGGCACCCAGTAATATACTTTATTCTTCAGTTCTGCTGCAGAAATAATCAAAGCAGTTATTTAGATTACCTTCTTTGCTACATGCAGTATACAACACAGATTTTTATTTTTTTTTGCGGTCTTCTCTTTTTCAAGAAGAACATGATAAATTCATTCTTCATGATTCAGATCTTTGAAATAAATTTCCGTTCATTGTATGTGGTTATCAAGAATATTAAACAACTCACTGGGAGACTAGTGCAACCTAAACAAATAGATCTGCTTGAAAAAAATGGTTCATTCATAATGACTAATGCTGTAAGAATCCTGGATGTGTTTGAGACCTTACAGTGATCCAGACCCTTGGGACTTCAAAGAACATACCCAATTTAGCACACTTTCAGAAGCTGGATTTGGGTCATAGAGTACAGTAAATAAAACTGAAGAGAACAGTTTATCTAATCTTGTACTGTTGCAACAAATGCAGTTTACTGGAAGAACTCAGTTACATATTTCGGTCTGTACAACTAATTTTATGTGTACATGTATATATATAATATGTATTTTAATATATATATTTATATTCCACTACTCAAGTCATACCCTTCAAAAGAAATTAATTAATAGGACTAATTTGTCAACTTTGCACTTTTTTTGCTTTCAGAAATTAGCACCTGGAGTTAGTCAGTTTGCTTACACCTGTGTACAGGATCATCCCATCTGGACTAACCAACAGTTTTGGGAAACGACCTTTTATAGCAACGTGCAAAATCAAGTTCGCTCCCTCTACCTTACAGCCAAAGATGACAACCTTTTAAAACAAAAGGTAGGAAAAGATATTAAAGTAAATATTAAAATAGACTTTTTCATTGTCTCCTAAGTTACAGAGAGGTATGGTTCCTCCAATTGTATGTATTTTTCTTTTGTTTTCCCCATATTACACAGCATACAGTAACGAGAAATAATAAAAATGTACATTTATTTGCAAAGCATTATGATTTGATGTTATATTTATGATTTTTCAAACAAGCACTTACGGTAGAATTTTCCACGCTGCAATTTCTATGTTTTTCCTGTGAGTAACAACTTAGTGTATAGCAATGTTTTAAACAGCCTGTATGGACAACCTAAGCTGGCAGCAGTTCTAGTGCCCGGGGTTGGATTATGACAAGGCCCTGGGGTGATCTCTGTTGAATGGCACTCTGCCAGGTTTATTAAAATTGGACAGATCTTTCAGAACACAAATTGTCTGTCTCAGGAGGAAGAAAGTACATATCTAATGCAAAAAAAGGAATGGGGGATGCCTTGCAGCATACTAAAATTAGATTTATTTTTATTAAAGAGCACATACACATAGAAAAGAGCCACTTTTAATCGCTCTTCTTTTACGAAAATATCCTTATCGACTATGTGACTGAAAAGTGTATGCTACCCAAAGTATTGTAAAGAGTAAGTAAGAGTAAAGAAGTAAAATAGACAGAGCTAATCCCAGAAATTTAGTCAGAATGAAGAACTGCAAAGGCATTTTGGGGTAAAGAGGCAAGGACCGTGTGTACAGGGAGCCTCCTCCAATCTGACACGATGTAAAGAAACATGTGAAGAACAGTAGCACTTACAGGACAGCATCTACTTTAACCCTCACATATGTTTATATGGAAAATTAGCTCAACTTAGTATGGAAAAAGCATTTGCAAGATATCTAGTGCTTTATTAATTTAACATCAGGCGTTAGGTCACCAATACCGGCTGCCAGATTCCTTTACTCTAGTTTGACTATGTGCCATCTACCTAGTTTGCTTGAAGCTAATGCTAGAGTTGGACTCCAACATATAACAACATGAATGTTTCAGCTGGTCTGGAAGCTATTTATAGAAAAGCTCTCACCTGAGCATCCTAGGAATTTGGAGAGTATCGCCCAGATCAGGCAATGAGCTGCATGCTATTCCTTGATCTGATTTATGCTTGTTCATATGTGAACTAGGTGGGTAAGTTAAAGAGAGGAGCTATATTAAAGCATGAAAGATAGTATGACATAGAAAAGTCTGAAAAGAAATGATGTTACTTAGATCTGTCTACATTGTGCTACTTGTGTATTTCAATAAAATACTTTCAAAACTCAGTTCCCATAATCATAACTCTCCCTAAACCCTATTAAGTGTAGTTATTTGCTTTTTCTTTTTAAATTAATATATTATTTAAATAGCTGAAGAGGTTTAGTAAGAAATTTAATAAATGAAGTTTTGACTAAGCATTTTTTTTTTAAGTTATGGCTTTATTATTTCTTCTATGCCTTTATATTTCTTTCTGTATGTCTTCTAGGAGAAAAATTCTGCAAGTCCAGACCAGGATAAGACAGCCATGGACCTGGCTGCCGAGCAGTTGCGGTTGTGGCCAACTCTTAATAAACAGACACAGCAGGAGCTAGTCCAGAATGAGGAAAGCACAGTTTTCAGTCAGGCCATTCATTTTGCCAACCTCATGGTCTACCTGCTGGTACCACTGGATACGAGTAAGAACAAGTTGCTGAGAACTTCAGCCACTGGTGACTGGGAGAGTGGAAGCAACAGCATTGTCACAAACAGGTGAGTGTCCAAGTTCAGTGGTCATCAGTCAGGATGGGCCACAGTTTGCAAGGTGGTCTTAGCTTTTAGGACTTGTGCTAATTACCAGATTATTTCAGTATCTTCACTTCTTTTCAAGGTCATTAGTTAAGGAGAGCAGAAGTCTAACATCATTTCTCTTAAATAACAGAACTTAATCTGGAGTAATTTATCACCATTTAAAGGAACATAAAAGTTGTATTGTATTTTAATCTAGTAATGCAGATGTTGAAGACAAACACAGCATATGGTGAGAAAGAAAACAGTAACCCCCCCAAACTACTGTTAGTTTTTATATAACTTGAAAAAAAAAAAACTAAAATCAAGAAAGCTTTTGAACAGCATACATAAAATCACCATTTCTGTGCAACAGCTGCAAGAAGGAAAGGCACTGAGGTCACAAAAAGCAAGATAGCTAAACCACAATGGCAAAGGTTAAGTTACTAAGGAAGCAGGAGGAGTATAACACCAGTTATGTTCCCTAGCGTGCAAATCCAGGACATTTCATAACAAGCCTTCCTCCCCCTCTGTTTGCCGTCTTCATTATCACCTATCTGTACGAATTCCCACCTGATAAAATCATAGAACACCATGTGAAAACACTGATACCAAGTAAAAGGCTATCAGGACAAAATTCCCCATGGAGCTACTGATTTCTGCTGACTAAACACCTCTAATCTCAGTATGCCTGTGAGTTGTATGTGATTGTGATGCATGTTGTAATCTGTGAATCTGACCCTTAATATTGTTATGGGAGGCATTTTTAGGCATTCAAAGTACATCTCCCACGGACTTGCTTGCTTATCTGATGCACAAAAATCTTTTCTTGAGGTCTTTTTAGATTTTGATTCCTTTGCTCTGCAATCAAAATAATACATTTAATGTATCTTTCTCTTTATAACTGGATTTTTGTGTATCACAGGTTGTTAATACTGTGCTTGACTTTATGAAGAAAAGACATAGAGCTCACTTCCAAAAAGCTGTTTTGTGGGCCTCTCTTAACTGAGCTTACAGAGGGAAAGTTCTCTTGTGTCATCATCCATGAAGTTTTGAGAGTGTTAATGCAGTGAAAGTGCAATGTACTTGTGGTACCACAATATGCTTTTAGCCAGATTTGTGAATTGTCACTAGAAAAAAACCCCACAGCTTGTCTCTGTCTGGCCAGGTGTCATGTGTGCATCACCAGCAGAGTTTTTCACCACCTGACATTACTTTTTTTTAATGCCAATAGTATTGCAGGCAGTGTTGCAGAGAGTTATGACACTGAAAGTGGATTTGAGGACTCAGAGAACAACGACGTTGCAAATGCAGTTGTGCGCTTCATCACCAGATTTATTGACAAGGTTTGCACAGAAAGTGGAGTTACCCAGGATCACATCAAGGGTCTGCACTGCATGATACCAGGTAGGAATTGTGGCTTGTAGTCTTTTTTTTTTTTTCTTTTTTTTTTTCTTTTTTTTTCTTTTTTTTTTTCCTTTTCTAGTGAGACAAATGCATTTTTTAGTTTCACTTACTTTCAGTTATGTTAAAAGGTTAGATTTCCTTTTCAGATGGTAATTGCTGTTGAATTTTAAATAATTATTCCCTTGATGTTTAAACTGGAGAATTTCAGAACATCACAGTTCTAATTAGATTGCAATGAGTGCCTTTTCACATTATGTAAGATTTCGCTTATGGTATTACTGCTTTCCAGGCATTGTAGCAATGCACATAGAGACTCTGGAGGCTGTCCATCGTGAGAGTAGGCGGCTTCCGCCAATACAGAAGGCAAGTATTATGAAACATATTTGTATTCCTTACAAGTATTAGAATCATGCAATTTAGTAATCTTTTTTCCCTCTCATAATGTTAGGAGGAAACATCAAAACATTAAAAGAAAATTTCCAGCAGTGATAAATAAAGTGCTTGGCTTTGGTCTCATGAAATATGAACTTATGAAACTAGTAGAGCCAAACTTCTCATCATAAACAAGCTATTGCATGCCCACTGCTTTTTGAGACCCATTTCTCTTAGTTGAGTCCAAACTCCATCTCCCTTCTTTGGACTCAGTCTCATAATTTTGTTTTGAAGCTTTTAAAACAAAGTATTATAACTAGACTGAAGTATGACAATGATATTGCTGTTACATTTCTGCTTTCATTTGTTTGCATCAGCCCAAAATTCTACGACCAACTTTACTGCCAGGAGAAGAATTTGTTTGTGAAGGTCTCCGTGTGCTACTAGATCCTGATGGCAGAGAGGAAGCTACAGGAGGACTGCTTGGAGGTCCTCATATCCTCCCTGCTGAAGGAGCTTTGTTCCTTACCACTTACAGAATTATATTTAAAGGCACTCCTCATGATCAACTGGGTAAGAAAATCCGAACAGTGGTAATTGTAGTCCTTCAGATAAGCAGAGTTTTGAGGTGGCCTGTCCCCCTATTCAACATCAAAATGTACATACCTCACAGTATAATTTTTCGTCTTGGACAAAATGCTTAGTATTTTTATATCTCTTTTCTACCTGTAAAGTTGGTCTGATATTGCTGCCTTGAAAAGCAATGTTCTTAGGCTTCTTCAGCACTAAGCAAGAACATAGATTCCATGTGAGATCTGCAGCTTCCACTACTCCTAAGTTTTCGTGAAACGTTCTTTTCAGACACTGGAAGCAAGTTAAAGGAAAAATATGCATGTGTTAGTATTCTACCTAAAATTATTGCTTGTAACTGCAGTAATTTTTTAATATGTAATGGAAATAGCTCTTCTAAGTGATAAATTCTCATGTTTTGACAGCTGCCATTTCTAGGCACATTGTCATTCAGAAGTGTAAATTTATTGTGGAAAGTTTGTAATCATATGTAAAGATATCAATGTGTATAATTTTTCTGTTAGAAGTTGGATGATGCAATATGAAATTTGAATAAGCTTGAAGTTTTTCCTTTACCCCCTACCTACATAGATTTTGGGGGTGCATTTCCATGTGTAGAAAGATTCAGAAGGAAGAGAACTATTTTCCTAATCATCCCAGCTGAAATTAAGCAAAAATTCAAATTACAAATAATGCTTTATAACTTTATCGCCTTTTCAAGTATTTTGCCTGAAATTAATTCTCTACCGTTATGTTCCTGCTGCTTTGTACGTACTCATTGCTATCTGTTCAAATTACAATGTGAGCAAAGCAGCCCTGACTCTGTGATACTCAAGTATCCGTGTGTTGTGGTCCTCAGTCGGAGAGCAGACAGTGATCCGGAGCTTCCCTATCGCATCTGTGACGAAGGAGAAGAAGATCAGTATACAGAACCAGCTGCAGCAGAGTATGCAGGAAGGACTGCAGATCAGTTCAGCTACCTTTCAGGTAAAGGGAAGTTAGGTAGAAATTTATGTGACTGCACAGTCAGCTCAATATACTTATGAGCAGCTCTTTGTCCTGCTGTTTGTGAGGGGTCCAGTTTTCTGCCCTGTAATATCAATAGAGAATGCAGTCCTCATAGAAACCCTGGCATTCCTTGGCCCAGTTGTTGTTTGCAGAGGCTTACCATTTTCACATTGGATTTCTTTCACTGCTTTCCTCACCTGTCTGTTTTGGATGCAGTTAAGGGGCTGGTTTGGATCTAAAATCTCTTCATGTAAGTAGAGGTCTAGGCAGACCAGGGAAACATGCTTTCTCTGTGCTCCAGCTACATGGAATGAATATGGAACAGCACTAAGTATTGCTTTCTTCTCGAAGCTTGACACTTTACCAACTTTCTGTTGAAATCCATGGCAGAAAGTCATGGTGCGTCACATGTGGAAGCTGCACTTGCAGGAATCTTTAGGGTAGCCACCGTTGGCCAGAACCAGTGAGCCTCTGTATGACTGGCACAGATCCTGGAATTTTCCCATCCGTAGGATCCCCCTCAAGGTGTTCGACAGAAGTGTGTACTCCAGGGCAGTTGACAGAGATGGACTTCCAAGCATTAGGAATCCTGAAGTCTTTGCTGAATCTTTCTCCTTGATGGTGATATTAACTGTGGTCAAACCCTAAGAGATCTAAAGTTGAAGGCAAAGAATGTTATACCATGGACTGAAAGTAGAATGCAGATATGAAATACTCTGTTGGATTGATTGACTGCAGAAGTCTATTTTCATTAAGAACAATAACTCTAACATTTGAAAACATAACAAAATAGATCATCAGCATTTTACTAGTTCCTTACAATAATGGGCATTATTTAATGATCATCCTTCAATGTCCTATTCAAGAGCATAAGATTAGGAATGCAAGTAAGTAAAACAAACAAAAAAACATTGTTCTTGTGGACTTTTGAGAGGGCTTTTATTTTCCAGAAATCATTTTACCAGAATAGTTAGCATGCTTCAATGATGTGATAAATACAAACACAGCTTATTGTTTTTAGTGCTGGATTCAGGTCAAACATCATCTTTGCTTTTGTTTAGCATAGTTTTGTGTTAGGTTAGGAGAACAAAAACAATCAGCAAACAGTTTACTCTCTGTTCCCTATGTAACAGCCAGAGTTCAGTGCAGTATAAAATAGCCCCTCCTCTTTGTTTATTAATTATGATTTTCAGGTGGTTTTGTGTGCAGTTATGCTATTTAATCTCTTTAAAACTTCAGAGCAGTGTTACCCCAAAAGAGTGAAGAGCTGCTTTCAAGGAGGTCCCAGAACGACAGTTATTAGTCATTTGGAAAGTATTTACAAAACAAGTAAAATTAGAAAAGCAAGGATGAAATCCACCTTTTGGATGGCAAGCAAAAGACATTCAAAAGGTGTCTAGGTATGCGCTCAAAAGTAAAGCTCTTGGATATTGCTTTGTTTGCTTTTTCCACATTCTTTAAGTTCTTTTGGGCCTTTTTATGGATTCCGTGCTTTCTGTCTCTTTTTTTTTTCCCCCTGAATTGTTGTCTTCCTTTTGGATGAGGGTGATTGGATGAGACTTTCTTTTTTCCAAAAACTTTTCAAAACAGCATTTTTAGTCAAGTGGATGGATCAGTGTTGAATAGCACAAGGTTATTTCCTTTTTAAGGACCAGATTTTGTGATCACATTTTTGTTACGAGCAGTTTTCTGTACTGTGCAAGGTGAGGCAAGAATTGGAGTGTCTAAGTAATAGTAATGTAATGGTTGTGACATATGAATGCTGGAATCACTGGCTTGGTGTGAGTCTGAAGTGCATTACCAACCTTAGTTCCCAGTATAGGGGCAGAGCTGGCAGAGTATTTGCTAGCTAAGCTGTCTCATGTGATTAGTATTTGAACTGTTGTAGACATCTTAGTGCCAGCACTACTGCTTGGATTTACCAAAATATTCTGTATTTGATATTATGAGAATTCCAGATGCTTATTACTGAAAATATGTTAGTATTAGGAGATAAATTTAAAAAGTAAATTAAAAATTATTAAACTGTGTAATATCCCTCAAAATAAATAATATGGACGTACATATATTTGTATTTTCTGATGGGCATAGTACTGCATAAATATGAGCATTTTGCTAATATATTTTAGAATATTTTAATTTCTGTAATTCTATATTTTATTTTTTTTAATTTCTAACATGTCATGTCTTTAATATACAGTTAATTAAAGTAGCTTTTGATGAAGAAGTAAGTCCTGAAGTGGTGGAAATATTTAAGAAACAGTTAACGAAGTTCCGTTACCCTCAGTCAATCTTCAGCACTTTCGCATTCGCAGCCGGGCAAACAGCACCCCAGATAATTTTACCAAAACAGAAAGAAAAGAACACTTCATTCCGGTACAGTCTTTCCTCTTCTTTTATTGCTGAAGTTCTTGTTTTGTGTTAGTCAAATACATTGAACAAATGTGGGTCATTCAATCAATAAGTGAGTGCTACTCTGCATCTCTTTGCATTTCCTGAATAAGAGATAGATTAGTATGATACAGGTGTTTATTTGGTACAGGACTTATATTATTTGTCTAAATTTCTGGCTGCAGTAGATTTGAACAAGCACCTCATTACGTTTTAAAACTTAGAAAATATAAGTAGCATCTCGAGCTATGCAACCTGTGCCACCATGGAAACAAGGTTCATTTATAGGTTAACAATCTAGTCTGGATTAGAATTAATTTTACCCTGCACATTTGCTCTAGTGGTTTTTAATTTAAGGTTTGATCTTTGGGTCCTCTTTTAAGTTTTATATTATACATTATTTTTACTGGACCAGCTGCATCACGAATCTATTCCAGAGTGGAGTGGTAGTTCCTGTGATTCTCTGTTGATTATTGCATTGTTGACACAGAATTAGTCATGAAATCCTAAGACTTTAAGGTAATTTCCATCTTTCCTGCCTTTACTTTGTCAACTTTCTACATTTATCACACTGCTAGCAAAATAAAAATACCTGAAGAAAGATGATATCTGCTTACTCATTACCATTAGATATTTTAGTCACAAATTTATCCCAAAGTCATAAAATTTGCATTTTAAAATTAATATAGGGAGTAATTTTTTCTGATGTTTATAGTTTTTGTCTTTGTACTAAGTAAAAAATTATTAAATACATTTTATTCATATTCATCATAGAAATCTGTAAATGCTATTAGGGAGAATCATATGCACCTTTCTAAATATTTTTATTGCTTTGAATTGATAGTACCTTCTCAAAAAGCATTGTGAAAGGAGCAAAACGTGCTGGGAAGATGACGATTGGACGCCAGTATTTGCTAAAGAAGAAGACAGGCACAATAGTGGAAGAAAGAGGGAATCGTGCAGGTTGGAATGAAGATGATGATATCTCTGGTAAGGGTAAAACACTTTTTGCCATGTTGGTTAGTAAGTTTGTCCTATTGTGCTTCCTTTCCAGTGGATTGAATAAGAAATGTTTCCAAGAAGAAATTGAAGAGTCTTCCCAGACAGGAAAGAGAAGGATTTCAAATCTGTACATTTAGTGAGCGTTTTCTTTTGCAATGATGAGACAGAAGAGGAAGTTGACTTAATTCAGTGGTATAGCAAAGTACAAGATTATTTTTTAATTATCTAACTATTTAGATATAGTATCTTTCAGGTAATTTTTTTTAATGAAACAGCCCAGAAGCTTTGTGTAGCTTCCATTTATATTTAGACATCTGAAATTCTGCAGTTAGTGTGTGGTGAGAAAGCAATAGCTGGTGAGATGCAAGAATGAGCAAACATTGCTGGAGACTTCTGTGGAGGTGGAACTGACATGATTTCTGAAAACAGCAGAAGTCATTACTACTGAATATACCACTTTCCAGAATTTTGGTTGGAAGAATTTGGGGACAGAAGGTAGAAAGGGGTTTGTGCAGTTTGTGTGATGGTGTGGAGTTTGACTTTTTCCCCAAAACTTTTCCTCCCATGTGCTGCTGTCCAGTGTATCCTTATCTGGACCACTGCTAATTTATAACAAACCACTAGAGGGAACCAGATTCTCCTGTACATAAACAGGTGTGGTTTTGTCATACCATTCCTTCTTTTAAAAAAAACAAACATAAGCATCTCAGATAATGAAGTGTTTATCAACCACTGATAATTTCTTCAAAACATCAAACAGGCCAAATTTTTTTTTTTGAATATTTGATCACCAAGCAAGGCAACTTACGTCACTTATGAGCAGATGGGTGAAAGTTGTCCAAAGCAGGACTAAAGCACTGTCTCTGTTCTCTGCAAAATGGAAGAAAGCCATTCCAGGGAAGCTGAAAAGTATTGATTCTCTTCTTTCGTTCTAGGTAAAGTGTTGAGAAAAAGGCAAAAACATAGGTTTAGAAAATACAGAATGTCATCACAGTGCTGAAAGATTGCATTCTTAGTTGAAATTCCAGCATCTTCCTTATGTGCTGAGTTAGCATGCATTCTGATGTTGCAGACTTTTTGGGTCAGAAGTAATTCTGCAGACTGTAGTTATGTGGGTTTGGGGTGATTCTGTGTCCTTCACCCAGAGACACAAAGCACAGTAGTACCTGTGTGTTGATACTTCCCTTGATGATGATGAAGTTTTAAGTTTTTGCATTGCTGATACACAAAATAGCTTTATCTTCCCTTAACACAGGTGTTATATAAACATTAGTGATAGTCACTTTTTTTCTTCCCTAACTGAAATATAAAAATATTCATTGTGAGTCTTCAGGACTGCTGTTTTCCAGATGTTTTGGCTGAGAATGTGTAAGGTGACCAAGGGCTAACAGTTTGCTTTTCTCTCCGTGCAGCACTAGCACATCAGGGCTAGTCAGCTGACAATAGTAGTGACTCTTTTCTTCAGGGTGCAAATAACCTTAGAGAGTAACGACTGCGGTTTCTCTTATATTGGCTGCTGTGGTTTTGACTTTGTTTTTGACTTGTTTGCAAGTCTGAAAAACTCAAGTATAGGAAACTATGCAGCTCTACCGACAGTGAATCAAACAGGAACTACCTGCAGCAGGTAATGCATTGTCTTGAAAAAGAAATGTTAAAGATAGGGTTGGAAGGAATTGAAGAGACCAACTGCCCCAAGGCAAGACCAACATATGTGAAGCGTTCCTTGTAGGTGTTTACCTAACTTTGTTTTAGAAGCTTTCAAAGAGGAAGGTTTCTCAACTCTAGGCAGCTCATACAACCGTCCCTAATGCTGGAGAAAAACAGGCAACTTTCTGATATTCAGGACTAAATACCATCTTGCTGCAATTTAAAGCCTTCATTTCTTACTCTGCCTCTATATACATATAGAAGACGCGAATCCCTTTGTTCTGATTGCAGCGCTCAATGTAGTTATGGCCTATTGTAATATTTCTCTGTTCTTTTCTGGATATTAAATATCTGTAGTTCTTTCAGTTCTTTGTTTATTAGTCTTGATAGACTTATGATCATCTTCACTGCTCTTTTCTCAGACTTCTTTGGCTGGTCCACGTGTAACTTGCAATGTGATTTCCAAAATTGGGCACAGTACTGTAGTTACCATTTGTTGCCACTGAACACCTAATTTCCCTCCAATTCCTCCTAATCATTTTATTTTCAGAGTTTAGAATCTCTAAATCACCACTGAATTCTGTTTCCTAGAGGTGATCATATTGGTGTGTTCAATAAAACAAGACTGTAAAACCGACATTTGCAAATAGTCATATCTCAAGAACAGTAAAATAGAGGGTTTGTTCCTCATCTTTTCAAAAGCAAATAAATTATGTTGAAGGTATTTTGTTGTCTCTCCAGGTTAAGGACATTGATATGAGCTCTTATCTCTAACTTTTTATGCCCAGGGAAATGTTTTGCAAATTCTAATCACCAATATACCTGCATTCATGAGAGAAAACTGCATTTAGAAAAAAGCATTTAAAAAAATGCACCCTCATCTTACCTGAGTCACTTACAGCTTTTCATTCAAATCTGTTAAATACCAAGTTTCTGTATGACCAAAAAGAAAGTTGTTTCTAAAGCTCATTTAATTTCTTTCTCCTTAGTACACTTTATACTTTAAATGTGGAGTAACTTCTTTCTCACCATGACAAACACGAAAACACAGGAAAAAGAGGAGCTATCCACAGTATTAAACTCTGTGATTTAGATCAAATTGAGAATTTTGGGGTCTGTTTGATGAGCTGAAAAGGCAAAAAGGATTACTCATTTAGCTTTTGTGCTAAGATGCACAGAAAAAAGAAATAATACAGGTACTACTGTAAATTCTGAATGTTGTCTACTGCCAGCAAAATTTTAATTATATAATCATTTTTATTTTTGAAAATAATTTTAATTTCCAGTTTTATAAAGTGCAGTTTTAAGTTTAAATCCCTATATACTTTCCAGGGCCTCATTCATGAAGAAATACTTCTCATGCACACATATTTCAGTGCTTGAGGTGGTAGCAGGGAACTGATACGTGCTGTGAGCAGTAAATCTGCTTACAGAAGTCTTTGGAAATAGCGGCAAGTGCCACCAACAGGCAGGTGGCAGGTTTTGTACGAAGACCTTGCTTGACTTGAATTTCAGAGTAGTTTGAACTTGTGATACGGTTTTTTATCTCTCATGGTAAAGGTTTTTCTGCTTTGGAAAGCGCAGCTGACATGCACGGCTGAAGAAAGCTACTGCTTGACATGGAAACTGAGACATTAAGAAACCAACAGTCATCTGTTGTGAAATTGGAACACCAAAACATGTTTTAAGTTGAGCGAAGCCTTAGAGAGATCATACCTCTCTTGAAGATTAGCTACAAAAAAAGAATTGTGTGGTCCATTTTTCTCTTGAAAATGTAAGGAATTTGTAAAGAATTCATGAATTTGTAAAGAGAGATCATCTCTCTTTGGGTCAAATGAATATGTGAGATGACTTTTTCCAGGATTTTAGCAAGAGAGCTGTCAGCCATGCCAGTCATAAGCGCAGTAGGTAACTGTGATATAGTCAGGTTTCCTGGCTAAAATACTGGTTTATTGTTTATAAATTCTATAAACTGTGGTTGTGTGTATTAGTTCTTGCCAGTTGTCTCTGAGTGTAAGACAAACTAGTATTTTGTTTAGAAGAAAGAAGCACTGTGTAACTGCTGGTGTCCCCATCTGCAAACTCCTAAAGATTTTTAACTTCAGTTTCAGACGACAGCGAAATGCACACAGGTGGTACCCTGAAGGCATCAGAAAAGTCAACCATGGAGCAATTAGTAGAAAGAGCCTGTTTCAGAGACTACCAGCGTTTGGGACTAGGCACCATCAGTACTAACTCTTCTCGCTCAAAAACAGAATACTTAAGAATAACTGCACTGAACAGGATGTATTCACTCTGCAGGAGGTGAGTTTACCAATTCAGTTAAGGAGCTGAAAGTAAATACACATATATGTGTATCTGCATAAATATATTTGCATTTAAAATATATTTGTTCCTAAATAAAAAAGTAAGCTTCAGAAAGAATTATAAATAAATATTTTCTTCAAGTTAAAAAATCTGTGTTAAACTCATGAAAGCATCTACTTTCAAAGTTTGTCATGTGTTGAAAGTCATGTGCTGTGTTTTAGCACATGAATGTTACTAACTCCTCTTTTTGTTGTGAAAGCTGATGTAGTTTACTACCAGGACCCACAAAAATTATTTTTATACAAAAGCACATCTGCATGAGTCATATCAGAAGACATTAGCATTCTTTAAAACTGGTTTTGACCAGTCATTGCTTTCATTATGGACAATGGAATCACCAGTTCTTCCTGAAAGAAGAGCACAGAAGAAAAATACTAGATCCTTTCTTGTTTTCTGACTTATCTAGAGTCCTGGTTTTGTTTCATCACCACTGAGTCAATGCAGATGAAGTCATTAAATCTATCCACTTTCATTATGCTTTGAACATTATGCAGACAACTCTTTCCTCCCCTAAAACCACTGGGTTTTAATATTCAGTAGGGTTTTTTTCTTAAATATAATTGATATCTGAGTGGGTTACAAATCTCAGTATATAAATACTAATCTACTGCTTTATTAGTTTGGTTACTGCATTTTTAAGGAGTTTGACTGTAATTATCAAGTACATCTGTTTTGTCTGAGTGCAGCTGAGTAAATGTTAAGGAACTGAATTTACAGGAATGGTGTGTATTACAGAGGAACAAAGTTGTTTAGTAAGCGGTAACTGTTCCCTGTTTCTTATCTTAGTTTCTTCTTAACATATGAAGTTGGCACTTCAATTGATTTTTCTTTGGAGGAGATAGAAAATAGTATTTCATATTGCTTGAATCTTTCTTTCACTAACCTGAACCCAACTACAGTCTTGCTGGGTTTTCCACCTTTAAAGGTACTACACCAATGAATTTCCTCATCTGTTCATGTATTGTAGTGTGTTAAAAAATACACAGTTTCAAGCAGTGTTCTAAGGAATCTGACTATAAAATCTAAATGTATTTTGCCATAAACCAAAAACTATTGTTTTCATTGTGATACTTTAGGCAATCTAACATTCTTTCCTTTCAATTCTCATATTTCATATACAAGTGTCAAAACAAAACTACTGCATCATTTGCATGCCTCAAAAATCTGTTTTCTGTCGTGCTTAAAAATACAGCTTCATTATAGTGACAGATAAGAGATAGACGAAGAGGGAAAATACAGCCAAGTAAAATATAACCTTAAATAGAAAGTGACTAGTAATGATAATCTTACAATTTTTTCATAATTCAAATTCTATTTAAAATAGAGTTTTCTTTACAAATTAATGTGTTTGCCGAGGTTGGACTAAGAACTACTTAATAAATAAAAATAATTACAACAGTTAAGGTGTACTTTCACCGAGATGTATTTTCAGCTTGTAATTTTGACAGTGGGTTTTTGTTTTTTTTCCATCATTGAGCATTTTGAAAGCAATTTTTCACTTATTGCCCAGTTTTTTCACCCCGTGTTGTCCATGCAGTTACCCTGGGCTGCTGGTGGTGCCCCAGTCTGTGCAGGACAGCAGCCTGCAGAGGGTGGCTCGCTGCTACCGACACAACCGCCTGCCCGTGGTCTGTTGGAAGAACGCGAAGAACAGCACTCTCCTGCTAAGATCTGGGGGCTTCCACGGGAAGAGTGTTGTGGGCCTCTTCAAATCCCCAAACACACATCCTACAGGTGAGTTGGTGCAGCGAGGCTTTCTGGACGAGGAGTTTTATGGGGAAATGCTTATTTTTCTAGAGGGAATCAGAAGTCTCGGCATATGAATATTTAGCTGATACTGTTAATGACTGTATGTCAAGAAGGTGATCCTGAATGGTGTGAAAGTGGTTCAGAAATTTCAATGAATAATTTGGACAGTGATTACAGACATTCCAAAAGTCTCCAGTAAAACCTGGTATCTGTTAAGTACAAGGCAAAATTCTCCTGTTTCCCTTAAATTACCTTTTTCCTTTGCACTGGTTTACGTAATGAGTGTATGGTGTCCCTTTTCATAGAGGACTACATAAAATATTAGGGAGATCATAATCCATTTCATTTTTCTCATGCTTTTATTGTAATACTAGTTTAACTTCTATCTTTCTCTTATAAAACATAGACCTCAAAGATTTTAGTTGGAGTCTTTGCATTAAGTAAATCTCTTCCTTTGTGTGATCAAGACTGGAGCAATGCAAGATCTATCAGAATAGTTAGTTTGTCAGAAGAATATAATAGTGGACAACATAATTTTGCGAAAAACGTTAGTTGACTTTCACCTTTCACAGGCAGTGTTTAGAATACTTACTGTGACTGCCTGGATTTCCCTGTCATACACTGATAGTTTGTTCAGAGTTAATTTCATGCCAAGAATGAAAGAGTATTTTCTTTAATCAAGCCAGTAGTTGTTTAGAAATTATTCAAGAATTAGGCCATAATTTTTCTTTTTTGAGAAAAAGGAGTTGTGAGGTAGAATTGGAGTACCAGGAACTCGCTAAGGTAGCAGAGGAATTCCTTTGTCCTGTTTATGTTTGTTTCTCCCCAGTAATGACTAAAGCGTAACTAAAAGGTTTAACTCCACTGAAGTTTGTTCTATAGAATTTTTCAAAACCTATAGCAGGCACGCTGTACACTTATGTGCAAGTCACATAAAAGTAGTTGGAAGATTACATGATTTAAATATTTTCTACGTAGTCCTCATGAATTTTTCCTTCACAGAGTATCTTTATGAAAACCACATTTTTCCTTCTTGTAAAGAGCAGTTTTCATCAGACATAGTGAGGTTTTATATCTGTATCAAATGCACCTTTAAAATCTCATGATTTCAGAGATATGAAAAATGTTTTTATGTTAGACAGTGTCTGGACTGGATATTAACAGTAATTTGTGAATCACTAATTATCTGCTGACTATTCATTGCCATAGCATTGATTCAGTTTACCTCTTCTGTGTTTTGTTGCGGGCATTTTTTAGCTGGAGTGATAAGCAAGGTAATGAACTGAAATCTGTGTCATACATTTTTATTGAAAGGATTCATGAAATGCATCAGTGAAGTCCTACCAGTAGTTAACACAGCAGCTGCCAAAGCTAGTGGCTGCCACCAGCTCTTCCACAAGCTTTTGGGTGTGAATCCTAGGCACGGCAATTCAAATGTTAGTCTTAAACAGATTTAATACTGATTGTCTTAGCTGATATACTGGCTAGGCATCTTTGTCCTGGTAGAGATGGAATAAATTGAAAAAATCTGCAGGAATCATATAAAGGCAAGTGCTTCCATGTTTTCTGTAGTAGCTATCATTCCCATGTGCATGGGAGTAGGAGAGCCTTCCAAAACAAGATCTTTAAAGCCTGACTCAATAAAACGTGTTTCCTGCATGTGATCTTATTGCTTTTGTATGTGATTTCCTTTTTAAATTGTATATAGTCTTTTATATTGCCATTGCCATGCTTCCAGCAGAATATTAGGCAGCAGGTAAACTGGTTGATAGTAACTATATCTGACAGATACTGCCCTCTGGAGTTACTGTTTCTTTTCAAATGTGGAAAACAGTGGAGACTCTCCTCAGAATTGTACTGCAAGGAATACGGAAAATATTTGTAGGATACTTATTTTATTCATAATGAAGTTGAAGCTTGGTGAAACAAAACTGATCAACGAAGGTAGTTGTACACAGGTGCATGTATTTGCCTCAGTAGGAGTTGTGTACAATGAGGAAAAGTTTATATTCAAAAATGCTTTATGATGCAAGCTAAGAGGGCAGAGATAATCTGCAGTTAAATTCAAGTTGACAAATTCATACCTTCCTAAGCAGAGATTTCATAGGAGTAGATTTTTATTAGTCAGCTCAGGATTGATACACAGAAACAGAGAGGACCTGCTGGAATTCTATGAACATTTTTGTGACGTGTGTTAAGCAAGTTTTCAAAGCATAGTTGGAGATCAGAATGTTATATAAGAAGCACAGAACATATTTTTTAGATAAATTTTACGCAGTACTGAATTTCTGTGTGGAACTAAACTACATGTGCAACAGAATTGTATTTAAAGGGATTATTAACAGATGTTTGAATATGAGACAGAGAGTATACAGGTCTTTTGAAAAATTCCTTTGAAACATAAAAGTTGGTTTCAGAATTACGCTTTGACCTTTCTGGGAATTTTGTTGCAGAGCATTGTAGTTCTAAATTCCTAATGTTGTTCTAAACATTCCGCACCTGAATTACAATGTCTTGGTCAGCTGCCTTGTAGGAAGACCATTTATGTTTCTTGTATGTCATAACACTGTCCAAGAGAACAGTTATCTTGGTACAGGCTGGATTATTGACTGTGTTAGGACTTGCAAGATAAAGATGGAGCAGCCTGTGACAAGGCATAATAGAGCACATACTAGCAGTGAGGCAAACTTAGTGCATTAATAAGCAATGCATTTCTTTCCTGGGATTTACACAGCTGCTACCAGGATCTCCGTCCTCACCTTTTGCTTTAATCCATGTTGCTGAGATGACCTTCATGATACAACACTTAAAAGATTAGTCATTTTATAGAATCCCCAGTTCATCTCTGCAGTAAGGGGTTCATGCCCTTGAGTCACCAGGAGTCTTTCACTGCTTTATTCTGCTGTTAAGCACTGTGTGATGGGATGACTGGTGGTAGGGATGAAGGGCAGATTTTCCATCTCTTTCACAAGGACATTTTTGCCCTCAGTCTTTAATTCCAGTATCTGCTTAGTTCAATGACAAACTTTCATATAAGGAAAGCTGTTTGTCTTCTGGATCTTTTTCCTAGAACACACACAATACTATTCAGAAAAGAAAACTTTGTAAGTGCAAGTGGTATGGACATTATCCTTTCATTTAGACATTTCTTAGCCTTTCATGTAACTAAATTGGTAAGACCTAAATTGAGTTTTTGTGGCATTGCTTCAAGGACTAAGGGACCTGGACATCATTCCAGTGGCTTTCAGGATATGTAAAACCCACTTAAGTGTTGAAGAGAAAATAATGTTCCTCTTCAGGCTTTTTCCACTTGGTCAGACAGAAACAGTATGATGTTTCTTGCATGTACATTGTCTAATTGCTTTCTAATTGTACTTTCAATTCAGACGCTAATTTAAGAGGGCTATCTTGAGATTTCTGTTGCCAGCTCCAGCTAATTAGGTTATTTTCTATTAGTCTCCAGCATAGAATCTGATTGGATCATCATCGGAGAAAATTACTTACAAGTTACCATGGTAGTTTGTCAAAATGTCCTCAATAAAATTCTTTGACTCTATCTCTTGTTAGTAATCTTGACTCCTGTGGTCAAGATACCAAGTCCTGTTCAAGCAACTGTGAAATTTTTGTCCTATAGTAAATCCAGAAGTGGCTGCAATAAACAGGAATTCCAAAAATTTTGTTTGTCACTTGGAAAAAAACTCGCTTTCTGGTACTGGACACTTCGTTGCCATCATAGTATGGCCCAGGATCTGGCCTTCATCTCCTTTCCTTCCTTAAAGACCTTGCACCTATTCACAATGGGTGAGGGGTTTTTTTTATTTTTGTAGTTTTCAAGGGTTTTTTTCCCCTTGGTTCTGTGTTTTGTTAATGGTTTCTTTTTTAAGTTTTAAGATTGTCTTAAGTGGACTGTCTGCTTAACTTCAGTACTTTCTTGAGCATTATACAATCTCATCTTGCTTTTTCTTTCTCTGCCCTCTGTTTCTAAACTCTCTGTTTCCTCTCTGGCTTGGCTTTCTTCCAATCTTTTGGAGCCAATTCTCTCTCTCTCTCTCTGAAGTGGTCCTTCTCCATGTCTCCAGCAAACTGAGCAACACTGGTAACAACTGGAAAATTATTCTGTTTCTGAGAGCTATAGTCATGCTTGTAAATGATTGTTCAGGGCTTTTCAGAGAAGGAATTGTGGTCCTCGCAACATTGCAGCCCCTGCTCCTACAGGTTACCCAAACATGTGGGAAGACACTTCCTGAAGTTGCCTGTTGGAGAGCTGGTGAATGAGCAGGTGGATTGTCATTGGGGAACAGGAGTGTTACTTTTCCTCACTGGAGATCCCTTAAGGTGTATTACCTGGGTGTGCATGCCCTGTCCATCCTCTTTCCTCTCTTCTGTATTCCATTGAAATGGTCAGATTCTGAGGCTAGGGTACTTGAAGGACATGTGGATTGTGTCCACTGATGTGTCTAAATGCAGCAGAGTGCATGAACACTGGTGTCTGCTGCATGTAAACTTCAGGGAATGGGCATCTCAAGGAACCTCCAGGTACAGGTAAGTAACCTTCCTTTTCTGGAATAAGGAGGATCTGCTTCAGTATGGGTTCGACTTATTTTTGTCAAAGAAACTGTTCTGTCTTTTCTCTGCACATTTTTTAAAAGGCTGGAATTTGCTGACAAGTAGCACAAACTTAGAAATGTTATTTTTTGTTTGAAGAGTGAAGGGAATGCTACATCATTTTCCCTCTGTTTTGATCACTGGCTGATGGTGGATGTTTCAAGTAGTGACCATGAGGTAATAGATTGCTTCAGAAGTTCAGCTTTGCATGGAATGCAGGAGAACACTGCTGGGTCCTGCCCTGTGGCCAGGTGATGAACAGCTGAACATTGTCATCAAAGAAAAGGCTTTTTGAACCTTCGATAGACAAACTATGACATTTTCCATGCTCTCCTTTGCACAATAAGGTTTTTGGTTTGCTAGTCTATGTATTTATAAATTATAATTTTGTATTTTAATGTATTCCATTCTTCTTGTGCCTCTAGCTCCTGCTTCTTTAGAATCTTCAAGCAGTATAGAACAGGAAAAATACCTTCAAGCCTTACTGAATGTGATATCCGTCCACTGCAAAATGAATGGCAGTAATACTCTCACCGTTAGCCCCACAATTGCTCTGTCTCCAGGTAAAATTGGTTTGTGCAGTGCTTTTCTGTGGTTAAGTTGGAGTGAGTTTTCTCTACTTTGATGTTATTTCAGTGTCCCATATGAATTCTGTTATTTCTTTATTGTTAGGCTTTCCAGATAGCCTATTCCCTCTTAGTTTCAGTGAATGGGTTCTCTTTATATAAAGGATGTTTATAATCCTTCCCAAAATATTTTTTTGTATTAGTCTGACATTAAACAATTATCCACCTGTGGTTCATAGTTTTTGGTTGAATTCACTTGAGTGTGATGGTCAGTCTTGAGGCATTAGTCATTTATTGCAATTCTGGAATAAACAAAATAAAGATCTCCAGAAAGTCAAGATGCCAAAACTTTCCTGTTAATTTTTTGATTGTTTTTTTTTAAGATACTAGACACAACAATTATATAACAACCAAAGGTAAAAAGTAAAGTCTTCTATAAAAAATGAAGCACATTGCAAGCTGCATGTTGAATTATTGAATAAGAGGCTGCCAAATTGAAGAGAATGCAAAATACTGCTCTATTTCATGTAATGAGGAAGTATGTGATTGCAAGCTCAGATTTTACAAGAACAGGTAGATACACTATTGCGCTGCAGCAGCAATGGAAGGCATACAGGCATTCTTATGTGTGACATGCTCATAATGGGTTTCTAATGTAATTTCCCAATAGAGCTTTTCTTGCAGGGAAAATTCTTTCAACATACACTGAGTTATGCCTAGGTGGAACCATGAAAAAATTAATCCATGTTTTATTTCAGTTATTTTGTGGTGAAACCTGGTAAGATTTATGTGAAGGTAACCCCAAGGTGTGAGAAAGGACTATGTGACCTATAATTGTGTCTGTCTTGTCTTAGTTGGTTGTAATTGGCCTAATATTGCCAAACAGCAGCTTTTCTTGTAAAGTAACACCATTCCCAAAGTGTGCATGCTTTGCTTCATTTATTGTAAAATATGTTGATTGCGTAGCTGTATCTAACACATCCATACTGTTGCCAATGTACACATTTGTTTTAAAAAGTAAATCTCAAGTACAAAATTGGCAAGAATTAGCTGTATTGTATGGAAAAGGGCTTTTTATCGGTTGTGTTAACGCTGTAGTTTTTTTAATCTTCTATTCTTTTTTTGGCTGACTTTAGGCACTGAAACGAGGGCTTCAAGAATGTCTACTGTGTTTAAGCAGGTAGTGCCAGGACATTTGGATGTAAATCTATCCAATAGCTTTGCTCGAGGAGGTTAGTAAGACTAGCTCAAAGTCTATTATTTGAAGTAATAAATGATAAAAAAATGTTAGTGAAATAAAAATGATTTTACTTCTTACTGATTCATTGCTCTGTGAAACAACAAAAGAGAAATTACAGGTTAGCCTCAGTCCATAACATTATCTAAGTATGAAATTTTCTATTCAATCCCTTTGCTATTGAAATAAAGTTTGTTTTGTGTTGGAATTAGTGAAAAATTAAACACTTGATTCAAAACTAGTTTCTAAATACTTTGGGATTCATCCCTATCCTTAATTTGTCTAAAATATATGGCCTGAAAATGCATATTTTGTTTTATCATTTAATACACTTTTGAATCTCCAGTTATAGATCATTCCAATATGTGGCTGAAGCTTAACTGATGCCTCATAAAGTTACAAATAATCTATCTGATTAATTTTACTCTAGGTCGTAGGGAGTCATGTGGCCAGACTTAATAAGTAGGGAGATACAGTGTCTTCTTTGGAAATAATTATTCTTAGGTACAGGGTCTCATCAGTGTCATTTCTACAAGAACCTTTCATTCTGTTAAATTATGTTGGAATTCCTTAAGAATGTATTTGTTAATATAGCGATTAATCTGTTTCCTAAAAGGGAACATTTTATATTTGATTTATTACCTTCTAGCCCTGATAGCTCCTCTTACAATTACTTCTAAGTAACTAAAAGTTGCTTTTCTTCCTTTTTGATACCACATCTGAAACCAGTTAGACCTACATTGGCCTGCTGAGGTCTATTCCAACCTATATCTTCTTGTGTGGTTCGAAACCTGGAGCTTCATATAGGGAAAGATAAAACAATTTTGTAGAGAAAAACCTCCAAAAGAGATGGGTAGGATTAAGGAAATAAAAGAAGGAAGAATGCAAGAGGGGAGGAGAAAGGAAAAAGAAAGGCAAATGCTCAGAGCTGTATAGAGAAGTGATATGCGCGAATTGTAGCTGAAGGGAAGAGAGGAAGGGCAGGAGAAGAAATGGTGATCACCAAGAAGCAGAAAATGCTGTGCATTTTCATTAATCATAGTATATGCATATTTCATATATTAAAAAAAAATTATGCTCTCTGCTTCCTGTTTTGTTACTGTATTGTAGTTGGAGATGAAAAGACCTAGTGATTTTAACCAGCTGGGTAAAATGATTAGGGTCCAAAGAGAGCAGGAGAGAAAGTGCCTGCAGTTGTCAGATAAATCAGTGGCTGTGCCCAGCCTGCCTTAGTACTGAAATAGTGAAAATGCTGGGTAGCTGACAGCAGATGTTTGGTTGGATTCCATCCCCTTGTGTTGGGACAAAAGTGCCAACAGTGAAGTGGTGCTGAGGGGCAAAGAAGGTACTCCAGATAAGTGAAGGAAAGCTTGCTGGTTGACTGCATGGAAGTTGTCTTTTGAAGATAAAAGGATTACTGAAATAACTGTTGCTGGTTTCTTGGATTAGAGTTTGTGGTAAGTGTGAGAGGATGAGTTTGTTGCTCCTCAGAAAAGAAAAAAGGAGCCTCGAGGCAAGTATTAGGTCACAGATGTGTTGTGTTGTTAGACATTGCAGTCTTTTGGCTAAATTTGAGCAGTAATCAGGAAGAGGGCAGAGGAGTTATCGTGTGTCTTGCTGGATGGATGCCACACCTGCTCTCTGTATCTGAAAGGTGTCTATTCACAGTTCAGCAGGATACATGAGGACTTTGCTGAAACATAAGAATGTTTGACAAGTACAGTGGGAGCCCTAGTGATGGTGAGAAGCTGACAGGGTAAGAGGGAACAGGGAGAGAAAGTATCTCCCTGGAGAGAAGTAAACACACTAGGGTTTTCAGATTAACTGACATGATTCTTTTAGAAGAAGTTCTAAAATACACAAAGTATCTAAAGTCTTTAAAACTGTTCTCAAATTCATAACTGTGATGTTTCTTACTAGTTTTTCACAGCTAGTTTTGTTTCATAGGTGAAGTAGCAAGCAGCTATGGATTATGCACTACACTGCACAAAATACAATAGCAGTGTTTTTGTGGTTTGGATTCTGGATCACTCTTTCTTTCTTTGTTTTTATTATCACACATACCAGGGCTCAAAAGCCAGGTTCAGCTATGATACACCAGTGGAAAATGATATTTTCTACTTTTTGTGCTAGACAATGTAACGTATTTTTCATATGCATCTTTTTAAAATTTAAGTTAAAAGATATGTTCTGGTGCTTGAGTAGTATTTCTCATTTTTTAATATCGTCATTGTTCTGAATACTCATCAGTTGTTCTGAATACTTGTGTCTGTGTCAAGTATGGTTTTTTACTTTGTCTGGAACACTGTAACAGAGTATCTGCCCAAAGCCCAGTCAAGTTGTGTTTGATCTGAAATATTTGTTCAAATACTTATATTTCATAATACACTTTCATTCTCAGGCCTTTTTTTGGCAATACCTTGGTTGATATCTTTCATAAGAATTGCAAGTTCACTCAAAATCTATAGCTTTTCCTTTTATGTTACTTCATAAATATAGTGTGGCTCTAGAGAGCAGCATTTCTTACCTGACATTGTTGGGTAGTTTAGTAGAATAAAAAGTTTTCTCAGTATGATTTGCTGCTATTGGAAAAATACTAGGATATTTATAATTAATAAATACAGACCCAGCTCAGAGAATTATTTTAAAAGCTGGAGACATAAACATTTTGAGTATGTTCTGACAGAATGTTTGTATTAAAAGAACTTGATTGTGTTGACATGGGTTTTTAACCAAAGATACATGCACTGATAAACATATGAGGGTCCCCCTGAAAAGGAGAATTTTTGCAAGGGGAGAGGAGATCTCTGTGTGTGATAGATGCAAGATTTCTAAACAATGTACTTGTACGCAGTCCTCTAAAAATGTTTGTAGGTGCATAGAACAAATATCTTGCACTCTGCTTTGATTTTGAGGTCCATCAAATTATGCACTTAATGTCCCTGGACTAAAACAGTTTTTTATAAAAGGCGTTGAAGCTGGCATTTTTAATTAAGCTAACGTTCAGGGTGGAAGCTTTCAATAAAGGGTTCAGCAGAATGATTTAATCACTACATTTTTTTTGGTGTTGTAATTATGGAAAAACACGCGATGGCTGTGCTACATGTTTGAAACTGTCGCAATGACAATGAAAACTATTACTTTTTGATATATGGATACTTCCTTCCCATTTTATATTGGTTTTTTGGCTTGACTGATGTTTTGTCTTGTGATGACTAAGATCTGTGCTGTCTGATAAATCATGTACTATAAAAAAATGCAATATATACTAGATCTTTGGAAATTAATAAGTAACCCTTTTCTTTTCTCCTGCAATGTGTTTTGCTGCAATGTGCATTCCATTCCTCCTCCTTCTGTCTTAACTGTTATCTACCAGTGCTTGGGTACAGAGATAAATGTTTCACTCATTCAAATTCCAAATCTGCAACTAAGGAAAGAGTCCATCAAGGTACTGTATTCTGTGTCCTAAAAGCGCATTCTTTTCTACCATCTTCATAGCTGCTACAGTATCTTAACACATTCTAAAGTGATGCTGACAGACAAGGCTTGATTCTGCATTAACAATTTTTTTTATTTTTTTAGTTTAGTGTTGTGGTTTTGTTTTGTTTTGGAATTTTTTGGCCATTGAATGTATTATGTAGTGACACTGCTCTAACACAGTGATATGTAGAAAATTTTCTCTGTGGAAATTTTAAACTGCAAAAAATTAATTCTGGAAAAGAGTGTTTAGTATTCCTACTGCTTTAGTAAAATAGCTAAGAACTACTGTTACCTAGTCAATTAATTTATTTCCATAATTATTGCTAATGATAGTGAATAGGGGAAAATTGATTTCTGCCAAATCAGAAGTCATAATAATACAGTATATGCTAAATAATGAATGCTAGATACTGCTAACAAAAAATAAGCTACTAGGCAAAATTAGAATAAAAGCATAATTGTTCTTTTTAATCCATGCTGTCCACGGCTGGTAAACATGTTCATCTGCATGTATTTGTAGCCAGTTTTATTGCTTTTGATGTGCTGCAGTTGGTAATGATGGCTGCATTTGTGAACTGCTCCCAAGTGTCCCTGTGTATTTCTGTGTATGTCATCTTTGGGGACAGCATTTTAGGAGCTAGCATTTTTCATACCAAATGAACAAGAAATTATTTCTCTTATTACATGTTTGCTGTGAATTCTGCTTGCTAAAGTCTTTATTATTGCATCAGTAGTAGTTGAGAGGTGGAACAAAAGTTTATACTGAGCACACTACTTTACTCCGTGAGGTGTTTATAAAACTGGCTGGCTGTGAAGTGGGAGCTGTTTAGAACTGTTACTGATTCATGAGCTCGTGCCAGCCCTTCCCAGTTACTCCAAGTCCTTTGCTCACCTCTCAGACTAGCAGCCAGACAGGCAGACAAGCTAAACTGTGCAGACAAGTCCCTGTTGAGGATAAATGTACAGAATTATTTTTTAATAGAAATGTAATCCTCCTTCTAAAAAGCAGACTAAAATTATTTTGCTGATTGAGCTATCTCAGTGGAATTCACTGTTACCTGCAGCTTTTTTTCTTCTATGCAAGAAATGTTAACTATGCATATTATTGGATTTTCCTGAAGAGAGTGAAGTGTTGGTCCTATAGTATCTAAATTTCTACTACTATGAGATATTTCTAGTGCCTCTTGGATATCTTGCTTCGCAGATTTATGGACAAGAGTCTCTTCTGGTAATCCGATTAAGTGCATATTGGGTTAAAGAATTTCACGCTGCCATTTGAATGCAAAATTTAGTATACTTTAAGGGATTTGATTTTTCAAGTAGTGCTACTTATATTCTGAAAATCCAGTACCTTTCAGATACCTCACATTGGACACACAAAAACAGTCTCACACCATCCTGGTTATTTACATAGGCACAAGAAACAGAAAAATGTTTACTGCTTGTCTTTTATTCTGCTAGTGCTAAATAGGCCTTGGCAATCTGATTTATTGCTGCTTTATCATGATAAAATCACAAAACTTACATAAGCATGATCAGAGCAGAGCATGTCTGTGTGCTGCAGAAATTTGCTCCTCTGGCAATGACAATGCAGCTGCAGCAGCAAGGTACAATCTGCAAACTAAAGGTGCTGTTGAGAGGTTGGTGTGGTGCCATTCAGATACTGCTGTGCTGCTTTCCGATGCAAGTCCATGGTTCCACATCACACTGCACTGTTCCAAACTCATGCTGTTGCTAGTTTGGGGATTTTTGTACTGTGCCCTGCTGCCAGAGCAATGATTTGAGCTGTAGGGCTGTGATCTAGGCATCCTTCTCTCTACTCACACAGCTGTACCACAGTCCCATCTGCTACAACGTGATTAAAAGAACTTCCTTAAATTCACTTTAATTTCTAATTGTCCATTAGAAAAAGACAATTAAAAACTAAAATTCGTGGCATTCTACATTTTAGTCATGGCATTTCAAGATTCAGTGTGCTATATTTTATCCTGAAATGTAATATTTGAACTGATCATCGTTCCTTCCATTTTCATTAGAATATTATATAGTTGATAATATTACATTGTGTAGGATGAAAAGAACATAAGAATTCTAGATAATAGGGAATTCTAAGTAACACTATTTCTGTTTTTGAAGAAAGTGATTATATAATATTCTTAATAGTTACACTCCAAAATAATATACCTTTGATAGGAAAATACTTGGAATTTTTGTCCCACTTTCTGAAAAGAACAACAGTAGCAATTTCATTTCTGTAGACTTAAATAGACATTATTTGCAAGGTGTGATTCATTTTGTCATTGCATTACTGATATCATAGCAACTGCTTTCTCTGCAATAGAAAATGCTGTGCAGAGTTTGATTATTATCTTAGGTTACGTGGCAATGCAGTAGGATGGTTTCGACAGTTTTTGTTACAAAAATATTTCTTTACAGTATGTCCTGTAAATTATGACCTGTGAGGGATGCATGTGACATGTTTAAGCATTCTACTTTCCAAATTATGTTAAACCCATGCCTTAATATTTACGATCTCCAATGCCTCACACAAAGAGGTGTTTAAATATTTCTCATCCTTACAAAGGTGTATGGGCGAGTCTTCGTTCAAGCAACCGATTTATCAACACTCAGACTCCATTCATTGATGTTGGTGCAAGACTTGCAGGGAAAGATAACACCCCTTCCTACAGCAGCAGCACTTTTCTGCAAAGTCAGCTTTTGAGAAGACAAGCAGCCCTCTATATATTTGGAGAAAAATCTCAGTTACGGGTAATGGCAAATTATTTTTTTGTTACCATAATTTTTATTTGGCTTGAGTTTAATAACTCTCGTGTGGTTATAAAACAGTTAACAATACTCTAGATAAGGCAGATGGATAACTCTCCTAAAGGTATAAACTCTTACGAGAAGTATTTCTCTATGCAGAATAGCAATTAATGTTGTATAACTAGGTTGGGGCTGGGGTGGTGAAAATCAAGCTCTGTGGTTACGTACTACAACAAAGTTAACATAAATTAAAATATACTAAATTATCTTGAAGAGCAGTTAAAGATCAGGCTCAAACTCACAAAAGTTCTGTGCATAGAACTCTCTTTGTGACTTGGTCAAATGCTAATGTGTAGTTGAGCTGAGAGATATGAAGATGTGCAACAGATGACTGAAGAGGAATGGAATAGCATTTGTACAAGGTAAACTCATTCAAACTGGGAAAAGCATGGCTAGGAAGGAAATACCTTCCTAGGCAGCAGAGCATCCAGCAAAGCCTTCATATTCGGGAGTCACCGTGTCCTCACTGTCTCAGCTGCTGTCCTGACTTGGCTCTCCTCCGTGTCACTGCTGGGATAAAGCTGAGTGATGGGACTGTAGGCACATGGAGTGGGGCTGCTGTAGCAGCAGTGGAGCTTGCTGCCTCTTCCAGATACCATTCATATTCCAAGGAATGTGCTGAAGCTCCGTATTTACAAGTTCTTGCTTTCAGAGCCACGCTGAATTACACCTAAATACATCCTGCTGTACTCTGGTTCTGCTGACTGCTCCTCTGCTGTTCAGCTGAGTCATCATCTCAGTGATTGCTATTTTGGGAAATACAAAAACAGGCTTATTTGGTAAATTAAAGTGCAGTTTTATTTTTCCTGAAGTTTTGAAATGTGTTATGAAGGAAATGGAATGTTTTTAGTCAGAAAAGTGATTACCAGAGAAGAAAGCCTTCATTACCGTGGGCAGCACTTAAACTCACCTTAAGCCAAATTGATATGAATAGAACTCTGACCATCCTGGTTTGATTACGTGAAGAGGACCATGATGTCTACGGTTTCATACACCTTTTTGGATAGATTTTAATATTTTAGATGTAGTTGTTTAAGAAACAGGTATCCTCTACATGAATTCTTGGTAGTTTTACTTGTTTTCAAAAATGATTGCAGATTGGAGTTTTTTGTCTCTGCATTCAAAGATGAAAAATCAGTTGTTTTCTACTTTCTCAATCAAAATGTGAACAGTCCTAAAATAATATCTATTTTTTGAAATACATAACCTTCAATAGCAGTTACTGGTAGTAACTCTAATTGAATACATCAGTATTCAATTCTTTCTGAAGTTATGTTCTATCAGAAGGTGGAGGAATCATGCTGCACCAGAATAATTACCTAGAATTAAATTGCCGTAATCAAATCATAACGACTATTCACATTTCTATTTTTTTTGATTTCTTAATGAATGATAAGTGAAGAGTTCAGTCATGCATCTAAAGTGTAGCAGAAACTACTTTAGTCTGCTGTTCTGAAGTGACCCTTTAGGCCACTTGTGCCAAGAAAGGAAGCAGGCTGATGTATCAGCAGTCACAAACAGTTGGAGATAATATGTTAGTGCTTGGTATAGATTGAAACATTTTTAATATATTGTCATATATGTGTGTATTACTAACAAGCAACAGGCATTGGACAAAATCAACATGAAATATTCTGAAGTACAGTAGGATGTGTATAGTCTGGAAACTTCAAGGATCATTATATTATGCTGGATGATTTCCTTGCTGGTTTAGAGCTCATGGGGTTTTCACTTTTTTGTTTGTTTGTTTTGTTTAATAACCGTGTTGCAGAAGATTAGTCATCTTTTTTCTAAGAAAGAGTGTGGTGTGTTGTGTTAGCAAATGTAAGAATAAACTTACATGGTGATTAAGAACCTTCTCTTCTTGATTTATATCTAGTCTATAAATTCAATTCAACTTTTGTTTTAGTATAAAGAAATCTTGTTGATTTTTGATTGTGAAGTGTTTTCCTAGTTTTTGCCAGCGTCCTGCTAACTTGGAATGTTTTGGCTTTGTAAAGGGCATGCATTACTGATGTAGAGTCCTATAAGGACCTGCTTTATTCTGCTAAGTATTGTATCACATAAATTGATGATACAAACAGAAATGTACAATACTTTAAGGAAATGGTGCTGCTTTTCTCAGTTGTTTTTGTCATACATTCTTACCGTACTGAGAAAGAAAGTTTGCTAGATGAGTTATTGAATTTATTTTTGAACCATGACAAAGTACAAACAGAATAAAACCTGGGCTTTCACTTTCCTACATTTTCACTTGGTGGCATCCTATGAAGGAGCTTAATGAAGGTTATTTGCAGGCCAAGTTTAATTCAATGAAAGACCAATTTCTGGAGAATACTCAAAAAGTTTGGCATGAACATCTTCAGTGATACTACATGAGAATTGTTTTTTCTCTTAATGTTCTCTTAATAGTATCTTTTTCATCATAGTCCACTGATTTGGGTTTTTTTTTCAGTTAACTGACTTGTTCTCTTAATTTGGTCCTCCTTTCTTATTGCCCATTCTCTAAATGCAGTAAGTTAAATCAAACATCAGGAATTCTACTCAGAAAAACATCAGGTATTCCCTGACTGCTCTTCTGTGCTGAACTAGGTATTTCAGACAAACAACTGTCTCAATGTACAGTGACTGCTTAGATGAATCAGCTAATTTGCAGTTATGAGGGTTCTTTTTGGGTTTGGGAGTTACTTTTTTGTGCGCTGTTGAACTCCCAGAATCTGTCCTGCACTGTTGGCATGTCATGCATGCAGTTATTTTAATTTTTATTTATTTATTGTTAATTTGCTTTAAAAGTGCTGAGGGAAGCACATGATGTGTATAAAGAACTCAACAGATTTGTCACTCAACTCTAGTTTTTCACTACTGTTACTACTAGAATTATTGTTATTATTAATATTATTAATACTGCTGTGCAGTACATTCTGCTGTTACGACTAGTAGAAGGGTACATTTTGCAAGTGGTGTAAGGATTTTTATTATCCTGGACAGGTGAATTAGGAATTGAATAATTTAGCAATAAAACAGGCAAGACTTTGGGATTTAAGGAGACTGTCAGTGAAAAATATTTTAAGTTACATCTGCTGTTGTCCTTTTCGTACAGGGATTCAAACTTGATTTTGCTTTGAATTGTGAATTTGTTCCTGTTGAATTCAGTGACATCCGACAGACAAAGGCAAGCTTTAAAAAGCTGATGAGAGCTTGTGTTCCCAGCACTATTCCTACCGATTCTGAGGCAACATTCCTCAAAGCCCTTGGGGAGTCAGAGTGGTTCCCACAGGTAATTGATATGACAGGTGCTTCTGATAATCTATATGCAGTACTGCTCACACAAAATAAATTTCAGGCTCTTCTGACAGAGAACTATTGTGTTCTAACCAGCTGTTCTTCTTTGTTCATTTTAATTACTGTGCATATTATCAATTCTGTGATTACATAAGCGTTATTATTTTAATACAATCGTATCGTTTACAAATGTGGGAGGCATTTTTTACAACATAAGTTATGTTTTATAACATGGAACACATTCATAAGTAGAGATGACTGGTTTTTCTGTCTATATAGATTTACAGTCTTGGTTTTAACTGGTGTTTCTTATTTTACATATTTTAAAAACCAGGAAAAAAGTGTAGAACAATAAATGAGCTTTTCTATTTTAAAACCAATATTCTACTTTTCCTATGTGTTCCCATCCTAAATTTTGATATGCACAACTTAACAAATAAGCAAACATCTGTTGCCTGCTGTGGATTATGGGGAAGTGTTTGTGGAGAAGAGAGGACTGTACATGTGTTAATCTGATCTCTCTGAATCTGTACCTTTATTTCCCTATCCCATATTCCCTTACATAAATAATAACCAAAGAAAGGCAAGACTGGAATAAAATTTGCAAGATTCAAATGAAGGAGGATGTGGGAAGTCCAGGTCTTTGTAAATTTAAAACTATTTTCATTATAGTGAACATTTTTTAGCAGTTGCTGGTTATGTTTGGAATCCACTGCTGCATATATTCTCAAATGCAATTTATCACAGAAAACACAATTTTTGGGGCTGATTTCCTAAAGAGGAAATACATGTGAGTAACGCAGTCATTTCAGTAATTACACATTTGAAAATGCACTCCTGATTGAAATGTGCTCCAGTGCTACCAGTGGCTTAACTTGTTCCCTGAGGTGTGGTGACTCTGTAGAGAGCCCAGGAGCTGGTCATGCCTGTGTCTGGCCACCGTGGTTTCCAGCAAGGGGAGAAGCGGGAAGAGCATGACTCCCTCATCGTGTGAACATTTTCAATTGCTCAGAAGTTGAGCAAGTTGATAAGTGTAAATAAATGAATTCAATGTCACTTTGATGAAATGAACATGTCCCTGTAGCAGCACAAAGATCATGGTGAGGTAACACTGGAGTTACTCTCTTTTGGCATATTTGAGAGGA
Source organism: Acropternis orthonyx (assembly GCA_035583155.1). Classification (NCBI taxonomy): domain Eukaryota; kingdom Metazoa; phylum Chordata; class Aves; order Passeriformes; family Rhinocryptidae; genus Acropternis; species Acropternis orthonyx. The sequence goes on from JAWWEU010000158.1 coordinate 10,930,776, forward strand.
TCCCTCTTTGCATTGAGTGCATCACTCTTTGCTCAGGACATAATGTCAGACGCTAGCTGTGTGACATTAAACCACATCTCTGTGCTTTAAATCATGTCATATGTGACTTAAGTGATAAAGTTAATTTATGACTGATTTGGCACATTTTCTGCTATTCCTGTGAAAGAACATAGATCTGTCATCTTGGAAATGTGTTTTTATTGTATTATGCTTTCCTCTTCTGGGCAGTGGAAGTTTAACATTATTGATTTTAACACTCAAAGTACTTTACTATCTCTTTATAAGAATGAGAATACATAAGAAGAAATCTGAATACAAATTATAAAAATAAGTGGTTTGCATTTTTAATACTCACTCTGATTGCATATTAGTTTCTTCATTAAGGATGGAAAAAAACAGCCTTTCTTCTTTTCTACTGCCTGAGAAAGTATAGAACAATTAACAAGCTGCTTGGTTTTAAAAGTGGTGCTTTTTCAATGTTTTTCCGTAACAAATTGAAGGAAAATAAATAATGGCTAAATAATGGCTGTTTGAATGCTCAGAGGAGTCAAGGTTCTTCCATCACAATTTCCATGGTAATATTCATCAGATTGGTGTTTTTTTAAGAGGAAAAAATCAGACTGCCCTAAACAAGGATGAATTTTCTAGGGTTTAGCTATTTGTTTGCTTGATCGTTTTCCATCTTATTTTCTCCAGTTTAATTTTCTTATTTTCCTGTGCCTTCTGTCCTTTCTGAACTAACTTTTTCCCTTGCCTAAGTGGTCTTAGATGTTTCTTGCCATCTTTTATTTGTCTTCCTATGCTGTTTTCTTCCTTCTTTCGGGCTTTCATCTTTCCTACTGCTTCTATTGGTTGGTTATATTCAGTGCTCCACAAAAAGCTGTAAAATACTGAATTGCTTACTATTGCTTATTATCTCTTACGTTGTTTACCAAGAGTGCTGTCATAGTATGACAAAAATGGAAGAAACATCCTACAGATTTTCCTTTTAGAAATAATAATGTGTAGTCTCATAGTAAAATAAAATTGCTGAGATTCACCTGAATTTTTTAACCTCCTTATCACATTTGAATTGGTATCATTCACGTCAACAACCTTTTCCAGAGAAATTAACTAATCCACCTGCTCAAGGAATTTTAGCATCACTGCATAATGAGTGTCAAAGTGCAAATAATTAATACCCTCTTTCCATATGTTTTAACTTCTCTGTCCAACTATCTCAGCTCTTACTGGGTCTGTTTTTACATTTATGGTTTGATTATTAGTAATGTTGTTGTTATTATTCTTCAATTTGTTAATTGCCAACTTCCATAGGATTGAGCATTAAAAATATTATCTTTTAAATATCTTACATGGGTTCTGCATCAAAGTACTTAGTATGTTTATGGAACCTTAATATTTCACAGGAAATTATTTAGTGTTAAGCCCAGCATGGAATTTCTCTACGGTAAATCTGTCAGCTGTGTTGTTCCCATTCTCTTTTTTATAACAGCTGTTTTATTACAGTGCTCATTGGCTTTAATAGTTTTCGTTCCTATCTTTAAAAATTTCCTTAGTTTTACTGTAGTTCAGATGGAAATTCTTAGACTGCTACATTTTACTGTTGTCTGATCAGTTGCATCAATGTGTTTCTCTGTGCTATATGTAAATCTCAGAACACCTTTTTAATTATTAAATGCTAAAATATTCTAGTTATTGATATAATCTAGAAATTTATCTCATGCTTGAGTGTGTTACTCATTCATAATACTTTATAGCTTCACAGGATCATGCAACTGGGTGTGATCATCTCTGAACTCCTGGAAAATGGTTCTTCTGTTATGGTTTGTTTGGAAGATGGCTGGGATATTACTGCACAAGTAAGTTGCTATGAAAACCTTGAAATAGCTAAATACTAAGAAAGAAACAAGGCAATACTGTTTTACACAAGTGACAGATAATTTGGTATAACATTAATAAATCTGTGTTGTGGCAGCAGAGAGGAAACTGGAATGCATGAATCCTTGCCTTCATTTGCAATTTACACCATGAAATAGTTCCTTAAAATGAATTCGTTCCAAAGGTCCTGATAAACTTCACAGTTCTAAGGCTTAGATATAAAATCTGCATTCCTGCACCTGGCCATATGTAAGAATGAAAGCTAAAAATAGCCACAACTGCTCATTTATCTTTTTTTACATACTACACTTTAAACACAGAAGAAATCTCTTCTGTTCCATTCACTCCATAAATGAAGACCACACACAGGGAGAAAACTGTAACACCTGCTGCAAGGACAGATCACCACAAACTATAAATTAGGTGAAGGAAGACCCACTGCCTCATTGTGTTCATAGTCGTTTCATAATTCAAAAGATAAACACAGATATCAATAATTCTGTAAATAAAAACTTCGTGTGCAGCCAGCATCCTAATACCAGGTAAACAAACCCGCAAACAAATGTTAACATAATTATTGGAATTGTCAAACAATGAAGAATAGAGAAGGGGAGATACATAGCTGGAAGTGGAAGAAGTCTGTGCTATATCTTAAAGTCTTCTGAGATGTTGCTTATAAAAGCAGACTGAAGTTGGCTGGTAATCACCATAGAGTGGCAACACTGAGGGAACTCCAAAGTCAATCTCAGAACCAATTATTTAATGCTTTCTTTGCTGAGGTAGCAGATACTGTCTTTACAATATTTATGATAAAAGTGGGTTTATTTCAAATACAACTTAAATGTAGTGATCAGTGTAATGACTTCTCAAGTCTGTAGTTGCTAAGGTTTGACTTCTACAGATATCATAAAGCCTCTGTTTAGTTGAAGCTTTTTCATGTGGAATATTATTTGGCTTGTTTTGTAAAATTACTTATGTATGTGGTAGAATACTTGTCTTTGAATTTATATGAAAGCCTTTATTTTCTTGAAGGATAAACAGATTATTGAATGTTTATATTCATTTACTAAAGGATTCTCCTAACTTCTGTCACTCTTAACACAGTATGTCCTATCTCATGATGCAGGTGGTGTCTCTGGTGCAGTTACTCAGTGATCCTTTTTATAGGACGCTTGAAGGCTTCCGAATGCTGGTGGAAAAAGAATGGCTCTCTTTTGGTCATAAATTCAGTCAGCGTAGTAATCTGACTCTCAATTGTCAGGGTAGTGGATTTGCTCCTGTTTTCTTACAGTTCTTAGACTGTGTGCATCAGGTAAGTCAATCTCTATTTAACTTTAATTTACAAGAAGGGTTCATAAAGAAATGTGTGTATGCCAGTATTCCAGATGTTGTAGCTAAGAGTTTGAGAGAAGGCTTGTTCATCTCTAGCTTCTCTAGGTTTTATTAAAGTGAATGGATTTCACCTCAAGAAGAGCTGGAATGGTTGTCTAGACCAGACTGACCCATCCACACACAGCAGGCTAAGAAGGATGGTTTGGCAGTGTGGATCTATTAAGGTCATTTATGTAAAGATTTCAAACAGAAGTTTATTTAAGCTAAGACTGGTTTTGGCAGTCTGGGTAACCTTTATTCAGAGGAAAGAATTGACTGATTTTTAGTACAGTGACTAGACAGTTTTTAATTCCTTGTGCCTGATGTTGAGCCTCGAAGAGGTCTTGTACTTCATCAGTTCTGAAAGCAATGACAGCCATAAAACAGGGGGCCTGGGATGCCCTGGGTTTTATATACAGGACATGTTCAGAAGAAGAGGTACACCAACAGTTGTGTCGTGTTGGAAGAGGTTAAGAATTATTATACTCATTTCAGGTTAATTCTGAAGTCCATCCTTTCCTTCATCTGAAACCAGTAAATGTAAATTCTTTGCAGAGTTTCTGTATATGCAAACACAAGGCAGGCACTTGCATAGTTCCTTTGTACCTGTGTCCTTCTTTTCCCACTTCTCTCATTTTTCTCACTGGAAAAGCTGAAAGTTTCCTTGTCACTATTAACCTGTATTCAAATTTATGGATAAGTGTCTCACAGAAGATAACTGTTAAAGCACCAGCCTTCTTACCGGGAACACACATGCAGAGTGAATACTTGCATGAAGCAGACCCTGAGAGAGAGGTCAGCAAGTAGACTTACTCTGCTACCTGAAGCAAACTCCACAGACGAAATAACTCGCTAAACCAGTGGAAAACAACCTTCAGATACCTATGTCAGATTGATAATGAATAAGCTTAGAACACCATGTTACAGAAAAGAAAAACTTTGCTTGCATCCCAGTGGTAAACACCAACAGTCATCATTGTTGCTGTCTTACAAGTTAATAAATCATATCCTTGGAATTTGGATTGATTCCTACAGCATTTCCCTTAAGGAAACCTTAGAAGTATTTGTCACATCTCCTGTTCCATCAATCTCTTTCCCAGTGGTTGTGGTCCTCAGGTTTATTTTTATTTGAAACAAGGAGATGTCTCTAAAGAGAATCAGTGCTGCATTTTTCATTCAAATAAGTTAATCTGCCCAATTGTCACACCAGCTATTTATTACAATAGGTTTAAGATTACTGCTCCTTTTCTGAAGTGGGAAAAAAACCACATATTCTTGGTTGCAGTGGCTATAACAGGACAAAATAGCCATGTCTTCCACTACTGAAACACTGGTTGGTGCTTCATTCAATTCTGTGTGTAAATCATTCATTTTGGTCATGGTGCTGTACTCTGTCTGCTGTCAGGTGTCTTCTGTAAGCTTAAATGAGCTGATTGGATAACTCTGTCTATTAGTAAAATGGAGTGAACCTACATTTGATTTTAAGTAGTAGTGTCATTTTAAAGTGAAACCCTCCAGCATCTCCCCTTATCATCTGTTGATGCCTGCATCCTCTTTCTGAGCCTGGAAACACTTTGCTCCAGTTCTACTGTAATAAATCTTAGAAAGTTGGCACAAAGAAAAGCAAGGAAATTATCCACGCATACCTGTATGGTGTTTTTTTGTCTAGCCCAGAGATCACACTTCAGAAACTGTTATCCAGAACAGATTCAAAAATTAAATTCAAGGATTTTGGTTTATTGTCAAGAAACAGATTGTATCATATTTTCTTCATGGCAGAATTCTTGGTTTTTCCTCTAAGTTATGTTTAATACAGTCTGCAACTCTAGGAACATGGAATAGTGGATTATAATGATCCCACCTTTAAAAGTTAGGATGAAATGTAAAGTGGGACAAACTCCTGATGTTAGCAACTGTCAGGTATGATTTTGCCTCAGGCTGCAAGGTGCCTAAAATATTGCTAGGCAAAATGTGAATGTGTCAGGGAAATAGAAGAGCATTGCCGGTAGTTCATCTGAGATAGCACGTCACTAGATACCTGACTCTTCTCTGTCTTCCCGAGGCATTATAAAGTGTCCAGGTTATTAACAGATACATTTTGCAGACAGAGCTGTATTTTCTGGTTGGTGAGTTTGGGCTGTGTCCACGTGCCCTGGCTGCAGCTGTTAGCAGTGGGAGCATTACCTCCTGCAGGCCATCTGGAGCTCTTCATCACTGCTGCTCTGGGGGAGTTACCAGCCTTCCAGCCTGGCAGCTGAGGGGTTCCTGTGAACCTGCCTGCCTTTTCCAGCCGAAATGATAGAACAGATTTGGTAGGCGAGGCCATTCGAAGCAGTTCAGCAGGTCAGTCTGAAGGAGGCAGTAACTTCGTTTGAGGAAAGATAAGGCTGTGTGGGGGTTAGAATCTCTTTACCCAATGTTACCTTTATCCAAGGCATGGCATGGAAACACAGCCTTACTGCACAGTCAGTGTAATATGGATAATATAGGGTAGTTTGTTATTAGGAAAAAATCTGTAAGATAAATGACTTAGAATCCTATTGAAAATGCAATTCAGAGTAAGTTTTCTAGAACCAAACTTATGCAGATTAGTCTTCTAACTCGTGATGGCATAGTATTGGCTTACCAAACTTCAGTAACAGTATAGTTGTAAATTCTAGGAAAATTGTTTTGAAGTCGAATTAATGGTTGACATTTCATAGGAATTTGCTGTGAAAAATAAATTTACTCAACATTTGTACTTGAAAATATTTGTTATGCTTCATTGGTTTCTGTGAAACTTGTTAGACAACTACAGAATCCAATTAGATTGCAGTTTGACCCTGAAGTGCAATATATTATGATCAGTTTTTTAAAACTGCCTATTAACTGGAAATAAACATTTGTTTTAACCATTAGTCTGCATGTAAGAGGTGGAGTCAGAAAGTTACCACAGAGCCATTACATGCGTTAAATGTCGTGGGTTAAACTAAAGATACAGAGAAAACAAATGAAGCAGTGATTCCTAAATTAGAACTGCATCATCTTATAAAAAGTCATTGTTTATGCCAATATCTCCAGGTGTCAGCTGAATTATTAATGCAAAATCAGTGTTTCACAATAGCAGCATCTGGCACATTCTTTCTCTGCTTCTAAGGAGACTGAGTTTATGCAAGTGACGTCAGTGAGGAAGCTTTTCTTATTTTTCTTCTGTATCTATTTGGTAATTTATTGAATATAATTAAAACGGGATGATTTTCTAGAGCTGACTTCTTTTAAGCTCCATAAGGAGCTCTATTACAGCACCCTGTGCAAGAGGAGGTGAGTGTGCTACTCCCATGGTAGATGTATTCAGATATTCCTGTGTTTGCAGGAGTAGCCTCGTAGCGATTACTAGCACAGAACATTTGGAGTATTATACTTCTCATTTATACTAGGTAGATATTGATATATAACGGGATTTAAAAAAACAAAATGTACTGGAAAACTAAGAAAGACTGATAGAAGTATTGGAAAAGTAAAGAAGTGATGAATGTGTAAGATTTGTTAAATACATTTAGGAGATACTTCAGTGGGAACATGGTTTTTAAAAGAAATCTAAAATACTGAGTTTCTCTAGTCATAATATTGGAAACACCTATAGGTCTAATCAGGGGTTAGATGTTCATATATTATGGAGATTAAGCATTTTAAAAGATACTGCAGTTACTCTGTCCCTGTAGACTTACCTTTCTAGGTGGTAAGTGTTGAAATTAAAAAGTATAAAACATTGCTTCTTATTTACATGTAAATTTTGAGCATATCCCTTAAAATCACTGAATTAACTAAAATAGCACAAAGATTTACCTGAGAAAAAAAACAGTATATGTTGAAATTATAAAGTCTAAAATATTGCATGTAATTTACATGTAAAATTTGAGCATGTCCTTTAAAATCAAGGAATTAACTGAAATGCCACCACTGAATTATCAGAGAAAAACCAGCTATATTTAACCTCAACCTAAGTGGTTATTTTGCCTACAGTAATAAAAATATTTCTTTTGTGTTTATTTTAGTTGCTTAAATTAACAGAATAATTTTGTCCTATATTAAATTTCTAGTTTCTCATGTTTGATGCTGGAGCTTTACTTTATCAGCAGGTTTTATCCCTGATAACTTGGCCACATCTTATATTTTTCAGAATGCACTGCAGCTAAACAAATCATCAGTAATAGTATTCACTTCACCTAATTGTGGTATCTTTCCCATCCCCAAGTGTGCTGAAATCAGCCACAGCCATTGAAACACAGACAATATCTATTGCTACATTATTTAGCTTTATGAAAGAGATGTATAATTGTTTTGTCTTAAAACGTAAATTATATTATAATAACTTCTAGTTACTTCCAGTTCCAGAAATCTCAGAAATGGGATCACCCACAACACTTAGATCCGTGACAGGATTTTACAAGCAGTTCATTCTTGTAACTCGTATATGTATCAAAACAATTATTGGACCATAAGTAGAAATTAAGACCCTGTATAAATCATGTCGAATAGCAAAAGGTCACCTTTCCTTCTGACAGTATTTTAAAGAAAACTTCTCCTAACACCGGGAGAAAATGTGCACTGAAGTACTTGTATGTGTGTGTGAATGTGTTCAAATGCACACACATATGCAGAGCTTTTTGGATTTCTGCTCAACAGTAATTTTTGAACAGAATTGGTGCACTTGAATTATATTTTAATATGTGGCAGAAAAAAACTTTTGTTTTTTAATAAAGAGAACTAAAAAGTTACTTTGTCTAAGAATTTGAAGCCTTGAATTTATTATAGAAAAAATTCTGAAAATCAGTGCAGGATTGTAGAGATTTGTATGAGGGGAGAAGTGGAGATATAATCAGTGTGGGTATGTTGAACTAAGGTGTCTTAAAAGTATCTTAAGATTTTAAATGCCTCACCCCAAGCTAATATGACAGCAGATTCTCTGACTGAAGTGCTGTGGAGGTGGTTTAAGGTCCTTTTCAAGGGATGTTCCTGTCACTGTTGTACATTTGGTAGACAACCTTTCCTTGCTAAACCTTTTTTCCCCTTTATTTAGCTGGTTGGGGTTTTTTCAGTTGGTATATGGGAAAATCTAAACGTAAGGAGCTTCAAGTAGTTTAATACGAGTTCCCATAAGTACTGAAAAAAGCCCCATTTCTCCAATCAGTCACTGGTAAGTAGAGATTAGACAGAAAACACGGAATGAGAAAATGAGTGGTCGAAATGAAAAAGATAAGGCAAGGGAAAATTGCAGAACTAAAGGTATTTTACAGGTTTGATGTGAAGCTAGAAAAGCACAGTGGAGCATACTTGAAATGTGAAATTCAATCAGCAATTTCTTTCTCAGTTGCAAGCTGTACAATTTCCATTGCAATTAGGAATTTTCAGTTAATTAGCATGGTTAATTCTGAAAATAAAGATCATGAGTCATAAACTCACTTGAAGAGTAATTTTTAGATTTTAAATTAACACATGAAATTTCTCTGGGCAATATCTCACCAAAATTTTTAGAATCGTTCATTTTATATGGATATGAATATCAATAGCTAGTGCTGAAAACTTTTGGCTTGAATATTAAACTTCATGCTTAAAATCTTACACCAGGGTCTTTACAATAATGTTGAAGACGAAGCAGTTGTGAAGAGCCAGCTATCCCACAGTGCTGTACTCTGATGTGCCTCTGTAGTTTTCTTAAATATCTGCTCCTGACTCCTGCTGAAGACATTCGCGGAGTTAGATAGATACGCAGCCTAATGGGGATAACAATTTAAGCTGTTACACAGCTTTTACTGTTTTAAAAGAATAATAGCAAGATACCTCCTCAGTGTGTGGGGGGGTTCATACTGTAATATTTGGGGTCAAATTTTGAAAAGGAAGAAATATGCGGGGAGTAGCGAGGGTTTGAGAAAGTAGCTGTTTCAGGAGCGGTGGATGGAGTGTCGTTTGCAGCGTTGTCTGTGTACGTGTCTGCTGCACAGGGACCTGAGCAAGAGCAAGAAATGCACTGCAAAACCTTCCAGCTAAAGCTTCATTTCCAGCCACATGCCGGAGTAGCATCTTTGCCTGTGAAGTTACATGGGGTCTCAAGAGTCATCACAGATTTATATCCAGTTTGATTCCTTTGAAGAATCCTGGGGTTTGTACAGGGTATAATGCTGCTTATTGTACAGTACACTCTGCCTGCTCTGAAATGATTTTGCAGCATAGACAATACATGAATTTAATTAGCTTTAATATATTCTTAGGCAACATGTTAGAAGGATTTGTATGACACTGGACTATGGATCCATTTGTTTTCAGCATTCACAAGGGAATTATTTTACTGTCATTTCACTTTATTATTTCTTACATATATATTTGTATTATACCTCAATATACATTTTTTTCCTTTTTTTTTTTTTAATTATTTTTTTAGATTCATAACCAATACCCGACAGAGTTTGAGTTCAATCAATATTATCTGAAGTTTCTGGCTTTTCATCACATATCAAATCGATTTAAAACATTTCTTCTGGATTCAGACTATGAAAGACTAGAACATGGTATGTGTGATGTTTGTTTATTGCATATTGGTTTTGTAGTTGTTGGTATTTTTCTCCTCTGTTTGGTTTACAAAAGCTTTGCCTGGTTTAAGGTGGTCCAGTAGGTGCATGGTGATGATGTAATGAATTTCAGGTATAAAAAGCAGAATAGAGGTGAAGAACATGTAGAATTTTTGCATCAGTGATTCCGGAGCCATGCCACTGATGGGACTAAGAGAAGGTGGAAAAAATCAGTGCCATGCCTCAGGGATTTTTAGGAATTTATCCACATAGTTCTGTTTCCCCTACTAAATACCTTCTTTTGGCAGAAACAAAGTCCTTGGGAATCCTTCAATGTGTACATTAAAGTTTCAAGAAAGAAAAGCCTTTCCATCTATTATCTCTCACTTCTTTCTCTTGCATTTTCTTCAGTGTTTCTCCTTTTGTATTTTCTTTTTTACTCCATCTGTCATGTGCAACCTTACTGGTTCCAAGGCCTTACCTACCCTTTTAATAAAACTACACAACCACAGTTCAGGCTGTTCTTGGAACTTGTTCACTAAACACATGCTCTGAATTTCTCTGCTCTGTGGGCTGGTTCTCATGGTCAAGTGGTCAGTTTTATCAATATAACAGTGCTGAAGGGTTGCAACTGGAAATCACAGCAGTTGTTTCATCAAATACAATCTCTTGTTGCAGTGGCATTTGATAGTAGATTGACTATCCCATTAGTCTGTGAAATTCCTTTAGGCTGTGCTTTAGCGTTTGTTATGAGTTATCATAAAGCTATCTTTTTGCTGCTAATATTTTCCCTAGGGACGTTATTTGAAGATAAAGGAGATAAACATGCCAAAAAAGGAATTTGTATTTGGGAATGTATCGAAAAGATGCACAAAAGGAGCCCTATTTTCTTCAATTACCTCTATGCCCCTGCTGAGATGGAGGTATGATATTTTTAAAGGACAGGTGATTTGTTATCCTGAGTGATTTCTTGAGTATATTTTGATATCTTAGTTGTTCTGAACTGAATTCAACATTCAGTGGACAAAACTGACCCTTGACTGATTGGAGCAATGTCTCATAGGCTCATATTCTCAGTCTTCTTAGTCATGGAAATGTCATTTAAAGGGCCAAATTCTGGAACATGCTTTTATGCATCCTGTGGATCGTTGTTTGATTTCATTAATTATATGAATTATTGTAAAAATTGTCTTAAAGTATTCACATACTGTTTAAAAAGAAAAAAAAAATCACATACTGCAAACCACAGCTTAGAGTCCTAATGGGATACACTTCATAATACTTTCAGTACTTTGGTGGTATTTTCTTTCTCTTTTTTATGAAGAGACCATTTTTCCTCATATGAAATGGTGTCAGGGTAGCAGAATCAATCATAACAACAGGATTAGTCATTATGACTGAGCATCAGAATTGCCCATTCACCTGAAGAAGTCATTCCTTTTATGTAAGGTGTGTGCAAACTGAAATCCGTATCTTATTTTTTTAACAGAAAAGTAAAACCCACATTTTTAGTACAAAGTGATCTGTTCTAAACTGCTCTGAAAGATCAAAAATATCCGGCTGCCTACTTTATATTACTGTGGTTTTTCCAAGTGGCATATCCACCTCCATTACACTGCCTGTCTCCTTTTTGTGATGGTACACAGTCCTGAAAAATCTTGAAGGATGATTGCTCTTGGTTGCCTTTTGTATCTTTAACAGGATGCACAGGCTGAGGGTGCTAAGTACATGTGTTGAATTAGAGTTCTTGGTAGGCACCTGGTTTTGAAAAGGATAAAAACGAGCAGTGTATTCCCAAAGCTGGTATTAATTTTAGGTTTTGATCTGACTGAGCCAGTTAGCAGATTAGCAAACTGCAGCACTACTCACCTAGTGCAATATACTGTTCAATTCAGAATAATCTAGAAAATGCAAGTATGGTGTTCTAAGTCTGAAATTCAAAAGCTTCCTTTCTGTCGTTATAATAACACTTTGTTTCAAATAGGCACTGAAACCAAATGTAAATATGTCCAGCCTCAAAAAGTGGGATTATTATGTAGAAGAGATTTTGGCTACAGGTCCTTCCTATGATTGGACCATGGTACCTGCAAAGTGCAGTGTTTCAGAGGAAACTGACCAGACAGATGGTTCACTTCCCCAGACTAAGAGAAAAATAGTATGGCCGTGTTATGATGATGTTAAAAAAATACAACCGGATGCCATCACCAGCCTTTTAAACGTAAGTACATGTGTTACACAGAACAGAAAGTTCTCTTATGCTCAGGAATTTCTTATTTACTTTCTATTTATTACCTTATAGATATACTGTTATTAAAAGGATCATGACAGATGTCAAAACAAGTGTTTAGTAAAACTGTCTGGTTGATCTTGAGAAATTATGGTTGTTCTGGGAATTAATGAGACATCCTGCAAAGCTTATGTTGTTCTGAGGGAACACGTTTCTGGGAGTACGCCTCAATTGCAGTTAATAACTAGCCATGGATTCATTTTTTCACTGTCTCGTTTAAATAATAAATAAAAATTTAGGTTACCTTTTGTAAGAAATGCAGGAACTGCTATTTTCATTTGGATAAATGTCGAATCTTGTTTTCTTGACCTCTTTCTACTAATTTTAGAGTAGATGTGTGGTAAAATAACAAAGATCCAGATCTCCAGACAGATCAGAAAATGGCATCTGACACTTGCTGATTTTTAACAAGTGGGAGGCAGATACGCAAACATAAACTGAGCAACTTGGCCCAGATTTCTTGAAAAAGCTTTCCGTGATTGTTCTTAGTTTATTTGTGTTTACTAGAACCAAACTGATAAATTTAGATTCTTCAAAATATTTCAGTACTTGAAATAGATGCTTGATTTTGGCTTTTTCTTATTTGGGCTCATTTAGGCTGCTTAGGTTTTGTCCTTTCTTCATTGGAAGATAAAAAATTATCCCAGCATCATGATATTTGTTGTAATTATTTAGAGTGACTTAACATCTGTCTTCTCTTAAATGTTTGCTTGTTGAGTGTAATTAATTAGCAGTCCTAACATTTGGTTATCATCTTAATTGATGGTGCAGGAAAAGGATAAGGGCATTATTCACTTCCTGGAGCCATTGTTTTGAGCCACATGTATGTCCAGATACACATCAGTGTGTGCAGGTTTTTATTTTGAAAGCTCTTTGCAGACTTTACCTTATATTAAAGCTGAGTTTATGGACCCTAGTATTGCAATGCTTGGAAAATTGGGATATGCTGTGGGTTCCCAAATTCCCCTGAATCAAAAATTATTTTTAGCAAAATCTTAATGCAGGAAGTTTCTGAATGGATGTGAGTCCTTGATGGTAGACTTGGTTTTGATAGAAAGTTAGCTTTATTCTGGCACATTCCTCAAATTTCTTTTGGTCTATTGCTTCCAATTGTGATTGATCAAACACAGGAACAATGCCCAATTAAAAAAAAAAACATAATCTCTTGTAAGACTCCCCCTGACTTCTCAGCTCTTGTAACTTCACAAATCCAAAGAAAGAACAGTCTATCAACAGGGGTCACATCAGGGATTCTTCAGCATAATACAGAGAGCTCTCATACCAGGTAACTAGAGGCCAAAAAGACATCAGGAATACAGCAACAATGTTCTTCTGTGTTGCTTCCTGGAGTAGATGCCAAACTATCCATATACACAACTGTGAGAAACTGCCATATAACAGGGAAATTAGCCATGTTATATTCTAAAGATATGTGGGTCAGGTTTTATGGAGTTTAAATGTTATTTGTGAATTAGATTACAGTAATAAAAGATAGCAATGGAAAGAACATTTGGAAAACTTTGGAGAGGTTGTATAAAGGTTACAAAAATATTCTTCTAAGTTTAAAGAGCAAAGTGAACTTTCTTTTAAAACAAGTTGTTAATTTAGGGCTATTGCTGATGTAGGAGGAAGACCTCTCTTTAATCATAAATCCACTGAGAATGTGTTGGTATCCAAAAAATGTTTGAACTGAGACCATATTTAGCATCGTAAATTACTGGGGAAGATTGATTCTCACTTAGTTTATAATGATAAGCCCAAATTTGTTTGTTCTAAAGATATTTCTCAGTCAAAAACTAGATAGTGCTCTTCAGGATGTAAAGCTGAAACAGAGAAGTTATTGAGTGGCTTAATTCAGAATTTTCATAGTAGAATGTGATGCTCTTTTATTAAGAGTGGATCAGATTCCAGTACTTGTAAGAATTGTGAGAAATGAACCTGTGTGTTAATTTCGTCACTTAACATTAGATGGTGATTGCTTGGAGAGGGGCTGGCAGACTCAGAGCTGCCACTTCAGGGTGCCAGTCCTGAAATTAACTGTGCTGTAAATATACACCATAAAGAAATAAAGCTGGATAAGGCATCAGTGAATAACCAGCAGAATGATAAAAATGGCACTTCTGATTGTGAGCTGTCTTAAAACTTCCAGCTACGTGCCAAAGAAACTGATTCATCAAATTGTACCATGAACCAAGGAGTTCATTCCAAATATTGAACAACTAGCCATGTACAACTTGTTACACTCACAAGTCTGAACACTTCTGCAACACTGGATGCACATTCAGCACCTTCCCGTTTGTAGTCAAAGTCTGAGCCTTTGAGCCCGGGAGTTGAAGAGGCAACACTGACAAGGAAGGGCTTCCAAAACAAAGTTCTCTGTCCCAGGCCAGATTGGTTTGTGCATGCACAAACACGCTGTGGATATAAAGAAGGTGATGTCTCCGTAGTTCTGGAGTTTCTGCAGAGTTTACTCCTGTCTCTGCCATTCAGATATTACAAAGCAGGTTACTGAGCAGCACTTTGGAAAGGCACAGTAATGCTAATTGCTTGATAATTGCTAATGGCAGGAAACAGATATTCTTACAGTTGTATTTGTTAGAACCTTTCTTTTTATGCTCCTGTAAACCTGGACAACAGGAAATGAACCAGAGAGATAAAATTTAAGGATTTTTTATTTTCAAGAAAATGTATCTATTCATAGTCATTCCACACATGGAAGGAAGAAAAAAATCTGACGTTTTCAGTAAAATTTAAAACTGAAGGGGCAAGAATAAATCTTAATGATTTATTGCCATGTATGTTTTTTTACATGAGATTTACTAAAGGTAAATTTATTCCTAACTTTTCAAGTTAGGAATCTAGTTAGGAATCCTATATATAGGAGATTGTTGAAAGTTTTTCATTTCAAGTTCTGGAAACACTACTCACTGTGGAGCCAAAAAAGAAGGAATGTGACCCAGTTGCTAAGTAACAAGTTCCAGTTACTTCCAGATTCTGCAGAGAAAGACTCGTACTCAGAAGTCAAGACTAGGGCAGAAGGAGAATGATCAGATTAAAACCTGACTAACTTTTAGCAATAAGGAGCTTGTATCCTTTTTCAGCAATTTGGAAAGCCTTTGACATAAAAAGTCTGTGGTAAATTGCTTCCATTTTATGTCTGCCATCCAGAAACATTTTACATTCAGCACTTTGAAAGAGGAACAATTAATCCAGAGAAGCCTTTAGTCTGACTTGTGTTCATCATTCCTTATTTTTGTATCTACCTGTGAAGATACTCCAAACAAAACTCTTCTGGTTTTATTTCTTAGCAGGAAGAGAGCATATGTGGCTTGTGTGCCTTTTGACTACCAGAATTTAAAACTTCTGGTTTGATTCTTGCTGTTAAACCACATTTCTTATATTTAATTTCACTTTGGAGTTTTCTAATTACCTTCAGCAAGGAAGAGTTTGTTGAAATATTTTGTTCCTGTTACATTGTCAAATACTGACTGTTTTAATTTCACTTAAGAGTTCAAAACCTAGTTTGGGATTTAATTTTGAAGTAAAAATGCTCTCTTGCTTTAAAAATATAATAATTTTCTGTTTTTCAATCAATAGCAATTTCCTGAAGAATTTTTCAATCAAAAAGGCCAGTAGGAGTTGGAGACTATTATGAAATCTACTTTAATCATAAGGTAGAGTAGAAGTAAGTGGAGACTTACTCTCTCTACTTTGAAAATAAATGTCTTGGGTTTTAGTTGGCTTCTATATAGCATGGGAAGTCTCTGCCCTATGGCAGTTTTTTTATTCCATCATCAATTCTTAATTGGATTTGCAAAATTGAATTTTTAATTTTATTTCATTAATAATCAGATTTTCCAATAAAGTTGTTGAAAGTAAAAATGCAGAAAGGAAGTCATGACAAATGTATCAATGAGTGTTCACAAGTAAACATAAACTAATAAAATTGCCTCTTTTTACTTAACTTTGCACTATCTTATTAACAGGAAATAACCCTAACCAGAGGTTATCAACATAGGTCATATTCCCAAGTTCCACAACGGGAACATGTTGTTGCAGTTTGGCATCCAAATTGAATAAATCTTTCTGTTTCATTTCCTTCTTTTATTACAGCTTTGTATCACATTTAATAAACCAGGGTAGATGTTAACATTGGCAATGTACAAAGTTGGTGTCATAGCACAGAATTTGCTCTTTGTAAATATTTGTATAAAATACAGCCTGTCCTTATCATTGTTGTGTTTCTGTTAGGACAATTGGTGTTGAACTTTGTGTGTTCAGGAGAGCTAGCAAGGAATTGAAAGCACAGTGGCTTCACCAGCCTGGGACACGCAGGAAGAATGATGTGGCTGGTGCTGTACTTGGTTGCCTTTGACTCCTGAGTCTGGTGGATTTCAGTTTATAGCCCGTTTGGCAGAGGGTTTTGAACTTTGTTGGACGGCATGGCCTGAAGTGGCACTGTGTAAAAACACTGGCTAGAGGATGGTTGTACAAAAATGATTGCCAGGAAGTGATCAGTTAGAAATGTTTATACTTCAGCAAACCCTTGTTATTTGTTTCAGGAAATCGAAAGGTTGGAAAGTAAGTTAAATCAGAGCTCAGAAAGGTGGCAGCTTTTGTGGGAAAGGGTCAAAATGAATCTAAAGGATGACACCAGACAAGACAATGTAAGTAGTAAATGAGCTTGTCCAATGGAATAATTCCATTCCTGCTATATAGGCTACCTGGGGCACTGACAAAATCACTGTAATTCTTGGAGTAAAATACTGCTGTTGAAAAACTGAGTATGTTGTTCTAACCCATGATACTGGCTTTGTATTTCTTCATGTAGAAAAATGTATTTATACTTGTGCTATTTATCTAATTGCTTTTCCAGCATAGATAACACAGCATATGGATAAAACAAGCATGACCATTTTACTAATACACAAATACATGATTTTATGTATTTAAAAAATTTTTGAAGTACAAAAAAAGCTTACTTCCTGAAAGTAGCCAAAAGGGCATCACAGAGTTTCAGAGATAAATAAAGATGTTTCCATGACTAAATGGAATTATACTTTCTAAGTAAAAGTAGAAAGTATTCATGCTTATGTTTCCAACTCTTGACCATGGTAAAAAGAATAGCTGACAATATAGATATTTTCTAAGTCAAAGGCTGCCCCTTTGTGCACTAGGAATAATGTTAGATACTTCTTTTTGTGAGCTTTCCTTATGAACTTGGCACAGTGATTACCAGCTCAAGACTGTACCCTACCTCTTTAGCTTCCTGTGCTTGCTAAGATTTACCCCCACCATGCAGTGGTTAATCCACAGCACTACTTGGTTAATTTGTCCTTTGCTGTCAGGAAAGCAATATGCTTTATGTCTGTCAGTCACATTCACTTCATACCCTATACAAATTCAAGATGAACAAAGTTTTATCCTATCAAAGTAGAGGATATTTTTTGATTTAGTTGGAAGCAGAAAATAAAATGCAAGTATAAATACATCTGTTGTCAGTCTCCTGTCCTAGCTGTTATTTAAGGACTCTGATACATGCAGTAGCTAAGGGTGAACCCCAAAGAATGGTGTCATTTAGATTAAGACCAAATTCAGGATCCCTCTTGTTCTAGGTCATTGAGATTCTAGTAAAAACATATGGATCTATAAAGAAGCCCTTGGAAACTGCAGTCTTTTCCTTGCCTCCCTTCCTTCCCCATGAAATTATGGAAACGGATTGCCTCCAAATACCTGATTAGTTCTAGATGCTTCTGAGAATGCAAGGGAAATACTGTTCAACAGTATGTCACTGGAATACGTGAGGCTTTTCTGAAACAGTAATTTCTCACACCTTGTAAACCCTTCTGCTTAAGAAGTGCATGGAACTGCCATCCCTCTGGCTTCTTCTCTGAGGCAGTGCTGACTTGTATTAAGAAGATTTTTTTTTTGGCCTCATAATAATTCACAGCTTACATGTTGTACCATGTATTATCAGTGAGAGAGTCTCACAGTGCAAGACACATTGCGTTACCTCTTTCCTTTTATTTTCATCTCGCTTAGCTCCGAAAACATCCTTCTGGCTCCTCAGGGGTGATGTCAGCTAATCTACATTCCTATCAAAAGAGGTCTTTGTTGGAAGTACCTGACAGTGGGCTGGGTGAGGAGCAGAGTGCGAGCATCTCTCCCTCCAATGGAGTAGACAGAAGAACAACAACGCTATACAATCATTTCACATCAAAGAATGATGAAAATAGGTAAAGCGAATAGTCAGAGTATTTTTGAATATTTTATTAGATTGGTACAAATCTCTACCTGAGGAAAACATGACATTTTCATGTTCACAGAATGCTTTGTGACTACCTTATTCCTTCTCTGTGGTTTTGATTGCATTTAATTGTCTTGATTGGTGGGCCTCTGTCTCTTAGCAACATCTTTCAGTCTTCCCTTTCATTAGATGCACAAGCAAATTGTAGCTGTCCATTTAATGCATCCAAAGTGCTGAAACGGTGTTTATCACTGTATCAGTTACCAACAACTAAACTACAGGCTCAAAACCTGTTAGTTTTACTGCAGTAAAAGAGGTGTTTGAATACGTATGTGGTCACTTTGGGGCCTTTGTATGTCAGCAGTATTCGTATTATGAAATCTCCTGCCATTTGTATTTTCTGTCCCATTCAGGTCTTTTGAAGGTACGCTATACAAGAGAGGAGCTTTGCTAAAAGGTTGGAAACCTCGCTGGTTTGTGCTGGATGTGACAAAACATCAGGTAAAACCTTTTCAGATAATGGACTTTTTTAATTATTAGTTTGCTCCTTTTTTATTGACTGGGTTTGTATGGCTTGATTTTACAAACAATAGTAATAATTACTATTTTCAGCTGTGACGTGTGTTACATCATTCTACACCTATCTCTGCCTATCTTGTGTATCATGTAGCTGATACAGCATTCTGCATGGACAGAGGGGGTTTAGTATTTCGCTTTTTTTAGAAGAGTGATAACTCTTTAGCATATAATCATTAAAAGACTTCTTGGACTGGAAGTCAACCATTATTGTTTGGGCCCAAACATTTTTTTTTGCCTACTTCATAGCTAAGGGCGGGGGGGAAAAAGCCATGGAGTGCCTAAGGGCATTTTCTGGGATTTGTGGTATACAAGCACTATAAGCAGTTTTTTAAAGCACTGCTAACTCTAGATTATCATTAAGCAATTAAGTGGTGAACACAATTTGCCCTTTAACATGACCTCTTTAGTTTTCAAAAGAACTGAAAACTCTTTCTGAACTAGAGTGAAAAACTTAGGAGGGCATCTCCTGGAGCGCAGTTAGGATGCTGAGAGGTAATATCATAACTGAACAAGTTTAATTTAGGCATTCATATTGAATCTGTGGTAGATATTGTCTGCTCAGTGTGTATTTTATAGCCTCTTTGTTCCTTAATCACTTTACCATGAGCGCTTTTCTTTGTAAATGGAAGGGCATTATACGCTCTGGAAAATCACAATATGAATTGCTTCAGCAGAAAAATCCATTTTCCTCACTTGACTTTTTAGGGGGTTTCTGTGGCCTCTATTTAAGAAACCTGACCTGGAATCTCTGTATGAATGTCTTTCCTAGTATGGAGGACAGGAACACAGATATCTCTGAAATGAGTTTGGATTTTGTAAATTACTTAAAATAGGTTAAAATGTCATCTCAAATCTCTATTTCTAAAAGCCCTGATTGCACAATCATTTCAGATGCCATATATACGAGTATTTTAGATTAGTCATTGTTACAGAAATTTAGTAGCTAAATTATTCATAAATATTCCACCTAATGGTTGTTACAGCAAAGAGTATCAAAAACAGAGAAGATCTGTTGGTCTACACTTTTTATCTAATTTATAATATATGCCAGAATTCTGCAGTAAAAATTTGTGGTCTCATGTACTTCAAATAATGTTGGATCATGAGGCAGTAACCTTCATTGAGCCAAATATTCCACACAATGGAGCTTGTAACCTTTGAGACTTGTGTGCTTTTGTTTAAAAAACATTAATTTATTATACTCAATACACTTAAAAATATGTAATGTGGATAAAGGCCGTCATCTTTTGAAATGCTAATTGAGACTTTCTAGATTAGTGCAGTAAAATACCAGCAAATGTGCTGATTGTAATTATTCTTCCTGATATACAGGAGAAAAGGTTCATTTTGCAGGAGAGAAAAATTACTTTTACATTTTTTGTATAACCAAGTACCCTTCTGCATATCACAGATGCAGGAGTGAGTAATCCAGGTCAATCTTAGTTGGAAGTTTGTTGTTTTACCTTTGCTGTGAAGGTTTGTGTTACTGTTTTGCACTGGTTTATGGGAATTTGTTGGGTGTTTGGTTTTGTGGTGGATTTGGGGGGTTTTTTTGGAACTTGTTTGCATGTTGAAGCTCAGTTTACAAAGTGAGTAATATTCATATCAAAGTATGTTTGCAAGGAGGACAAAAAAAAAAAGCAGACTTCATTCAACCACTATGTGCAGTATAGGAAAATGTGAGTTTTCTATGTAGTTTATAATTACCTAAAATTACACTTACAGTTTTGCTGATCATTTTAAACAGAGACTAAATGTTCTGTTAACTCCTTGTTGAAGTAAAGCTTTTGTGTTAGTTTGCATGTAATGAAGAGTAAAGGGATGGTTTCTGTTACAAAAACTGATAAGGAATGCTGAATCCTAAAGACCAGGTTCTGCTTTCATGCTTCACATGTCCTCTGCCCAAAAGCAACCTCTGATGATTTGCTTCTCTGATTTAAAACTCTGGTGACAAAATACCTTTTCCCTCATCTCCTCGGGTCCTAATAATAGTTGTGCCTCCCCCCATTACCACTCCATGCCCCCAGGCTGTACCCAGGAAAAGGGAACAAAAGTGAAATAGCATGTTTGGATTTGTTTTTTCTCTTGTGGTCCAGCTGCGATATTACGACTCTGGTGAGGACACAAGCTGTAAGGGACACATAGACCTTGCAGAAGTAGAAACTGTGATTCCTGCTTCTCCAACAATTGGAGCCCCAAAACATGCAAGTGAAAAAGCATTTTTTGATGTAAGTATATCTGGTCTTTACTTGATCTTTATGTAAAGGTTTCTTTCCTTGGTGTGTTTACCCTACTCCTTTCAGTCCTGTTGAAAGGTGTGTGCTGGGAAGGAGCTGTCATACCATCTCAGAAGTTTTTATGCAGTTAGCATCACTCTCAACAGCAGCAATTCAAAAATGTTACTTTCAGACCCAATTAGCACATTGATTATTACAGTTTAAAGTTTGTCAGTTTTCTTTTCTTGTGTTGACTTGTCTACCTTCGTGTCCTTTTCTCCTCTGCAGCTGAAGACAAATAAGCGTGTGTATAATTTTTGTGCCCAAGATGCACAGAGTGCTCAGCAATGGATGGACAGGATCCAGAGTTGCATTTCAGATGCTTAGAATGGAGAAACGTTCCATGGTAAAGTCATGTTTAAAGCACCTGTTCCTGGAAGAGGCTGAGCTCTGGAATGTCACTGACAGATAACCTGCCTTTCTTACATTTCAGCCATAAAAGTTCAAAATATGCTAAAGTTCCTTTTATGTTTAATAATTATAACCACTGTAACTGCTATTTCTTTTCTGCAGGGAGGACTTGGAAAAATAATAATCCATTTATCCTGAATTTCCTCTCTCTTCAGTACAATTTCTAGCTATAAAAGTGGGCTGTACTTGCACTATCATCTAATCCCGAGTTTCTCATTTCATTCTCATTTCTATTGGGAAACCTGTCCGAAGGAAATTGTAGAAATTTTCCCTCCAATAAGAAATGTATTTTCACTTTATTTAGATTTTTAAACAAAATGTTCTTATTTCTGAGCTAGTCACTACTAAGAGGGAACATGTCTACAATTCCTAGAAACAAATAAATAAATAAATCAATGAAGCTTGTGAGTCCAGTGACATACATATCAGGTTGCCAATGTTGATGGACAGTTGATATTTCTAAAGACCAAAAAGTGAAATTGCCTGATACCAGACTTTCAAGTGTCTCCTTAGTGTACAGGTCATTCTCTAATCTTATGCTCTGCTGAGTGCCTCTGCAATGACATTATGGAATTTCAAATTCTAGGGATTATCTGAGGACCATAGCACTTTTATTTTAGATTCTGTTTGCAATTACAATGAGATAAGTGAAAGAAAACTGGCCAACAGTGTCCAGGAGAAATGGAAAACAACAAACTAGGAATGCAGTAGAAGAAAGATCTCTTATGTGTGAGTTGTATGTGTTAATTTATATGCTGTTCTGCTCACTGTAAAATAAAAGATAACGAACATGATAATGCACTAAACAATGAAGCAAGCACTTGCACTGAAATCTTTAAAATGCAGACATTTTGCAGAACAGAGGTAAGTTATTTATAGCAGAACAATACGAGCTAGTTAACATTTACAGGTATTAAATATGTACATAATCAAGTTTGATGTGTTGTGATTTGATACTTTTTAAACATTTTTTTGCACATTAATTGGAAGACTGTTTATAGATTTTTACTTTTGATGAAATTGTGTTTGTTCTGCTTAAAATCCTGGCAAAACATTTTTAATAGCCCCAAATTAGTAGAAATTTTACAGTCTACAAATAGTGAGGACATTAAGTAGAATATGTAGGTAATTAAGCCATCGTTTTTACTTTGAAATGTTAATATGTTAAATAGCACACTAATATTACAAAAGGTCTGTATATATGATTCACTATTTTCTCATTTTTCCAGACGTTCTGCTTGTAATTTAATGTCAGCCTAACCAAACTGACTATACTTACAAGATTTTTCAGTTATTAAATTTTGTGGGTTTTTTTATAACTAGTGTATTTTGTCAGAAAGGAATCTAGATTTCTCACCACACACAATAGGAAATGCAGCTGTTTTTAATGCATTTGAAATTTCAAAACAAAAATATGAAGGATTTTTCTAGCATTTTTCAATTGACAAATTTCCACCTGTGACAATGGTGTTTGCACATTTGTATTTTTCTTTGTATATGAAGTACTTTTATATGTACTTTGTAAAATACTGATCGTGTTCTTAGGTTATATGAAAATATACATACCACTGCTTATTTTGTAACTAGTTCATTTTAACTCTTGTATGTTATGTGATATATGTATGCTAACCATCTTGTAATAAATACACTTCTTAAGGAAAAGTAAAACCTTTCCTTTTACTGTAAAAGAGAAAAAAGCAAAACACACGTGTTGGAATATTCCATGGGCACAAGACAAATCCTTATTTACTCTGTATTAAGAATACTGGGTGTATTAAAAACTATGTGGTCTTTTGTATACTTGTAAATATTCTTACATCAAAGTTGCACTTGAGCATCCTTAACTCAAACACTTGTCAACAGTAACACTAAAGAAATTAGAATTTAAAGCAAAATTATCATTCTAACAAGTCTCAATTTATAGCCTTTACCAAAAGGCTAAATACATACAAAGTTCATAATAAGTCATTGAATAATGATGTTAAATATATTTTTGAAAAAAATTCTCTATGGTATCGCAACGTAAGTCGACTTTCACCCTGAAACATCTCTCACTCATACCACTTTATGCAAAAATGATCTAGTTCATAAGAAACCAAACCTGGAAAATGGCAAGGTCTTACTTGAGAACGCGCATCTAAATTGAGTTACTGAGTGCAGTGTGGGGTAGCAGAGTGAAAACGGAAAGGGAACGTGTGACGGAGGTAGGGGACCTGTGACAGTTCTGGGATGCTGTGGTGCTTAGGTGACATGGTTTGCATACTGAGCTTGGCATGGATGCTGGTGTTGCCTTAAATGTTGATCTCAATTTCTAGTGTCTGTATTGATGGAAAATGGACTTGAGCAACTTAACTTAAAAATACCCAAATAAAAGATGAAATGAGATAAATTATATTTGTGGTGTTTGTGTAAGGAATATACAAGGGAATAGTAGAAATAGGCTCTTGGTGTGAAGACACAAAGTTTGCTGTGCCCTGTCTGTTCTGTGCAAAATGAAGATTCAAAGACTTAGAAGAAATGTGGAGAAATTATCTTAGTATGAGCTGCACGGTTTGCCTGTGTGTTTAAGTTGTGAGAATTAGGAACTGAGAATTTCTTTGATAAAGATTCTGCGTACAAAGGGCTTCATCTTCATATTCTGTGAAAATTTTCCAGAAAAAGGAACCCATCCAGGAGTTGGGGATGAGTCAGACATGCTCCCTCTGGTGTGTCATATCACTCTTCCCATCATAACATTCCTACTGTAGGAAAGAGAATTACAACAGGCCTTACATAAGGGAAGAAGATTGTTTGCCCTTCTGTGTTCAGTAACAAAACATCCACATAGTAGGTGATGGAATGAACTGAGTTTAAGCTTTGAAGAGTTGTTACTGGGGTACTATATTACTGACTTCTTTTTCCTATCTAAAAAACAAGTGTTTTCTATAAAAATTCTTACTTTTCTTGGAACCTTAGAATTTGTACACAAAAAAATAAAATACCTAGCATGCCACATGTGTGGGTCACTGGTTATGTAATGACACACAAACAGCTAACAAACCCAAGAACAAATGTTGAAAATTTTGTATCACATCCCACACACATTATTTGTATCTGATATTTTGTGAATTTCAGGCATAACAAAAATGTGGTGATCTTGTCCAAATACTGTCATTTTGCCTTTTCATCCTGTAATATTCTTGGAGTATGTCTAAGTGGCTGCACCACATTTCTCATTTTTCATATTTTTGATCATCCAAATATTTCGTCTGCTTATGATTATCCTGTGGTTGCTTTGGGGAGTCAGAAAACTGAAATGAATCTACCCTTTCCCCTTTTGTGCTGAAGTTCATGCCGAGTATCACTGTCACACCTCCTTTCTGGGATGTATTGTCTGTACTTGATCGATTTCTTCCCAGATTTTGGCTCCTGGGCAAGCCAAGGGCACTGTTAGCATCCACACTCTCATTTAGGAGACTTTTGTCTTTGAGTTTTTTCACGTACAACTTCTTCTTAATTGACTGTCAAATAAAGGTGCTGCAAGCTCACTGTTGTTTCCTCTCCTCGCTTGCTAGTCCAGCCAGCCTCTCAAAGGAATGGATTACTAATACAAATGCTGCTGCTAAGAATTGGTTTTGTGTTGCTTTTTCCATAATACAAAATCTTTAAAGTGTAATCAACTAAGGCTACCATCTTTATCCACAATCATATTACAATAATTAAATGACTTCTGATAATAACTTCTTACCACTGACACTTACGTAAGTTTCTCCTTCATCACAAAGCTGCCCGTTGGGAGCCAAAGGGCCTGAGCACTGATGTCCTTTCCATCTTAGCAAACAACTGTGAAATAAACACAGCTTCTAATGACTTGGAATTATCATAATGCTCACCTGAGTCACTCCTGAGAAGACAAAGAGTCTTTCTTAAACTGAGTTATTTGATTTCTTATGGAGATTCCATATGTTACTCCCAGAAAGTTCTCAAAACCCAATCTTGGAACAAAAAGTATAAACTGTGTTAAAGGCAGACTCTCCAGCATATTTTTTTGTTTATACCTTGATCTCTATGCAGACCAGGAGATAGCTATACTAGCGGCAGCTGAATTGTGACTCCAGACTGTTAGTCATATCTAACCAAAATGCTCTCTTATTTATCTTTTTTTGTGTTGCTCTAATCTGTGCTAATCTGATCTCTGCTCCTCTCAAATAGTGCTTGTCACCATCCAAAGGGAAATTACATTTTATCCAGTTTCAGATTGCATCATATAGTTCAAGATTCTTCCTTTCTCTTCTAATTTTGTTTAGATGTCAGAAGTGTTGCTTGATTTTGGCATGTTTACTGTTTTTCCATTTTCTGCTCTTTGGTAACAATGTTTGTCCATTTGTGTTTTAAGTCTCTATTAATTGTCCAAGGTTTATACTGGAAACAACATCCTTGTTTGATGATGGACAGATGAGACTGCTTTGAATTTAATACCCGGGAAGAGTGTTCTGTGCAAATGCTTTCTCAACAGGGAAATTACCAGGTAGCTTGAGAAAGGAGCATCACACCAACAGCACTGAGGGCTTTGCTGGGTTACCCAGGCTGTGGACCTTCTGCATTATTTGTGCCGGTGACTTAAAAATTCTGTTCACATCAAGACCTCCAGTAAGTTCAAAATTATAACTTTATAAAATTGTGTATAAGTATGAATGAAGCTCAATATAGAAAGTTACAGTACAGGTAAAATTGCTCTCAAGTTTAAACACTTGTGTGCACAGGTTTTGCCTGCGTTACATTGGTTTTGTGCCATCACAATAGTTAAAACTGGCTTTTATTCATGCTGTGCTCAGATTATTCCTCACATTAAATATTTTAAGGGAGTAATTGAAGCAATTGCTTACACTTAACTAATCAAATATGCTTGTATTGTTTAGTATAAAGCATTGAAATCTTTGTGGCATTTCATGCAGGCAAATGATGTAGGATTGGAACTTTGAAAAAAAAGCATTGGAGAGTTAGTGCTGGAATTACCATTGAACTTTGGTGAAGTTGGGCAGCCTGTTTCTCTGAGATGGCTGTTAGGTATTTTTCTTTATTACAGTCTTCTTAAATTTTTGCAGAACTTCCATTTTCAGTGCTTCCTGAATTTGTGCAGTTCATGTATTTTCTTTAAAGTGAAATGAAATTAAATTCAAAAATATCTTCTGCTTTTCTTACTTTACTCATAACAAGCAGTTTTCTTCTTCTTTATAACTGTTTTCTGACTGAAAACGAGTCAAAATTTAAGTCAAAATTAACTTGATTTCTTCCACTTCAGGCTGCTGACTGAAAGGAAAGCTCACAATATCTCTTTTTCTGGTATGAGTATGTAGCAATGCCTGAAGACCTGGAAAATATCCTATCAAGTGATAATGAACTAGAGCCAGGAATAAATTGAGGGGCTGGTTTTGGTATGTAGAATCGTGTCATTGACCACTGTGTGTATGATGTATGTTGGCAGTGTCAGGACAGGCTGTAGGTCTTGGTACAACCTCAGAAAGTATCATGCTTGTCGCTATGGCAATGAGACATCTGGTTTTAACCCCCAAATATCTAAGTTTTATGTGCTCCCTGCATTTATAGACTTCTGAGACTTTGTCATTTTAGTGACACAAATTCCTGGAGAGAAAATAATTTTTCAGCTAAACTCCTTCTTATCAGTTATTATTTCAGTTGTTAAAACCACACAGCTGACCACACAGTGGCATATGTCACAAGTTTCTCAGTCTGGGCACAAAAAACAAACATGTAGCTATTTCCTTTGGTACTGGATGTGTTTTAGTTCAAAGACTGCTGCACACAGATTTTTGTCATGCAAGCAGGTTTTCCATTTTTGCTATCAAAACTAAATGTTGTTGTCAGTAAGGTCATGCATACCCTAGCAACTTGCTAAGCACTACCACTAAATTTTTTAGCTGTTTTCGAAAAGGCCTCAATTTAAAAATATTTCCCCCCTCTCCTAGATCACTGCATCCATGTTGCCTTAGGGTGTTCAGATATTTCATGGAAACACAGTTCTGTGAAACTTAGCCACTTCTTCTTTTCTCAGACTTGATCACCATTTCACAGTGAAACACTATGCATATTTAAGTTGTTTAAAATTAAATCCATGTGATACTTGAGATAAGGACAACTTTACTTATTTGATGGTGGTATCTCAAGACAACTTGATAACTTTATTTGAAAAATGAGTATTTGTTCAAAACAGAGATCCTTCAGTTTATCTTGATATTCCTGCTGAGTGATTTCTGTTAATTTTCATTATCAGTCTGAGTTACATGAAAGTTTACAAGGGACTGTGTTACTGCTCTTACTGGTTTTTTTTAGAAGTTAGGATTTTAGATTAACCTCTGTATTTTCTTCTCACCAAGCCAGGATGAACAGAGATTATGAAGACTGTGGATGTCAAAAAGGAGAGAAGTGAGGGGAAAAGCAGGCCCTGGCTGGTGGATGGTGCCTGACATAGCAAAGCATTGATGCCAGTGTAAAGCAGAGATCAAAACAGCACATGTGAGCAGCAAAGTGCATATTCATCTGTTAGTCAGAGGATCAAAGAATTAGACAGGAAAAAGGCAGGTATCTGTGACAGAGTGGAATGTAGGAAAGCTCATACTGCAGATGGGAAGAATTGCAGGCCCTTGAAGTGTATCCCATACACCCACATCTCCAGTAGCAAAGGAAGACTTCCCATCTCCTTTGCTTTCCTCTGAGCAGTTACATTATCTGTTCACCAAAATCTCCCTCCATACTTGTCTCGCTCCCTGTTTTGTGGTTTTTGACCTTTACTTGTCTGATTAGGTCTAAATTTAGATGAGAAATTCTTGAGAAGCAATGATGATCCATGTTAACTTGTTCCCTAGAGGTGCCTAGAATACTTGCAGGTGCTGTGATATTACTTAAAGCCAAAAGGAAAAAAGTCTTTGTTTCTCCAAGTGCTCTGAAACTAGTGGCTAATTCCAATTGTACATCTATACTTTGGAATTTTTGGGAGTAGGGAAACAGGGTTGGTGATTGAGTGTGGTCTGCCATAAGGGATAAGGGGCCAGTTCGTAAAACTGGATCTGAGCCTGGATTTCAGACACTCTCAGCATTTGACATGTGATTATCGCTCTTTGGAATTAGATTTAACAGCACTGAGGAAAGAGGTTAACATGAAGCCAACATCAAGTATGCTGAACTCTGGTCATTGGAAATACCATTGCTAATATTACTATAAGTGTATTTCCAGTAGAACATCACAGCTTTGTTTATCAGGCACAGACTTAGCCAAATTATTATCAGCTGCTGGAGATGGGTACAAAGGATGCACTGTCAGGTCTCTACTTGAATTTCCAAATTTGGACCATTCTTTCCATGATGTAACGTACTTATCTGTTAAATGGATATTCTCAAATGAGGAATAATTAGTAATACAGGATTTTTGTGCACATAGTAGAATATTGATGCCTTTGCCTTATGTTTGTTGCTTTAACCAAATCAATTTGGTTATAAATGTTCCTGGGGTTTCTTCAGCATAGCTGAGCATGAGCTACTGTCAGAGGCAGCACAGAAGACAAAATGGACCACTGGGCTGACCAGAAGTTGTTAATACAATGCTGTGTCTTATTACTAATGACTGCTAATCTTATTTTGAGATGTTATGTAATTAATATTGTTATTTCCTGTAAGACAGAGTTCCTGGCAGTTTGAAACACAAACAGCACACCTAAAATGAAGTCTCCTTTGGTATGTATGCGGAATGTTTTTCAACCAGAAACCATGCAGCAAACACGCCTGTTCCATTTCATGTGCAAAAGGAAGAAGCAAAAACATATGTCATGGCACTAAAAGTGGGCCCAAATATCAGTCATTGGTGCTAATAAATACTTGAGGAAACTAGTGCTGCTCAGAACTGTTACCTTTGCTCCTCTTAAAGGAACCTGTTAGGTAACATGACCACTTAATTTTTGATAGGCTGCTAATGTGTGATTAAAACAAACCTGAGCTGCTGTGTTAAGTAAAGCTGTTCCTTCAAAGACACAAGCACAATGTCCCTATGCACTAGACACTTTAACAAGAAATACTCATAAAGCCTTTGAAAAAGATGACAATATGCAGGATTTCTTGCAAAATCAGAAGTGAGCATTATCAAACTCTGATGTGCAAGGCTTGAAGGAAATGGGAAAGGAGAAAGAAACCTGTAGTCTTTTTTTTTTGAACAAACATGGATAGTAGTTACAAAAGGACATGTGTACTTAGGAAACATACCCTCATATGGGCTAACATCTCAGTCACTGCTGGATTAAAAAAATCAATGCTAATGTGGTACAAAATTAAATTATGTTATTCTGAATTTCTGTATAAAATGTCCAGGCCTTTATGAGAGGGCATGTACAAATACAACATGTGCATAATAAGAGAAGTATAAAGTAATTCCTAAAACTGCTAGCCCTTGCCTTGTTACACAAGGTAGCATTAAAGGAGGAACTGATCTGGAGTGGGCAGGGCAGCAGCCAGGCAAATGGAGAACATGGGAAATTGTTTTTTACACACAGAACTTGAAAAAGTCTGCCATAGTGCTTGCCATTGCACAGGCTGGCAGAGAGCTTAGGAGAAGGAAGGACTAAAAATCTCAAGCCTGGGATGGACAGAAATTGCAAACTGCCTTTTCATCTAGGGTCGATGTGTTTGAAATACGTTGCAGGAGCATGGCAGCCTTTTCTTCTGAAGGAAAAGGCTGAGAACAAAATCGGGAGTAGAAAAATGTGTGAATTGCATTGATTTTACCATTTTAGTAGCTGTTAGTAATACTTTGTTACTCAGAATGGGAGAAGAGCATTGCCATGAGAACAACAGATTGTTAAAGCCCTTGCCAGAAGCACATTCTGGATTGACAAAATGGCAGCGTGTACCCTGGGATGGTGGCCTAGAACAGCTGAAAGTGGGCAACATCAGATAAATTGTTAATTTGGAAATGGTTAATCAGCATGAAAGTGTCGGCACCTGCACCTGGCTCTGCTCGGCTGAGAGCAGGCACTGGCTGCTGGCTGCGCCTGGTAGCAGTGGGGAGTGGGGCTGCTCATCTCCACAAAGGTCACTTTTAAAACTTAAATCCTTAAAAAAGGACATGCTGTAAACTGGGCAAACGTGTTGGAAGAGAAACATGCCTAATGCCTCCTGAAACACGCTACCCGTGCCACGTGTGGTTTACTCCTGGGTGTCCTGGGTGCCCCCTCAGAAGGGAAAGGGGTGTGGGGCCCAGGCAGCCCAGGTGCACAGCCCAGCGGGGGCTGCAGACCCAAACAAGGGACACCTGTGGCTGTCTCTGGGGCAGGGCTGGTTGGGCAGAGAGACACCTGCAGCCCTGTCCCTGAGTCTGCCTTTGTTCCTGCCTGGGCACGTGGAAAGCTTTGGCAAGAGTAGTCCTTGGTACCTGCAGAAAAGTCGAGGCTGTGAGACAAAGCTTGGTGGCCAGAGAAAACAAGAAACTAGTCCTCAGGCTTCTCTCAGCCAGGTGTGAGGCAAAATATGTATTTGGGAGGTTTCGGGACTACCAACCTTTAGGCACAGCCCAATAGCCCAGCAGCCACATGGCACTGGGTGGGGTTGGAGCCGCTGAAAGGGAACCAGTGAGGAGCTGTGTGGGTTGGGGGCTGCCTCCATCACAGCAGAGACCCCTGCCTGCAGGAGCTCCACAAGACAGCAGGACTGAGGAGGAGCAGAACCCACATATACCAGAGTGCAAGGAGTGCAACCAGGACTCTAAATGGGATTCTGCCAAAGGAGGTTCCAAAAGGTAAGTGGGGTGGGGCACATGGAGTTTAGAGGGAGGTGTTGGAAGTCTTGATACCGTGGTGTAATTTGAGTAATTACTGTCCTCTAGAAACTGCTAAAGGGCTTTTGAACAGTAATAATTCAATGCAGCAGTCTTTTAGCGTGGTATTTTGGGAATATGGTGTTGTTGTGTTTGAGGGTATGTTCTCCTCTGGGTGGTTTGTCTGCAGCCTGTGTTGGGAATATATTTATGGATGTCTCTTGTGTAAAAGGACCTACTGTCTGAAATGAGGAACTCCCTGGTGATCTTTTTGTGTGCCATTTAGCATGTCACCTTCAGCTTGCTCCATAGGGAGCTCTGAAGTATGCGGTGTAAGACTGAAATGCCATGATCCGAGTGATGAACTTGGTCCTGAGAAGGGATATTTCTACATACTGTTCAAATAGTTGTTCAAAGAGCAGCTGCATGACTTGCTGGTTAGTGTGTGGGATGTGTTGCACTGGTCTCTTATGGTACATTTTATGCAGAGTTGCTAAAGAAGCGTGTGGATACTGCATCCTGCTTGAGCTGATCTCTGTCAACTTTGAGGTAAATTTAGAGGTGTTTTCCCTTCCTTTCAGTGGTAACACCTCGAGCTTTGCCAAGTTCTAGCAAAAACTGCTAATATGCTATAGAAATAGAAACAAGCCAAAAGGTGGCTGCAGCTGTTGTTTACTACATTAGTCCACAGTTTGATTCCATACATGCCTCTGTGGAAAAGTGCTTCAGAATAAGCAAATAAGAATTATACAAATTGGAGAAGATAAGTGCAGCTAACCCACCTTCAGCATCTAATTTCTACATTACAGCAGAGCCTTTCTGTATCCAATCCCAACTCCCCAAAGGATTTAGTATAGATCAGAAATACCTCTGAGCCTAATCATGTCAGTGGAGTTCTTCCACAGAAAAATAAAATACCAAATCTGCACATATGCTGAACGTGTTGAAGTTGTGTAGAGTAAAAGAAAGTTTGGACATTCTGTTAATGTGATGGAGAATATTTTGATGTTGTAATTTGCTTTAAAAGCATGTGTAAGTAATTGCTGTATGAGGCACTGAAGTCAGGCTGACTGTTCACAGATGCAAACATTTCCATCTCCCAAAGAAGGAGTCTTGATTCATTTTGCATTACAGTGTGTTAGAAGGCACTGATAGGTACTCTGCTCTTTCCTGTTGTTAACTATGTCTTATGCTTTATCTGAAAAATTTTCATCTTTCTGCATAGAAAGTATTTTAATTTTTTTTAAATTCTGTTACCATTATGAACAACAGGAAATCTCCTCTGCCCAGCAGGGATAAGATATTCCTCTGTTCTGATCATACTTTGCATTTTGTGCAATTACATATGTCATCGACATGTGTATGACATACCAGCTGAGGCAGGATTTTTTCACGTGATGTTGCACATCCAAACAGCTCATGCTGGAAACTGTGGTATGACTGAGTATGTGGCTAACTCAAAAAATTCCCTATAAGTTGCAGGTGAATAGTATAGGATAATTTCATATAGATGACTGGTTTGGGAGGCATGAAATAGGATTAGACCTGCAGTTAGCACTCTCTGTCTGCACAACAGGATGAGTACATCATCTTAAAACGCTTTTTAAAGATCCCTCAGCTACTGTGTTCTAGTGGCTGTAGCAGTAACTTCAGCTAAGTCTGCCATCTTAACTGACAGGGGTCTTTCTTTGCTTTGCTGCAGTACTTTTGGGTGTAGCTAACTTTCAGAAGGGATCAATTGCTCTGCTCTCAAGTGATATTATAGCCAACTAGAGCATTTCTCTGTGATTACACGAGTATAAACAGCCTATTTTGGATATTGCAGCTCTTAGTTTGACTTATAACTAACTTCCTGAATAGTATTGTCAACAATAAAAATACTTGGAGCTCTCCATTTTCTTGGCACGTTTTTTGACAGGCCTGTTTCTTTACTGCCATAAGTAGCAAAATTCAGGAAAACGTGCAGCTGAACAGCTGTCATATGTATGGGATGAGGAAAAGGTTCTATTCTTATATATGGGACCAGGAAAAGGAATTATTCTTAGTTCCTTTGTTTTTTTACTGTTATTCCTGAATTTTTTTCAAGGGGTGAATTTATGGCTTGCTTAACTGTTTGGCAACACTCGCCCTGAGTTCAGCAAAGAAGAGGTTCCATCCCTCATGAAGGTTATCATATCTGTTAAATGGAGTTCAAGTTCTGGCCACATGGAAACCAGTATTTGCTGTTGTTATAAAAGTTGCTTTTCTCTCAGCAGTGTACATTGGAACCATGTTTCTGTCCTTTCTGGATTTACCATCATTAATTTCCAAAATACTGTGTTTTGGAAAAAGAGCAAAAATAATACATGTTAATAAGCATGGGATGAAGGGAAACTTCAGATGGGTTTGAGAGTGACACCATAAATTGCTTTTAATTCTGTGGATTTGTGGTTTCACAAAAGAAATTATGAGACAGTGTTTGTTACAAGTAGTAATCAAGATGAATATATGATGCAGGAATTAGTTTATTGCGGAGTCAGCTAGTTTGATTGTAGTTCTTCAGTAATGCCGCAACTGTAGAAACCAGTTAATGCTTGGTATGCAGTGTGTTCTGGTTATCTGTAAAATAAATACAAAGCTTTTCTGCTAAAGCACTCAACAGTCTGTGTGCAGAGCCAAAGGAGGGATCCTGAGATCTTGCTCAGGTTGGTTACATTTGTTGTGTTAAATGGGACTCAGTCCTTCAACACTGACTTACAGAGACAAAGTGCAAAATGAACTGGTGCAGAGTCATAATTTATAATATTGGCTACAGAGTTTTTCCCAGTTATCTCTGGAACTGTTTATAAGTAAAACATGTTCCTAGCTGTCAGGTCAGTATCTGATGGCATGAGGTGTATAGAATTCATCAGTAGGTATAATGAGCAATTGCCCCTGGATCAGAAGAGGCTTTGACACAGGCCAAGCTGCCAAGGGAGGTGCCAGCTCTGTAGACCTGGGGCTGTGGGGATGAATGGACCCCTCTCGGAGGCCAGGCTGTATGTGAGTGGACAGGCACTTGAAGGAGGCATCCAGCTGTGCTGAGTTTCCCAGGAAAAGTACCATAGTGTGTTAATATTGCCCTCGATGTCACTGAACATTTTTAAGACTGACAACTCTACTATTAGAAAATGGAGATTGGCCCAGTGCATAGGACAGAAACCTGTTCCTGAGTGATGTGCAGGGTAGCTCTTTGGTTCTAGTACAGCCTCTTAGAGTGAGCATAATTATAGCTAAAGAGAAACTGAAGGTGGGCTGTTTGCTCTCCTAATGTCCTGTGCTGTGAGATATCCACCTGGATAAGTAACACAACTCAGAAACATTTCCATGTGTTGGGAGTCAGTGCAGAGTTGGACTTGATGGATCGCTCCAGTCAAGTTACAGACCAGCTGAGCAGTTTGAATCCAAGAAATTCTTTAAAAGCATAGGGAAGCTCAAATCTGTTGTTCTGGTTCAAACCAAACTTTAGTGAAATCATGTGAACTAACTTACACTGTTTTATGGCAAACAAATTCAACATTCCTAATATTTTATGAAGCTGGTTGAAGCTTACCAGAGTTTGAAAGGCTATGCCATGTGACGTCTGTCCTGTTCTAGTTTGGTTGCCAACACGGTTTGCCAATGACATTTTTACTGTGGGAGCAAGACACACAATACTTTTGAACTCAGTTTTGCCAGTATTTTGCTACCTCAGACCCTTCACATGGAGATTTTTCATATGGTTTGCATTGAAAAACTATTTACATTGCACTTCATATGGTTTGCAGTACACATCCTGCATTGCTCTCTGTTTAAACATGGCCTTGTATTGGTCAGTCCTAGGGTTCCATTTAAGTTTTCTAGACTTCTGTTATAGTTTGTCACAGATAAAATTGCTATGTCAAAACACCACAAAAATGCTTCTGTGTCTCTGGCCTCTGTGTTCTGCATGCTGGAACTATTTATTTAATTTACTTTTTTTTCCTTTTGAATATCCACTATTTAGAATGTAGAAACAGTAGCACATCTTCCTTTTATCTCTGGTTTTGATAAAGTTAGAAACATTCATTCTAAACAGTCTGTGGCTCTGTTCATTGGAAAGAATGCTAGAATGGTTTGGGTTGGAAGGGGACCTTAAAGATGATCTAATTCCAGACCCTCTACCAGAGACAGGGACAATTTCCACTAGACCAGGTTGCTCAAAGCCCCATCCAACCTGGTCTTGAACACTTCCAGGGATGGGGCATCCACAGCTTCTGTGTGCAACCTGTTCCAGCACCTCACCACTCTCACAGGAAAGAATTTCTTCCTAATATCTAATGTAACCATGCCCTCCTTCCGTTTCATGCAATTTGAAGTTCTGTCACCACATGGCCTTGTAAAAAGTCCCTCTCCAGCACTCTTGTAGCCCCTCTGGATACTGGAAGGTGCTGTAAGGTCTGCCTGGAGCCTTCTCTTCCCCAGGCTGGACAGCCCCAACTCTCTCAGCCTGTCTTTGTAGGAGAGGGATGCTACAGCCCTCTGATAATGATCTTGGCCTCTTCTGAACTTGGGGGGCCCTTATGTGGGGGGCTCCAGAGCTGAATGCAGCATTCCAGATGGGGTCTCAGGAGAGCAGAGTAGAGGAGCAGAATCCCCTCCCTCAACCTGCTGGCCACGCTGCTTTTGTGCCCAGGGTACATTTGGCCGCCTGGGGTGAGAACACACCATGGCCAAGTCGTGTTGAGCTTCTCATCAACTAACACTCCCAAGTCCTTCTCCTCAGTGCTGCTCTCAATCCATTCTCCACCCAGCCTGTATTTGTGCTTGGGATTGCCCCAACCCAGGTGCAGGATCTTGCATTTGGCCTTGTTGAACTTCGTAAGGTTTACACAGGCCCACCTCTCCAGCCTATCAGGGACCCTTTGGATGGCATCCCTTCCCTCCAGTGTATTCACCACACCACACAGCTTGGTGTTGTCAGCAGACTTACGGAGTGTGCTCCCAATCCCACAGTCCATGTCACTGACCAAGATGTTCAACAGCGCCGGTCCCAGTACTGGCCAATGGGGAACATCACTTATCTCTGGTCTCCGCTTGGACATCAAGTCATTGACCACAACTCTGAGTGTGACCATCCAGTCAGTTCATTATCTACCCTAAAATGCGTGTGTCTCCTGTTGGGAGAGACAGGTGTCACACCAGACAGTGTGAAATGCTTTGCACAAGTCCAGGTAGATGACACTGGTTTGATGTTTCTTTCCATTTTCCAAAGACACAAATTCAAAGACATCATCATGATGTCAGCTTCATGATTTAAACAAAAACCAAAGCAAACCAAAGCACTGACACATAGCAAGATAATACAGTGTTAGACTTCTGTAAGGAATTTGCTCAAGCCCACATGACCTCAAGCTGAGTATTTGTGTATTTAACCCTTGAAGAATGGAACTCATTCTGGAAGTGCTAAGTGGAACAAATAGAAGATCTTGTGAATCAAGAAGCAGAAACAGCAGGAAATTGTACTTGAGTATCCTTTGCTTTTTATCTTAGCAGTCAGTTATCTCAGAAACAGAAACCAACCCCATATATATCCCAACACCAGATTTGAGGAAGCTGAAACAGTGCAATGGATGCTTGTAAATGAGGAACATTTCATGATGGCCTGTGGCTGTCAGGGAAATCTCAAGTGAGAGCATGCTACGCCTGCTGCTTGGCCACAGGGGCAAATACACTGGGTTTCTGCCTATTCCGTAACCAAATACTGTTGTTGATAATACCAGTGAGCCTTTGCAGTCTCTAATGTCCTACAAAATTATGCACTAGGGTCAGACTTTCAGTCTTGCAGTGTGATAGTTTACTCCTACATTTTTTTTCATAGTTATCCAGATGTTCTACTTATTCTGATTATCCTGACTTTCTCATCTTGTTGTCATTATCTAGGGAAGTTCTTGGCTTGACTAAAGCAAAGACTTACACTCTGTAGTTTTTCTGGGTGGGCATTTCCAAAATTTTGGCATATATCAAAATTATTTATGTACCCTTTTTCTAAATCTTCTAGTCCTTCGTGCAGTTAAACCAAGAGGTCAGACAATGTAGTATATTTTTTTGTATATAGCTCTGGGCACAGTTATTTTGTGTATGCTGTAGTTTAAAATACAGAGGACATCTCTTAATTTACGATGAAGGTGGCTTCCACTTTGGGTTTTTGATTCCTTTTGAGACTTCTTTTCCCTTCTTAACATGGAATAGAGACACACTCTTGACCTAAAACTTCCTCTTACTGTTAATAGTATCTCTGTTATAGAGCATTTATGAAAGTCCTGCAATATTTCGTTTGCAACCAAACTCTTACTCTTGAGAGGTTAGTTTTATGAGTGTCTTCCTAAATGAATCCTAGGACTATATAGCGTGTTTTTTAATGCTTTTGAGAGAATTCCTAGATATGACATCAGACAATGTCCTTCAGAAACTTTTGCAAAATATTCAAACACAATATAATTTTCATACTAGTGAGTGAAGTTCACTGCATGCTGTTAAACAGAAGCAGCTAATCCTAATTTCTCCATTTTTAATGCCTAAAAAAATAGGTTTTATGAGGACTGAAATCAACTCCTATTTAACTTTCTCAAGTTTCCCAAATACCTTATTCCAGATGACAGCTATTTGTTTTTATGTCAGACTTTGAGGTATCTGTAAGATTGGATTCTAAAGTGCCAATACCATTATAGAGTTTATCTCAAATTTGGGCAGGAAGGGAGAGAGGGAAGGAGTTACTAGATGGACCTACTTTGTTTTCAAAGGACTTAACACTCATGTGGCCTGGGACATACCTGAGGTCATGTTTCATTAACCTTTGGTAATAAATTGAGTTTAGCTCTCACTGATACCAAATAATACAGATCTAACCTTGTCTAGACCTGTAAGGGGGTTTTTTTCTCCCCACCCCCAAAGATTAAATGGATTGTCATACTTGTTATGGATATTTATGCTCCAGCAGTGCCTTGTGAAATCTTCCACAGTGTGGTTTATTTAGGAGCAGACCATCTGAACCTAATTCAGTTTCTTGTTTTCAGTTTGTTCAGGAACTATTATTATAAACTCTTTAATGTGGAAATAGTCATTGGCTTTTACAGTGTTCTGACCCTGTCCTCTTTTTGCCTCTTTCAGTAACCCCATTTGATGAACTATGTTGCTTGCTGGGATATGTGATTAGCTGTAGCTCCCTCTTTCTTCGGTGGTTATCCACACTGATCCCTTAGTTTTCATGACAGAAACAGCCTTCTCCTGCAGCCTCTGCCTGCAGCCCAGGTTCCTCTCTGTTCTGTGGGCAGCTGGCACCTACCCTGCCCAAAAGCAGAAAGGACAGGGGCACAGCCATGCTCTGCTTTCTTTCTACTACTTCTGACATGGAGGGAACCTTTACATTTCAGTCATCTGCCTATTTAGCTTTGTATGGTTCTTTCCTACAGTGGTTGGCCAGTACAAGCAAAACCTTAAGATGCACCATCTCTCTTTAAATGTATCCATATTCCAGGAGAAGTCTCCAGAGTAATCCAGAAAGTTACAAAGCTGTTCCTGAGCAATACTCCAGTGCTTTCTATTAAACCCAACTTTAACATGCCTGGCTGTGCCTCCTCAAGTGTTACTGTTCGATGAAGGCTTCTAAGCGGTAAAAAAAGGGTGTCAAATTAATCAGGTTGGTACAGGACTACCTAGGCATGTGCAAAGTCTTCAGGTACTGTCTTGGTTGTTTTTGATCAATGCACAGTTCCATCCTGATCTCCCAAGCCATTCCTGCTCCCATCCTTAGCTGTGCCACTCATTTGGGGCTCATTTGTATGTACCTTTATGTCTGAAAAGGATTGATCTTGGGAACTGTCACCAGCTTTACTCAGTATATGTAGTACCTTCTAAACAAAACTTGCCCAGTATAGTGTGGTGATTTTCAAGCACATTTGCTGCTACAGTCTGAAATGCACCTGCCAGACAGAGTTTACTTCTAGTTTTATTCCAATATCTTTCCCCAAGGATAAACCTCAGATAGCATTTTGTGGTTTATTGAGAGTAAATGCCTTGACCATATCAGCACAGTGTGTGTTCTTCTGCTCTGATCTATTTATACTTTGATAATGAATTTGGAATTGGTTTTTACCTCTCCACAGGGCACTAATTGTAAGAGCAGATGTAAACGTTCTTGTTCAAAACATCAGTGATTATGTTTTTAACGTTTTAACTCAAGTGGAACTTAATTAGGGTAGACATATATTTACTGCTGTCCTGGACTGAGGTCACTAAGACCTGGCACTGTCAAGTTTAGTTTTTTGACTTGGCTTCTACAAAATGATTTATATATGTGAAAGAAAAACTTGTTTTTGTCTGGAGTCCTAGGCCTCTCGACACTCTGTGAATGGTTTCTTGGGAGCATGGCTTTCAGTACACTCTAATAGTGTATATTAGTTGTAAATCTCTTGTATGCTTCTTCTAACTAGCCTGTCAGGTAACAACTTCTGCTTATGCGTGCCTCCTCTGTTCAAGAGAGGTCACCACTGCATGTAACTGATTTCATTCAAGTGAATGTTAGAAATATGCCCCAGTTGGATCCCAGCTTTTGCAAAGTTCAGGAATACTTCTGAACACATCTATGGCTTCAAGGGGAAGCACCTGTGAAGTTTGAATTCAGACCCAGCTGTTTGGAAAGAGCAAACACCAGTTGTAAGCCCTATAACAAATATTGCAAAGAAGGGGAGGTATCCAGTTGGAGCCTCTTAAAGTTCATTGTTAATGGCTGTAGTTGTTCATCAGACCACATTAATGTGTAGGAATCCCACCTTGATTGTGAAACAGAACATTTGCCTCCAGAAAATGAAGCCTGTGAGGGGAAAGCACAGTCTGGCTGTGCCCTTGATGAGGGAGCTGATCTTGTTACGCTGTGGTTTGTCTAGAGGAGCTCAAGCCTTGTTCTCCAAGGGTGGCATTTTCCTTATTTATTTGTTCTGTGTTTAGCCCTGCATTTTTACGTGCTGGCCGCAGGTCAGTCATTGCTCAGCCAGCAGCTGTACTGGCCAATTCAGAGTCGCAGAGCTGAACTAAAACATTAGCTTGTCTGTTCGTCCCTGGGCTTCCCAGGACTTTCAGCAGTAAATCTGGAAAATGCATCTAATCCCACTGAAGCATTCTCCAGCTTTTCTGACATGAAGGATCGAGTGGTGGCCATTGTGATTTGTGTGCAACAATGGAGTCTTGGGACACAAACCAGTGATTAAGAGCTGGGTGATTTGCAGGGAAAGGGGAGAGGTTGTTTGCTATTTCTGGGTTCGGGAAGGAAGGCAGTTAAACTTTATATTAATGAACTGACTCGAGGAAACAGACCCAAAATCCAAAAATCCTGCCAAATATTAACTTTTTGTTGACGGTAGAATTTGTTCAGTTTATTCACCTGCTGTAGAAGTGCTTTTTATCGGAAGCTGGCTCGTTTCCAGAGAGGAATATAAGCCTCTGGCCAATAATAGACAGAATAATAGAGAAACAAAAACAAAATCACAAGCATCTGTCCATAATGATTTATTCGGGGTTTCATCCACATGGAAAGCAAATGTTTTGATTAATTTGCTGCCAGTTTACTTCTCTTGTTTTCCTTAACATTTTTCTTTATTATTGGATTTACATCTTAATACAAATAGTCTGCTATATATTTAGATACATTGTTTAGCTTGTAACAATATAATTGGAAAGAAAGATGAAATTGAAGATAGCAACCAAGATACAATAAATTAAAGTTTATCAGATTTGTTTTCAGATCCTTGCTGCCTCTTAACTGTGAAAGGTAGAAACCCAAAATTTCATCATAATTTATCCTTGTTACAGAGATGGCGGTGCTGACAGAAAGGTTGATGATGGCTGAGTAAGCTTACAAAAAAAGGGAGAAAGAGAAATGCTTGTGATTGCTTACGATGGAAGGAAAGGGGATCTCTGTCCTCATATCGTGCTATAACTTTCTGTCCATGGATATGGTACAGAATGGAAGTATTTGGCTTCAGAATGGTCTTGCCAAATATACCCAAGGGAGGTTTGAAGTGTTGGGTCTGATGCTCTAACGTCATGTGAACTTGGACTCCCTTGCACAGCTGGTGCAGAGAACTGGGAAGGTTCCATGCAGAAGCAAATGGATAGATACTCCTTGCTAGGCATTTTTAATTTATGTGTTCTGAACTGTTGGATCCAGTTTGGGACAGAGGAAAATCTAAAGTGGTATTAGTTGAGAGCTTATTGAGTTGTTTCCACAAAATTTTTGCAGTTATATGTTTCATGTATCAAAATAAGCACGTTGACTGTTGGGTGCTTGCCTTGGGAAAAATGCTCAGCTCTCAGCATCTTCTGATCTGCCCACTGTTGTGCTTTCACACAGTGGCTGATGTGGAATTGAGCAGCTCTGTCTCTTCCGGCCGTCTGAAATGAGCAGAGCAACTCTCCCTTTTATCATCTCCCTCGCCACGTGCCGGGAAGGGGTGGCTGGCTCTGGCCGTGTGCCCCACTCCTGCCTCTCGGCCAGCTTTGGGAGGGCAGCCTCCTCATGGGAAATTCCAGGAGAGCCCTGGAGAGGCACATGGCATCCAGGCTCACCTCTGCTCTCCACGACAAGCTAAGCAATTCCCACCAGCTGCTTTGATCTTCAGGAAG
This sequence comes from Acropternis orthonyx, assembly GCA_035583155.1. Classification (NCBI taxonomy): domain Eukaryota; kingdom Metazoa; phylum Chordata; class Aves; order Passeriformes; family Rhinocryptidae; genus Acropternis; species Acropternis orthonyx. The sequence goes on from JAWWEU010000158.1 coordinate 10,972,822, forward strand.
TAGATCTAATTTATTTAAATGAATGGCACATCTAACTTTCCTGTTTGCTGTCGGAAAAGCTGGATCCTATTTTCCATGGCCTTACTCCTCCTTCCACCCCCACTCTCTCCTCCTTCCCCCAGAGGAGGACAGTGCTGCCATAAGGCAGAGCAATCCTCAGCACTGGAAGTGGCCAGTTCAGGACAACTGGAAAGGAATTTGAGCCATTACTGGAATTCTAATCTCAGACTCTTCTAGAAAAGAGCTTAACAGCTTTTTGCTTGTCCTCTTGGGTCTGATGTTTGACAGGAAATGAGTTTGAAGGGTTCAGGAGCAGGTCACAGAACTCGCCTTGCTGCCAGCTGCTCTGCCGACCTTAACAGTGTGTTTGCAGAAATCTGATACACTTGCTTATTATTAAAGCCTTTTCTCTGAGAAAAGTTACTTCCAAAGCCAGGTCCTACCAGACGTATTGTGAGCATATTGCATCCTCGCCTCTCCGAATTCTTCTCCACTGACACTTGTTATGACCTAAGACTCCAGCCATGTGAAAAACGCTGTTTTGTAATTCAAGGCAGAGTGAACAATTGTGTTTGCAGGCATGTTTATGTTTGTCTTTTGCAGCACTTACTTTGTTTGTCCTTTACGTGCCCATCTGTGGGATCTCAAAGAAACCCAGAGAGTTTCCCAATCTTGCATAATTAATATTAGACTTCATAAAATACCTCAAACCTGGTCTCAAGAAAGCAGTTTTAATGGATGGGCTGACTGTTTCCTGTGTAGCAGATGAGAAGTCTATTCCCAAGCAAATTTAAAAATAAAGCAGCCTCCATACTTTCTTGGAATCCTATTGGCAAGTGAGTGTTTCAGACTAGTACGAAGTTCAAATAGGCCATGGAGACTGATGGCATGTCCCACTTTCCTCACTGTGTTTCTGATTTAGAAATCGCTTTCCAAATTAAAAGTATCAGAGCAGACAGACCAGATCGGGACAGCGGGGAAACTATGGAGCTTCACTGGCAGGAATATTGCAAAGAAAAAGCTGTAGCAGAAGTACTCTTGATCACCTGCTTTGACAGTGCTACATCTGACCAAGAGAACAGTTCTGCAGCTTTATAGATTATCTTGTAGAGGGACATGTCTAAAGAACAATCCTTGCACAGAGCCTCTACTTCCAACCCAGTAGGCTTGCTTTTCCCCTCCTTTTCCTCCTGCCCAAGAAGGTTAGAAGTTCTTGCAAAAATACTAAAGGAGATGAAATTAAAATAACAAAAAAATAGGTAAGACTAACTGGCTATATCACTGCACTTTTTAGTGTCTATTTCTCTCTCATGTCTTTGCTTCTGTAGGAATTTGGCTCATCTGCAGCTTTTGCTGCTTTAATGTATTGGTCAGTTTGCACTTCAGTTCAGCCTTCTCAAATGTCTGCTGTCTCTCCAGAAACAGTGTGTCCTGGAAAACTAAATGTGTGCAAATACACTGACAAAAACCAGACACATAGAATACACAAATGTACCATTATTTTGACTTCTTAGTTTAACTGGTGAAAAGTCTTCCAGAAATCTTGAACAACTGGAACAGGCTTGCAAGTTCAAAAAGACCTATCATTCATGGAGAACAACTACTTCAGCCCTAATCATTTATGGTTCCTGCCCCAGTTTAAAAATTACTGTGCAGGCCACTCTACTATTAATGCAGACCTGAATAGTAACCCTCTGATCCAATGGTATGATTGCCAGACTTGGTAGCACTGAGCAAAAATAAGATATACGGTTTGCTTCAGCACTACATATGTGCAGCACTCTATAGAATGGAAAAGCCAGGAATTAATAACAAGTAGGATTCTGACTTGAAATGTTTCTGGTCTCCTTGTCTTCCTTAAGATTCTTTAAAGTCCTGCTGCCTGTCCTTAGCTGCACTATCAAAGAGGAACTACTTTGTCTTAACAGGAGCTCCCATTTAAATAAAGAGTGGAAACATAGCAAAAAAGTTTCCCATAAGAACTCTTGAACTTAGAAACAGTGAACAAGCTCCTTAGCAGGCACACTGTGCCCCTCCTTGCACCGAGTGGGGCGACAGTCCCATGACTACATGACCCCTCAGGTAAAACCTTCACGCTTCCAGCGGCACAAAGTGGCAGCTCAGACTCACGTGGGATCCAGGTACTCACAAGCCACAACGGAGTCTTCAGAGTAGAGGATATGTGGGCATGAAGAATCACTGACTTTTAGATACCTATGAGTGTTCTCTGTGATGCAACAATATTTTGGGATGCTGTCAGGAGCAATGTGTTTACAATGTGCAAGATGAGAAGTTTTGGGGCAGTGTGGGTAGGGATTAGGCACACAGGCATTAAGTTTGTGCATGACATACCTCAAAAAAGCAGCTATGTTAATTAGTTTTCTAGATGAGATGAAACATGAGACCAACCTTAGCAGCAGGAATCAGTACTAACTTTAGATCAGAACAGAACATGGAATTTTTTTTTTTTTATTGCTGAAAGATACCTTGTTGAGATAGGCCTAATTAAAAGGTTTCCTTCCGTAAACATCACTATTTTTAAGAGCTGTTTTGAGTACAGACACAGGAGGCAATTTGTGCTGCACATTTGTCATAAATGTGTTTAATTCAGTTTAGGTTATGAGGAAATGAAAGTGTCTGTTAGTACAGCAATAATGGAACTGTGACATTTCTCTGTAGTAAGATTGGGCATATCTGGCAGAACATCTGTTCCAGCCATCCAATGAGGATGAATATTTATTCTCCAAAATAACAAAATTGTCAAAATTATCTTAATTGTTAAAGTGCTTCTACCTAATCCCTTGAATGTCACATCCTTCTTGTTAAGGAAATTGAAAAGTTGACTTGTATTCATCTGTAGGTGAACTTGTATATGGGATATGATGGAGACAACAATGGGATTGTAGCTTGGCTTAAGCACACTGAAAGGAGAATGCAGCAGCTAGAGGACAATCAATTCAGTGCTAGAGGAAGAGATGGGAGGTGAGACAAAACCCCATCTCGGTAACTTGATTTACAGCAGTCATACAGCTTCAAAAGCCATAATGGCCTGGTTCTTGGTTAATGGTGACCTGCTAAGACAAGGACTCGATACACTGTTCCCTTAGACCATGTAAATTGTGGGTTTGCTAAGGGCTTTTATAAACTTGAGGTTAGGGCATGAGGATCCAAAGACTCTAACTCCCTAGTGAAGGGGTGGTCAACCTGTCTGACCACTTCACCAAAATATCTGTGGCAGGGGCCACAGGACGTATCTCCCTTCTATATCTTCATCTCCAAAACCAGAGAATGGAAAGCCTTCAAAAGTAGCTCACAGAAAGAAGACAGCAGTAACTCCCCAGTGGCCTTATCTCCCTGTTGCGGAGGCTGATTCTGCTTACAGATTTAGCCTAATCCCTGCCTCGGCACAGCACTGGTGTGGTGATGTTGTGTGGACATTGCCCTGGAAGTGTGTCAGCCCTGCAGGTTTCCCTATTTGCCCTCAAGAACATAATTAGCTGATTCTTTTCATCATTCAGCTGCTTCTCTGCATCCTAAAAAGCTAAGAACTGCAGCTTTTAACTACTTCCCTGCTGACTGACCTTTAAATGTGTGGGCAGATTAACAAAAGTCCACTGATGAAACAGACATCAACAAGTTAGGCCAGGAATGTTTGTTGAGGAGATTCAGAGCACAGACAGCTACTGACCCAGTGAAGTCACCTGGATGGGACTGCTGAGCATTGCTTCACTGCGTACAGTGTGGCTCTGAGGGATCCTTCTGCTTATGCTTTTGTGGGTTTGTTTTCTTGAAGAACTACATTCCATTTTACCTCAGTGGAAGCTCAGACTCTTGACTGGGCCGATTTTGAAAGTTCATATCGGAAAACAAAGGAAAAAAACATGACCCAAAAAGTAATAATGATTCCAAGAATCATTAGTTTTCCCCTTCTGGGCAGAGGCCTGAAAGAAACTTGCACGTAAAGGCAGAATTTCAGGGGAAACTCCAACTTAAAGAGTCATCATTGATTCACAAGCCAAACAACAGTAAATGATGAATTAAGAGCAGTTTAAGTCAAATCTGCATGTGGATTCTCCCGTTTTTGGTCATACGCTATCAGCCTTTCACGTTTGCAGATTCTCCTCACTGCTGTAGAAGAGCCACACAAAAATCCAAGGAAACAATGAGCTGGACTGCACGAGTTCAAATGTGTAAGTTCAAATGTGCAAGTTCACTGGGCTGGAGAGAAGGAGCAGAGCAACACTATTTTCTATTATCACCCCTAGTCATCCTGGGTATGCGAGCAGTAAATGGGTGGGAAAAATGTTGAAAACAAATGTTGTTTGTTGAAATTGATGCTATTCACAGCAATTCACCTCTGAGTGCTGAGGTTAGATGCATTGAGTTTTACTGCCTCAGGGGGTCTGTGATTACCTTAAAGGAAAATGCCGATTAAATGTATTTTTCTGAAACAAACTTGATCCTTCTTGCACAGCCGCTTTAGTAATCATCTCATGTGGCCAGATCGAAAAAATCCAGTGGAGCTGGAATGGGAGTCATTTAATTGACTTCAATAAGCTCTGGATCAGACCCATGGGGAATGAAGAATGACTTTCCCCTAATCTCTTACATTCTTGTCCTCTCCCGTTCCAAAGCAATTACAAAACTGGTGAAATGGAAGGAATGGTTTCTCTTGGTCTCGTGTTCTTCATCAATCTTCAGGTTTATTTTAGGCTATAAATCGCCCTAATCATGGATGCTTTCTTGTTTTTGTCTTACAATGTTTAGCTGCAGAAGGCCATGTTTACTGCCTTGCTGCAGCTGCCCTTGTACTGAGATTGTTTATCTGCATAGTGCCTGTCTGCTGTGGCTTCTTAGGTATTTCACAATCTGAGAAGCTCAAAACTCTTTAGTAGAGTTTTCAGATTGATAAGAGAACTGAACCACAGTGTTCTCAGATGAAATCTACTGGACTGAAAAAGCTAGGGTTTGTTCTCCCTTTTTGAAAGCATCACTGAGGGGCCAGCACAATAATAGCCATTTTTCTGTGGCTGTGCTGTCTTGTGGTGCTACATGTCCCACTTCATTGCTGGCAGAGCATAGATGTGCATAGCCAACGTTTTGCTTAAGGGTTTGCATGAGCCTGGTAACAAGACACATACGGTGGCTTTATATAGTTGACTTTTATGTCCACAAACATCATGCAGGGAATACTGCCATTCTACAGCCAAAGTGGTTTTAGCTGCACATCGCTACAGCTGTCCAGTGCTGCAGTGTCACCGGACAAGTGCTGGGCTCTTTAGCCAGGCTTCCCCAGATAGATTGCCACTGCTGTGTCAAAGCCTGGGACTTTACACAGTGTGCGTTGTGGCATCCAACTGCATGAAGATGGAATTTTGAGGCTTGGAGTGAAATTTAAATTCCCATGATTCTTCTTATCCTCCCATCCATCTTGTATTTTGCAACCCAGCCAGCACCAGTTTAAAAACATTGGCAAGCATGGAGATGTTCATGGTGATGAATATAAACAGGCTGTTGCAAACATGTCTGAAGACATGCAAAGTTGTCAGGACCAGGGCAATAAGGGCAGCCAAGGAGGATTCTAGCACCAGGCATAGAGAACTTCACCCCTACCAGGCAGCCTTGCTCGGTGGAGTGTGGTCCGTCTTGGGCGGTCAGTGATGACTGGCAACAGGTTAGTTTTATTGATCTAGGATTGCAGATGGGTAAAATCCCTTGTGACCAAAGACCTCTGCAGGGGTAGCAGGCAATTCCTTATGTAAAGGCAATTCTGCCTCTCACTCATGCATCTCCATCATTAAGTTAGCTGCTGGCCATCTGTGCCAGATTGGTGGCCACTGCACAGGAGCTACATGCTGCTGTCATGGAGATGTAACAGGTACTTGCAGGTCTGTGCATTTGTGAGTCCCCAGGTTGTTTGATTTGGATGACACTGTTGCTTACTCTTGGAGCCCCTGGAACAATTCCATAAAGAAGGGTCCACAGAGCCTGCAGTTGAAGGTTTGCCTGTGTTAAGGCATAAGGGTTCTGAAAAGCCCCTTGTGCCAGCCTTCCCACAGCCATGCTTGCAACTCTTGGCCTTGTGGCCTCTGATTGTGTCCCTCACTGCTACTGCAGAAGATACTGGTTTGTTTTCCTGTTGTCTCCATGTCAGGCACATCACCACCAAGCTTTATAGTGACTGCATGAGCTCTTCTGCACAACTTTCCATGAAAGAAAGCGCTGCAGCCTCATGCTACAGATGGGGTGTGGAGGGGAGGCTGATAGACCTTGAAGGAAGACTTATCCTATAGCAATTCAAAGCAATAAACAAATGCTGCCATGACTGGGCTATAGTCATTCATGCTCCTGCTTTGAGGATTAGGACTGGTCATGAAAAAATGTGTGTTTTGCTTGGTTTGGAACTCATCTCGCATGTTAACATTGTGATGTATGGCCTCCATCCTCCCCTTAAGTGTGTGGCTGGAGTAGTGAACATGCAGAAATGCTTTATTTGGGGCAGAGTTCATGCTTTGTACCAATAGAGAAGATTTCTAATAATAAACACATTTTGTGTGGGTGTGTGGTGAGTTGTTTGTTTGCTTGATTGTTCACGGAGTTTTAAAACAATTATTAGTGAAAGATCGTAAGTATGTGTCCTCAGTGCACACTGGTCATTGAATGTTTGGGATAAACTGTCCTATTGGTAGGATTCAGGAAAAAGGGTTCTGCAAGGGCTCAGAATTATCTTTGCCATCACTTGATGCAGAAATGCATGCTGATGGGTGCAGTGTGCCCCAGAAAAGGATGGTTGCAGAAGCAGAGGCTTGCAGAGGGTGCTCAGGCTACAATCTGTCATCTGCAGTGGACTCTTAGAGCCCGAGTCCCTGTCTGGGTGAAGGAGGCTGACTCTTCAACCTCTGCAGCAGCTGCATCTGTGAGCCCCTTCCTCTGTCCCCTGTTTTCACTTCAGGAACCCTTTCCTCCACTGCTCTGTCTCTTTATTCGCCTCCTGGGATGCCCTTGTGAGCATTTGGAACATGTCGTCATCTCTGGAGCTCTTCTTTTTCCTACGTAGATTGGACAAGTATTTGCTTAACGACAATAGCAGCCCTGTCCTTAGTTGCCATGAGTTGTCAGCTGTTGGGGGGAAGGAGAAAATGAGCTATTGTAAGAATGATGCTTTCATGCCAACTGGAACAAAGAGCTTGGGTTGCTCCCCCTTCCCCCTTTGTTTTAGCTTTCTGGTTCTTCCCAGTCTTGGAGACAGCAAGACATTTTCAAAATCTTTTGCCTTTAAAGAATGTGGGGCATCAGTCTACCTTGGGGACAGGAGTTTAGAAGAATTCAGGGCAAATCAGACTAACATCTGCATCTATCCTTACAGAGTTTGTTGTGGCAAAGGGAAAACAATTTTGCCTGCAGAGGCAAGGTGGTGTTTGTTTGCACATTGGTACTGGCTGTCCTCCCTTAACAGGTATCTCTTTTCCAAAAGGCATCAGAGAAGCAGAGCTTTGGCACTGGAGTCAAAGGACACCACTGGCTCTGAATGGTGCCATCTGTTACGAGTCACTTTGAGAGAACTGCACTGCTGTGCAATTCTCTTAATGAGATTTCCTTAAGGTTGCTCTTACTCTTTCTCTTACCTTTTCCCAACAACTGCAGTCAGTGTGAATTGCACAACAGTGAAGTGACCCAACAGTCCAGAAGGAGGTATGCAAAACCCTCGTCGTGCCTCAAATCATCTGTATTTTTGCAATCTCTGGCTGTTTTTTTCTAATCCTCAGCTGCTGTTTTGCCACTACAGTTAGAGCTTGTCTTTCTGTTCTGTTCCTTGGTGCAGTGCTGCAACCTTCAGTTAGGTGGCCATGTAGGGTGGGGGGGAAGAGGAAGTGTTAAAAAAAGGATGGTGTAAGCAGCTAGATGGTACTGGGCTGAGCAAGTGGAGTGGTCATTCTTGCTCATCATTAGAAGCAATCCAGAGAGTCTGTACTTTTTCCAGTGTGGCCCCTACTTGGAGTGAGAGATATTACCTTTAGTTAAAACAGAAGGTGGGGATAGTGTGGATGAATACAGCAGCCCTTGTAGGCTACCTGCAACCAGGCTGTCTTGATGATACAACTCGTAGGGCAAGAGGAGCTTCGGCACAGTAGAAGCATTCCCACCTTCAGCTCTGTGGTGCATCCTGTTTGACGGATCAGCACCAGAGATGTCAGGCTGTCTCTACTCCAGCTGAACATGAGATTGAGGGTTTCACTGTTACAGTGGTCCTGTTTGGCTCCCTGACCACCTGCAGCAGGGATGGATTTCTTCTGTGATGCCCACAGAGTGCTGTGATGGGTTTTATTGAAAGTATATCACCCTTCAGAGAGCAGTAGCAAAATCTGAATTCACAAACAACTTTTGGGAGTTTGGGGTATTTGTTATGTTTGTCTTGTTGCTGTTCAAGTAGAAAAATTTTCTGATCAGTGCATGGTAAATTACTGTAGCTGTACAGCCCTAAAAGATGCTGTAGTGTACATCATATTGTCTGCTGATGGAGTCCTGGCATGGAGTTATAATGAGGATTTGTCACAGACTCATAATAGTTTAGAATTTATCCACCATAGTTTTAGGTCTGATTCCTAACACTAATTTGTACATGTCAGCCTTTCCCTCCCTGAAGCCTCATTAAATGTATATTTTAGCAAATTGCTTTATATTTCTAAGACAGTTGACTGACCCCTAGTGCTTAATGGAATTTAACAGGAGTGTTGGAGCTGCAGGGGGATGATGGATACCATCAAACTGTAGGACAGCTTGTGAGATGCATCAAATGTGAAGTCAAAATATGTGCATGTATGAGGGACAAATAGACTCCAGCAATAAAAATAGTTCCCTAATGCCATATGAGTTAGTATGTTACAAGAGCATTAATCAATAGGTTTACTTCAGGAATTATTCTAAGGCTGAAGGGTAATCCAATCATCAGCAGAAGGATATTGGTGCTGCCAGAAATAAAGCTGCAAACAGCACAGAAATTTGAGAAAATGCATTCAATACTGTATTTGTAATGGATTTACATATTTGTGTAACTGCAGAATGAATTAATTTTATTCCCACTGCTTACAACACAAGGAAATCTGGGAAGATAATATTTTCCACTGATGGTGATAATAAATGTGATCTGTATTAAGTAGTTAAAAATTTGTTGAGCCAAAATTCCATAAAAATTGGAAAATCATGTGTGGGCAGTTTTTTCTGAAAACTGGCAAGAAAGTGAACTCAATGAGTGTTGATGGAAATCTGTATATTTATCTATACTTCTAATGCTGTTGGAAAAAGCCAAGAGGTTTTATACTGGCTTGTGCAAAAATATGTAGAATGATGAAATGCTGCAGGAAACTGAAATTATTTCCCCACCACCTTTCTGTTGCTCAGTGCAGCTGCTGTGCCAGCCTCCTGTTTTCGGGGCCAGAAGGCACAGCCACTTTGTCACCCCCTGGTTCCTCGGTGCCAGGGCTGGGCCAGGGGTGCTGTAGTTGGCAGGGCTCTGGTTGCCTCTGCTCTGCACCACCAGCCCCTGGCACCTGGGAGTCCTCAAGGACTCTGTGGATGCTTTCGAGTCAGGAGGCAGTGATGTTTCCTTCAGACTCCTGTGGGAATTTCTGGTATTTCCAAAACAAGGGTTTTTTCCCCTCATTGTTTGAGAGTAGAAGCTTTCGACTTTGTGTGTATTTATGTGGCTATGTAAATAAAGATATCTCTTAATATATATGTTTAGAGCTATATGTATCTGTAAAATAAAGATATCTCTGAACATATGTATTTAGAGATGAGACTGAGGCCAAATCTACCTTTTAAGCCCCAGATTGCCCCTGTCCCTTTCCAGTCAGCAGACAGGCAGCAGAGCCAGCTGCAGAGATAAGAGTCAGTCTCCCTGGAGCAGGGTGATTAAAACCTCCTGATCTGAACTCCCACAGACTCCGAGCACTTCTGATCCGCATCTGAGCTTGGTGGCACAAGCCAGTTTCTAGCACCAGTGCAGATAGCTGAACCACTCCAGCAATCACAGCTGAGCACTAGAAAATGGAAGGACTGAGTCACATGAGAGAGATGAAAGCCAGCGCTAAGTACTGTGATTACTCTATCAAAAGACTGCTATAAACATGTAGTTAAAAAAAAAAATCCCTAGCTAAACAATGCCATCAGGTGATATTAACTGGTGACACTTTCTAATCTGGGGTTCTGGACTAGCCGGCTTTGTGTCCTCTGACTTTGCTTTGCTCTGCTGCGCTCACCCACCGTGGCAGGGGACAGCAGCGCTGCAGAGGGGCACGCACCTCCCTGACCCCTGGTCACATAAGGTTACTTGTGCCCGTGCCACCCTGGAAAGGGTTTTGGCAGAGCCCCCGTGATGTGGCAGGGATGGCAGGGAGGTGCTCAGTTCCTCCTCCTGGGTGGTATCCGTGGGGAGGAGCGTGGGGATGCGGCGGGACAGGAGCTTTTGACCAGGTGCGTCATAATGCTCGCTTACTCCATAAATGGGCTCAGCAGAGGTAGATTCAGATGCAGTTGTGTAATCTGATAAATTATTTGCCTCCAGAGAGGAGAATTAACCTGTGATGCCACTTCCTGTACCTGTGCTAGCAGCAGCCAGGGGTAAAACCCGGCCAGAAATGAGGGTGCATTTCTGGGACCTTGATTGACATCCTTTCTGTGTTGCTTGGGGTGGTAGTTTGAATCTCGCTTGTGCCTCTGTATACACGCTGCCTTTACATGGTTTGAGCTGTGCTGTCACTGTAACAGGCAAAGCCACACGTGGGCAAATTCAGGAGTCTGCCATGGTTTGGCTCAACACCCATGGCTCACACAGCTGTGCCTACTACAAAGCCAAAAAGCCCAAATGCTGCAGAGCTGGGTGGATGAAACCCACTGCTGCTGTGCCGCGGTGGCTGCGCTTGGAACTGCCGTGTGTGGCTCTCCTGGCACTTCAGCAGCTGTTTGCTGGAGCCCCCTCAGCAGGAAACGCCTCTGCCTATAGTCAGAGACACTGGCTGCCCCTTCCAAAGAGCTCAAGAACAGGAGAGAGAGAAGAGGTTTTTCTCCCACCATTGACTCTCGTCATGAGACCAGGAGAGTTAAACCCTACAAGTGCCTTTAAATGTCAAGATGATGTAAGGTACCTGTGTCCCACCCTTCTTGGGTGTTCTTGGCTCCACTGTCCCTGACCTGAGTAATTTCAGTACTATTTGTTTTGAGTAATTTTGGTTTTGCTGCTGCATGTCCCTCTGAATAAGAAACAATGTTTCTATTGGCAGCAGTCAGTTCTCCATCCACCCATGTCTGCTCTTCAAGTATGATAAAGGCACAGAAGGAACTCAGTCTCTGACCTTTCCAGCGTGTGTGTGCTCTGTCCCCCGAGTGTGCTGAGAGCAACACTTCATCCTTTAAATGTTTGTGTCCGTGCTAATGGCAGAAGTCATAAGGTTTGGGTCTAGACTTTGAAGGTACCTCAGGATTTTGAGGTTTGGTTGATGCCGCTTGTAAATCCAGCTCCAACTTCTGTAACTTGAGAGCTGACTGTGTGAAATCACTGGGAGCTCTGCCATGCCTATTTGGGCATGACAATTTCATACTCATAATTTCCTGGGTTTGAGATTCAGTGATTCTATCCGAACCAACTTTAAGTAGGGAGAAGAGGATTATTAATAAGGTTAGCTCTCAAGGGTGTGGGGTTTTTTGTTTTTTTTTTTTTTAATTGGTATGTTCACATTTCTGGGAACTCCACACTGTGAAACTTTGGACCAAAGGTCTTTTCAGGTTTTAAAAAGCAAGAAGGGTTCTTGCAAGTCTGTGTGAGGCATCTTTCTGGCATCCATATGCGCTTGGCTGCAGTCTTCAAGCCTACTGGGAAATAAAGGAGTATCTAGTCTTCTGCGTGCAGTGTCAGAATACCTGCTAGTTTTGAAGTTAAGGTTTTTTTTAAAATGGCTAAAATGCTTTTTGCTAAAGAAGAACAAATCTCCCAAGAAATATGTCTGCTGCAAATGAGAGGACTGCACTTCCCATAATCTTCTGCAAAGTTTGATGTAGGTTCCCTACTAGATCTGTAAGCACACCCTATCAAGTTCTGGGTTATAGAAAGTATGTCTGAGTTCAGATTTCAAGACCATTTGTTCACTATGATTTGTTTACACTTCACTGAAATATTGAATCACTAAATTCATAATATTTGCTGATGCTATTGGCTGCAAAATGTAGAAGCTGTCACTTACCAGGAGCGTGAATAGATGCTGGATGATTTTGTGAGATGCCCAGTTTTTGTTAGGTACAACTAAAGGCCATGGGGTTTTTTTCTTGCCATGTTTCTAGAACCAACAACAAGGCCAGCTCTTGCATCTCTCACACTCCTCCTTTATGGCCTAGAAAGGGAAATGTAATGCTGCTGCTGTTCATAGGGATGCACAGCTCTGTGATAGCAGTGATGCATAGGGTTAGGGACTAAAAATCCGTCTGTGTGTCTGCCCCATGGCATCTTCAGTTCCAAGCTCTTGATTCCTTTTTCTCAATGAGATACTCCCAGTCCATGCTAGAGTAGCTGCTTCTTGGTGCATGACTGTAGCAAGATAATTATCTCCTAATGTGATAGTCTGGCTTGGGCTGTGCCCTGGACATAGATTATTACTGCTCCAGAACAAAAAATTATGCATAAAGTACATACCTATGCAGTATATATAAAAAGTATATACCTGATCAGAAGAGAACTTACATTGTTTGCAAATGAAATGAAATTAGGCTGGAGTGATTGTTTTGTTGTTGTATACTTACCTGGGTCTTGTTTCCTTTTTTCCCCTCCCCTTAAGAAAGGCAATAAAAGCCTATATTAGAGAAAAGAACCTTCTGAACTATTTGGCAGGGTCACGTAGTGGTTACATGATAAAAAAGGAATGTATATCCTTGAGCAGAGTGTGACTTACTTGACCCGGTGAAATCTTAGGGTCTGTGATCCCATGAGAATTAGACAAACTGTGGAGTTTGGACTTTTTCCTATGCATCCACATTACTTTGGTCAGAGGCTCCCTTCACAGTGCTGCTGCTTCTATGTGATCCTGCACAAATCCCTGAATTTCTCGTTCTTAAGCTTTCTGCTCAGTGAAATACAGAAAATGTATCCCTGCCTTACAGGGTTAACACCTGGCCTGTTTGCAGCGTGTGGTGTGATCCCCTGACGAAAGCTATCGTGTAAACTCTGATAATCCAGCATGCCCGCACTGAAAAGCATGCAGTCTGGATAGTCAGACATGCTTTCTTCTCACTTGCAGAGAAGACAAGTCTTTCAACATGTTTTGTTTTCAGATTTTGATCTTTAACCTTGATACTTATGATGGCTGGAAAAGAGAGAGGGTTGGCAAGTGTCCTTCTGGTAGAGATTAACCAGACCAAGACCAGTGGAGCAGCTGGGGGGGATCCCAGCTCTTTCCTGTACAGCACACCTAGCCCAAGAGTAAAGCCTGTGTCATGTCAACAAGAAAAGATCTGCCTCCACTTGGCAACAAGGCCATAACACTAAACTTGCTTTCTTGTTGTTCTTTCTCTCAGTACTGCTGCTATTTTCTTCACTTTCCTATGTCAGCTTTCTTCTCCAGGCACAAGGGGGTCACCACTGTGTTCTCTTAAACTTGAGATGAGGAAGTGCTAAAAGGTAGTCTTTTAACAGCATTTAAGAATCCTTCTTTACCCCCTTGTAAGAGGGGAAGAAATGATGTGGGGACATTTTAGGGTTCTGGCTTTGATTTGCCAAGGTGTAGAAATGGTATGAAGCAGTCCAGGGTTTTAGTTTCATTTGTTCTGTTCTCTGGTTTCGTCGTTTGGAAATATAAACAATGCACAAAGTACCTTGTTGCAACATCTTCCAATAAGACCAGTATAAAATCACCCTGGTTATGTGACTCTCTTAAATCCCTGTCACCCATAATGTTCTTTCTGATTAAGTAATTCAAACGTATAGGTCCAAATCAAGACATTCTTGATCTCTCTTGCTGCCATAGTGGCAACTGCCATAGAAAAGAGAGTAAGATTTGGCCCACTTTCTGCCGTGGTCACTCTGCACTCTGGAGCTTGAGTGTTAGTGCAGTATTTTGAAAGCAGCTAGTATCTCTGTAACACGGGGTGAAATGCTGCAGCAGTGCTCTCTGCTCCTTGGCTTGCCCCAGCATAGGGATAGGGTGGAGAGGTAGGGCCCATACCTACCAGGCTAACTCCTGGATGTGCTCACCGGGCAGATTGTGAATGACTCACGCCTACATCCCCCAAAGGCTCTTCCTTAGTGAGGTTTTGCATGTGTCTGAGCAATTTCCTGAACAAAGGCCTTCGACTGTAAATCTGGTACATTTGCTTTATGCCAGTAGCGCTATGGTAATAAACAAGTGACAGTTCTCACATTTAATGCCAGCACATGACTAGCCTTTTTCGGTCTAAAATAAGTAATTCCGTGGTCTTGTGAGGGCGACTATGAGGAAAGAGATTCCGAAATACAAAGTACTTGAGGGGATTAGCAAAAAATGCAAACGTTTGTCTTTCAGGTTAATAGCCTGTGTGGATGCTGTCATTCTGCCCTCGGGAACCTGTGGGTTGGCATCAAGGCTGTCTCTGAGCGTGTTGAGAGAAGTTAAAGTATTATTAATATGGGCCACATTCCACAGATGTAGAACTTCGAGGTACTGAGGACACCCTTGTTAAAGTCTTGGCAGATCATCACAAGCATCTTCCATGCTTCTGGCCTGAGGGAGGTGTTCCTTTATGAGCTGCACTAGGCAGGAAAAAAGGGGAAGGTTCCGAAACAAAGCCAAAGTTCAGTCTTGGAAAAAGAGAATTAACTTTTTAAACTAGTGTATTATTCTGGGGCATGTAGTTACAGGCATGTGCAAAAGCACAGTGAGTTGTGAGGAAGGTGTAAGGCTTGCTGAGCAGGGAGCTCTCAACTTTTCTGCATGGTTGACCAGTACCGACTCCTCTGTTAAAGACTTGCACTTTGACAGGAAGTTTTCCAGCTGAAGTAGACATGTTCCTACCACTGAGATAAAACAGCTTACTGAACTTTGATGAACTTGCAAAAAAAATCTGAATTTTTTACTGCAAAAAGCTTTTCAGCATGCAAGTAAATGGAATGCGTAGGACTTGTGACTAATGGCAAGAAACTTTAGAGCAAAATGACAGTGTCATAAAGTCTGGAGTCAAAGTCAGTTCCTTAGCACCTGGCCTGCCCAGAAGGCTGCTCAGGGGGTATCCTCTTTGGCTGGCCTCTCGCGGCTGCATGAAGAACCTGTTGAGGAGTGTCATGTAACAGGTCCCAGTTCTGCTCACTCTTCAGTGGGGAACCTCAACAGCTGCAGGAACACATCAGGAGCAGTGTCCTGTGCAGTTCTACCCTGCTAGTCCCTCTCCTGTAAGCACAGGTTAAACATTCATACAGGTGAGTGTTAATCCTCTGGAAAGGGAACAGACAGGATGGCAATTTAAAAAGCCTTGTCCTGTTACACTAAAACTTCATCTTTGTTGTGCACTTACTTTGAACAAGAGTGCTGGAAGCTGGGTTAAATAAGTGAGCATGCTTTAAGTTCCTCTCTGCTTTAGACTGAGTGGTTTCAAGCCCAGGTCTCATGTATGGAAACAAAGAAGTCCAAATAAAATGTAATTATAATACAGAGTTAGCCTTACTCCCCACCTCAAAGCTTGGATTCTGGTAATTTTTACTGTTTGTGAAAATTCATAATGTCAGGCTTGGTGAAGCAATACCATCCCCTGTGTAGCTGAGGACCTTCATTCTCCACTGTATCCTTCACTTGAGGCAATTCCTGGACACATCAGGACTCCAAAGACTCAAGTGGTCCCTGAAGTGGTCACTGATTCAGGTAGGGCTGTAGTTTGAGTATGGCTGTGGGGTTTATGCCAAAACTTTCTGGTGACTGAGACAGCAGCTGAGCCTGTGGACCTGCTCTGACACTGGTGATAGACCTCCTTGGAGCAGGAGCTTGGGCTGAGTAATATCCATCCAACACACATTTTGTGGTAGTTGATGGAGGTGATGCTGAGGCTCAGTAAAATGCAAAGCTAAGCAAGCAGCAAGGTGTAGAAACACAAGGAACAGTTACAAGAGCATCAGGACACAAAGGGGTGTTGAGGGATGGCAGTTTGGTTCACGTGCCTGTACATATGTTGGGGTTTGCCTGCTCCCACCATATTAAGCTAGAAGTGAAAAGATGTAATGCTCCATCTCCAAAGACATCCAGCCTCCTTGAAATGTTTATAGCACTCAAAGTTTCTCTACTCACAACAAGCCAAAAAGATTGGTGTGCATTGGATGAGTGTGTCTCTATTCATATTTCAAAAAATGCCTATTTCTTAAATTACCTTCTGCAGGCTGCTATGAAGAGTGTAGTGCCAGGGAAGGGCCTTTATACATTTGTAAAATGATACATTGTGCTGATGTTGTATCTGTCATCTGATTTTGAAAAAATTAGCACAAACAGGGAAGAAAATGTTTCCTATTTTAAATCTGTCTGATCGCTCGTCTATGAACAGTTTATGAATCCAGTTGGCCTGCTGTAAATCTGGGGGGGATTCTCTGGACAAAACACCTAGTGTATTTTATACTGTTTTAGCTGAAAACAAGTCATCTTTCTAATTATCCACTTTGAAAAGATGTTCACTGCCTAAATTCAGCCAAATTTTGCAAGCGCATTGGGAGGTGTTAAGAGAAGCCTGAAAACAACACTGTTTGCTCTTAAAAGAAAACTTTCATCAGGGTGAAGAGAAATTATTTGGCATTGATATTGAACTGTTAGCTATTTCTGGAGGGCAAATAAAGTGGGCGGAAATCAATTCTGCCCCACAGCCCATATTGGCAAATAGGGGATGGTTGTGCTCAGCTCTTTGCACAGAAAAGGCTGACTACAAAACAAGGACTCCCTGTTCTCTCTGGTGCGTTTGCAGTGGGACTTGGTGGTTCAGCAAGTGAAGCCTGAAAAGCTTGATCATCACCCCCATTTTCTTCTCTGGGCCTTCAAGTGGATATAATGCTGTGCTCCCAGCCATCATCTGGCACCCCCCCCTAACACCCTGGGCCTGGGCTCCCCATCCTGGCAGAAGGTAAGCTCTCTCCTGGATGGGAAGCAGTGCTGTGTTTGCAGCATTCCAGCCTGATAGAGAGAGCGTTGGTGGCAGCAGCAAGCGTGTCCCCAGCAGCCGTGCAGGGGGGGAAGCCACAGCCCAACCGAGCCCAACAGAAGGGGAGCCTCCAGCCCCTGGGGAGCAGAGTGGTGGTGTGCTGGAGTGGCAGGAAGGGACGCTGGAAGGAGGAGTTGCCCAACCGAGGCAGTCTCCCACAGGAAATCTAGGGCACGTTTAAAGTCGGTTTGTCCAGCTTTTGCCAAAGGCAGACCCAGGAACCTCGCTGAGTCCCCTGGGGCCTTGTTGAGACAGTCAAATGGATATCCAGGGTAGGCTGGAGCAGAGCTAAGCTCAACAGCACACAGCTGTTTTACCCTCATAGAAAGTCTAACTTACAAAGAGGAATTTTTCCTTGTTGATTTGTATGATTTTCTTTGGAGAGTGATGGTCCTTTGGGCTCTCTGCTTTTTCACTCATCTGTTAAAAAAGCCCCATTTTGGGACATCCCAATTCTTCCAGCCAAGAAAAGCTGGATTCTGCTCCTGGCTTGCTCAGAAATGGTTGCTCAAGAGAAAAATGAAGCATTCCTGTCAGGAATTGGATGCACAACATCCAGTGCACTCCTGGGGTCAGAGAAATAGGTCTTAGGCTCGCAGAGAAATCCTCCGCATGGCAGTACATTACGTCAGTGCAGAAATGGGCTATCCAATTTTGCATTCCAATAGGAAACACAGCAGCCAGGTGGTATGTCCAGCAATATGCAAGTTTAATAAACTTCCCGTTCGACTTGCGGACAGAATAAATAGTTCCATGAGGTCTGGCTGACAAAGCCAAATTGCACACCTCTCTGTAGTGCAACTAGAACTGCTGCAGTTGAGGGACTGTCAACGTTTCCCATCTGGATGGATGATTTAGCTGCTTTGCTTCGCATGAGGACTAACTTCATGTTTGACTTATCCAGTGCTGCTACAAGAGTCTGTTTTTACTGAATGTAACTTTTATCCACTGGCTGTGTCAGTCTTGGGCTTGAAGAAGGAGTTTTAAGCAGTATTAGAGTGGAGGGGTAATGAATATTTAAACACATAATTTTGCAAATCCCTGGAGAATAAGAAGAAACTTAGAGGCGGACACACACAAAGTCTGGAGATGGCAAACATTCTCCCTTCCTTGCTTTTAGTTTTAAAAAGATCCTTGGGATTGAACTATTACTCATTAGCGTCTGCCCCCCCCAGACCAGATGCACAGTGTTTGCATAGAAAGCAAACTTGTTGCACTTGTGTAATAACATTTAAATGCAAACATTTAATTAACATTATCTGTTCAGAAGCATTGTTTAAACACAGGTTAACCTTTCTGTGCCAAAGCTGAATGAAAGGGTGAAACTGAAGGTTGGGTTTTCTGTTCCACTGACCAGTGCCGTGAATTGATGTGCTGTTGATCCAACCACTTTCTCAGATTTCACGTATGGAAGTCTATGATGGAGTAGTAACTTCATTAATTTGGCCCATAGTGATTCAGTTGAATACTAATATTTTGACCTTATTCCCTAGGAAATATTCTTCCTGCTGCACAAACTTGGAAAACGTGGCCATCCCTGCGGTGTGAGCCACGTTTATGACAAGCTTTCGGAAAGATAATATTTCACACGTAAATACATGACTGTTGGTTCTTAACACTTTCCCTATTACCAGAAAGAGGTACAGGTCCTCATTGTTCTGTAGTTTTTGAGTGTTCCCTTCTTTCCCTTTTTTCAGTACCCTGAGATTCACAGTTCTGCCTGCCCTGTAACCCAGGAAGGAGAAGGATGTGGGTCCTGTGCATGTCTGACCTCACCTGGGCTTGAACCTCTGGCCCCAGCACAAAGGGGAAGGATGCATATCTGCAAAGGTATTTAAGCAATGAGCTGCTTTAATGCCTTTGTGCACCTAAAGCCCTACAGTGGATCAACCAGGCTCTTTTGAGGAGGTACGTGGAGAAGCTGGACACCAGTTACACATTGAGTGACCCCCAATAGTCAAATCAGTAATCACTGAGGTGGAATCTGCCTGCTTATCTCAAGGAGGAGGAGGAAACTGGACCAGGAATTATGTTTTGTGAAAATACAATACAAATTCCTAACCCAGTTTTCAGTTGGGAGAGCATGTTATTGTTGAACAATTGATACCACTTCATGGAAGCTTATTTTCTGTGCCTTAAGGGAAATTCAATTAAGTGAACTTCTATTTTAAAACACTGCTCTTTCCTGTCACTGATGAAGCAATAACAGTTGCAGAACATGGGATTTTCTGGGAGTGTTGGTTGTTTGTTCTCATTTATATTAATTTTGCGGCCACTATTTGAATCTTGTCTGTAATACTCCCTGAGACAGCCCATTAGAGACCTAACTGATTTCACTGGTGACTTCAGGCTGGTGTGTGCCTGCTCCCCACAAGACAAGAAGAAAGGCATGTCCCATAGCTGCAGGAGGTAGTGCTAGAGGTGCTGTGGCCCCAGTAAATAGGGCTGTACATGACAGTAGCTGAGGTTTTGGCATACTCTACTCATAAGCTGTTGCTGACATCCAGACAAGCTTGTTTCTCTGCATAGTGAACTGCCTCTGTCACTAACCAGCCCAGAAACCAAAATGTTCACAACTGGTATGAGTCTGTCGTCTAACCTTTGCCTTTCCCCGTCCTTGTTACAGCTCACCAAACGTAAAGATTGGAATCTAACATGACATGAAGTGTTGGAGTTGGGGGTTAATTCTCTATGAAATAATTTTGGTGATGGGATGCTGCTGGGAAGTTTGACTCTCCATTTCTTGGACACCCCAGATTCTCAGAAACCGTGAAGAGAGGGCTGTGTGGAATGCAGTTTGAGCTTGGAGACTTTTCAGCCAGAGATATCTTAGCACCTAAGTGAGATGCTCTCAAGAGCCTGCTGTGTCAAAAAGATGACCCTTCTAGGACTGGGACCATTTATAGAATGCTGATTTTTTTGTGCAGAGCACGTTTTTATAACTGACTTCTATAAATGTTAAATATCAGGTCAATTAAGCCTGACAGTGCTGACAGAGTCTTAATTAAATCAGTGTGAACAATATTGGTCTTGCATAACTCTGTTTCCACCAAAAGCTTCAGAAATTATGATTTTTTCATTGTCCCTTGTAAGGGATGAAGGTCTGACAGCTTTTTCCCATTTTCAATACTGCTGGTTCATTAATTTGCCCATAATTTTGAGCTTTCTATTCCACTCCTATCTCTCCCTGGTGCTCTGTTTTGCTTCCCTAGCACTGACATTTTGGCTCATTTCCTATCATGCTATCTAGTGGCTACAGAGAATTCAAGTAGCCTTTCCTGTAATCCTTTAATGGTGGAGGGTACAAAGGTGCAGTCCCTCAACAAGGATGGATCTTGCAAAACAACTCCCAAGAGCTTGTATTTGGTGTCCAGCACTTTTTTAGTGGGGTGAGAAGAACCAAGCTTCTGGGCAAAACTGTCATCTAAGCACAGTGGAAATCCAGCATGCAAATAGACTGCTGAGCCAGGGCTGCTCGGGGATATTGGCAATCCATGTGACTTCTATGAAATGGGTGCTGATTAATCGCTGGGTATGTAAGAGTTAAAGGTAATGTAATGTCTGGTCTTGCTGTCAGAGTCTCCTACCTGTCTGCCTGTGCAAGGGGGACCGCTCACCTGCCAGCCTTTGAGTCATGGGCAAGGGCAGCCACCCATGCAGACGAGCACAAGCCAGGGCAAAGCCCTCTCCTTGCTGCTCAGGTGAGGGGCAAAGATCCTGGCAGGCTCCCTGGTAGGAGCTCGCTTCCTTCTCTAGTTTCAATACCTGTGCTATGGCACGCAGAAGCAGCTGTTCGCTGAGGTGAAGGCAGGAAAGGCTCATGCGATTCCTGGAACTTCATCCTGCTGGGCTGCTTCCCGGGGGACCACAACAGTGGGTGCTTGTTGTCCCCTCCTGTCACCAGATAGCTGGGGAGCAGACAGCAGAAGTCTGGTTTCGCCTGGCCTTATGCCACCCATGAGTCACCTAAAGAAAAGGAAATTCCCAGCTGCTCCCAAGGACAGCTCAAATCTGGGAATGGTGCAAGGGGAACTTAACCTGGACATGATAGCTGGGATTTGACCTGAAATCTCCTCTTCAACTCAAGAAATAGTTTGCTGTCTCGAAATGTTTTTGTCTGTCTCTGCTTGAAAGCTCTAAATAATTTCACAGAACTACTCACATCCCACTGTGAAACAGATAAACAGGGAGAGGAGCTGAGTGTGTATAACAAGCTGGAATACAACCAAAAAAGACTTAAAGCCTGTGATCAACTTGGTAGCACACAGAGGCCACCAGGGGTGGTCACAAGAGTTGACTCAAGTTCTGCTCCCTCTGCTGCTTTCTTATCCCATTTACATCGTTGATCTCCAAGTTAATCATTCTCTGATGACTGAGGCCTGATCTTGTGAACATATGTTGTTGCAATCTTCAGGGAACATGTGGATCAAGTTCTCAGGATTTTGAAAGTGCCACCATGTCCCGAAGTCCCGTTTCTTAGACTGCACTTCATCTTCTCTGTTCTTCATTTAGTGCCCTCTTGCTTTGTGTTCATACTCAGCCTGCATGATGTAGAAGGCAAATAAAGAGGTTTTGTGTAAGGCTACCAGAAGATTGTGATCTTTGGTCTTATCTCTCATTCCAGACGTATCCTGAAATGACTCGTTCTTCTCTTTTTATTTCACAATGTAAGCATTTCACAGAGGAGGTGACATCTTTCAGTGTTTTAGCATTTCATCTCCCTATGTCTTCACATTTTTTTCCACTTTCTCATCTGCATGTTACCAAATTAATTATACTGCACAATGACTTTAAAAAGACAAACAAAGGCTAGCAAGGATGTTTCTTGGCAGTTGGTCATGGCTTTGCCTTGGGCCCATAACTTCGCTTGCTGCTCTCCACTGGGTGCTGAAGCTGTGCTTGTGTTAAAGATAACTGCTCCGAGCATGACTATATCATATCTTCTGTGTGTGCTTTCAGGAGGGTTTCATGTTGGTTAATCTGCCCATTGTAACCACATTTCCAGACAGTAGCAGGCTGCAGAACACAGTGTGATAACGTATTAGCAAATCTTGTTCGTGTTCATTCCTTGTCATTATATTTAGGTACCAGTGGTTTAAGAGCACACGTTAAAAAAAGGGCTCAAATCAATGGCTGCAGATGCACTCAGTTTTCTTAGTCCACAACCAAAGATGATGCGGTCTCTAGGCAAAGTGCAAGATATGTTTCTAAGTCTGTCTGTCAAAGAAGCGTAAGCAAAAATAAGATCTTTCTATCTTTCTATCTAATCGTGCAGATTGACTAATCACGTTGATGTGACTGGACCAACTGGCAATAATGGCATTGGAGAATAACTGCAGAAGCAATCATCCTCTCTGGGAGACCCAGGTATGTTTCTGAAGCTTAGTGTGTCTCGCAAGTACAAACAAACAGTCTGTTGAGAGCAGATGAACAGAGTAAAACCACAATGCTAATTACTTTTGTAGCAGAGCAATTTCTTGTCATTTACTTTTCTTCTACAAGCATAGTTTGTAATTGAAGTAGTCAAATTCCATTCAAGATTGAGCACAAGTGACTTTGCTTCAGTTTCCTGTCTTGTAAAGATACAGCCAATGTTTAAAGAGTGGGGAAGGTGGGTTTCTTGAAAGACCTGTTCCTTTAAATTCCTGCAAACATATTTAATTTCTGAGTGCCACATGTCAGTAAAGTCCTGAAAACCTGATGAAGGCGCATTATTTCCACATGGGTCAGAGGCATCTTTTGCAAGACTAGAAAGGATCTGATCTTGTCTCAAATTGTACTCCTGGTTCCTAGAAATACTTTTGCTAAGAGATAAGGAAAATGATGTAACCATGGATGTCCACTGGGTATTCTGGATTGAATGAAATCCTCCTTGTGTATCATGGGAATGGTCACAGAATAAAAATTCCAGATGGGCTAATCATAACACATTTACTGAGGTTTCAAGCTGGGACATCTGGGAGAACAACTATAGAGCAAATTGCTAAAAAGAAAAAGTGCATTCATCCTAACTTGGGATTAGCTCTTCCCTCGGAGCGGCCAGGGCTCCTTACTGAGGGGAAATGCCATCTTCATTTGACCAGCATTAATTAATTACAGGATTTCCCAGCCAGTCCACTCTTGGACTTGACGGTGAGCTCATGAAGCTACCTACTGGAGGTGAGAAGGGGTCTCTTGGGGAGCCTTGTCCCTGGAGAAGGGCATTGTGGAAGTCTCTGGTGCGTGGGTGAAGCTTCATAGTGATACTCCGATTGTCCTCGTTCATGTTTAAATGTATTGTGTGGCAAATAGAGCCAACTCAAAGCTGGCTCTATGTGCCATCTACAGGTATCAGGATGAAAGAGGCTTCTCCTCTTGCTGAAACTGTCTTTATGCTTTGCATTTAATGTAAACAGTGTGTTTAGGAATGTATTGTCTGTGGCAGATCTGACATCACAACCAGATTCTTTAAAACAGAATGTTCAGGGGGAATTGTGTGTCAGCTGCCTAGCACTGAAATGTATGGAATGGAATTAAGAAAACCTTTTCTTAATTAAAAAATGAAAATGGATTCTGAACTTTATCTCAGGGTCACTTTGGGATGATTTTTAGACAGAAAAAATCTTGGCTTTCTGGCAGAACAGCTGTGAGGGAGTGTTCTATTCATTAGAACACAATTTGTCCAAGAAAATATGTTCCAAGTCCTAATCAATTTAGATGAAAACTTGCTGGACAGGGTTCAAGCAGGCCAGTTATGGAGTCTTATAAAGCCAAACCCACATGTCTCAGTGGGCAAGAGGCAAGATAATCTTAGCTTACAATGGAATGTTTAAATTTATACAGCAAAGACACTGACATAGGCACAAGGGTTGGTTCTTTTGTGTTTGGTTTTTCTTTTTTTTCTTTTTTTTTTTAAACCAGAAACATGTGAAGAATCAGAATTTTTAAAGAGGGGAAATATCCCTTTAAGTTATAATCCCTCATGGTGAATGCAGTGTGGCCAGATTCATCCTTGCTTTAGCATCTATAGAAAGACTTTTGGAAAAGACCGGCTTCCAAAGCACTAGAGGCGTAGGTGTGCCTCCAAATGAAGGTCCTTGGCATCACAGGCTCTTGCAGAGTTTTGTAATTCCCAGCTGTATAGGGGGTTTTTTTAATGAACTGCTTTAGCAGTGGAAATTCAGCAGTTTGGAGAAGCTGTTGCACAGTTAGCCCTTGGGAAGGTGACACCATGCACAGCATCGTTCAGCAGTTAAATGCACGTTCTTTATGATGACACATCACTACCGAGCACAGAAAACCACAGGATAACACACCCCCAGCCTTCCTGGTGTTAATGGGAACTATTTTAGGGTCTGCTTTTCTGTCATTCAGTTAATTTCTTAATTATTGCAGGTAGTGTTTCAGGCTGCAAAAGGGTATCTAAATAATTTTGAAAAAATGCAGATTCGTGCTGAAAATTCCTGTAGGGATGAGATATAACCTCAGCCATCTTTAATCTGGAGAATATTTCATTCCTTAATTTGAAATAGCCTTCCACCTTGCAGAGTCTTAGCTAAGGTTAATCTCCACCACAAATGTGAATCGAGTGTGTCTTTCGCAGTAACTGTCCGTGCTCGATAGAAAGCCACAGCAAGAAGCTGATCTCTGAAGTGCCAGCTTACAATCACCTCTTTGCTAGTGGATCCTCTGTTCTTCGACATCCTTTGCTGGGAAGTGACAAACACAGCATTTCTCTTCTCTTGTGACTCTCTTCTGACATTTGAAGGCCTTCACTGACTTCAGGGGAAAAAAAATAAGTTCTTTCCAGCTCTAACTGGCCCCACACCACCAGGCAGTCCCTCAGTCCCACACTTGTTACTCACCAGCCTCCTTCTGTCCAAGGCCTGAGACCTGAGTCAGGAGCTGTCTTTTCTTATCATGACTCCTGTAATTTCAAGGGGCAGTGAAACACCCCTTCTGCTGGTCCTCCTCCTCCTCCTTTGTCCAACAGCGCCATCCATGCACCTGCATCCCATCCTCTTGACTCGAAGGGGGATTTACCCACATGACTGGGGCTGGATGTGAAAAAGAAGGAGCATACAGTATTGTTAAGCAACTTGTGGTTAAAGTCACAAACTCTGGAGACCTCTTGACTACTGTAAACGCCAGCAGTTCGTTGTCCCACAACCTCTTCCTTCCTTCACGCCCCACTCTGCCAAGTCAGCCACCTGAGACTCCGCTGATTGCTCTTGTTTTCCCTGGCTCTCCTCACTTGTTTACTTAAAAATCTCTTTCCCTTCATTTGAATTTCTTGCAGGAGGGTCTTATAAGGACACCTACTTTAATCAGAATTTCCTGTGAGTTAATAAGCGGCTTTTTCTGAGTTTTACATGTTTTGAAATAACAATGTAATCATTTCTTCACTGCCCCTTTCCCAAACTCTGCTTTAAAACAAACTCTTTTCTTATGGAAAGTCACGGTTTTAAAGGCCTGGTTTAAGAGACAAGCTCTGTACCATGGGGGAGGAGGAGGGGTACTTTGGATGCAGCAGGACAGCCTGTCACCCAAGGGAAAACAGCCAACATGCTGCTGAAGCTGGCTGCATATTTTCATTTCAGAAAGCACTCCAGACTAAAGCCACCTGTGAGTTAGTCTAGCCTTTCCGGCTGATTTAGTAGGGCCTAGTGCAGAGTGCCCTGTCAAAAGGCACACTTATTTTCATAAGGCAAATGAATCAGTTTTTATGTGGCAGAGTGACAGCTCATTGGGATGAACTCATTAAAACCCTTGTAGAACAAACCGTGAGAGGTGCAATTTTTCATTATTGAAACCTGGAGAATAGACAGGCGTCCTATGGAAAAGTGAGTCATATTCTCTGTGGTACATTCTGTTCATTCCATTACAATAAACACGAGTGTTTGTTTGCTGAGCCCATTAGCATCCAGCTATAAACTTGATTAGGAGGGCAAGTTCCTCAGCCCACTGCTGAGTTCGCGTGTGCACTGCTGTTTGGTCACTTGGTTGTATAACAGCACCAGTCATGTCAGACTGCCATTCCAAAAGGAAATAACAGCACTTTCCTCATTTCTTTCAAATGCATCCCAAATTTCTATTAGAGACATCAAAGCAATTACTCTAATACTTTCCATGCTTTCCAAATGACTCATCCTTTAAAGAACCTGCTGGAAAATAAGGCACAACCAAGGTTTGAGACTTTTAAGAATCTCATGGGAAAAAAAAAAGTCAAAGTAAGAACCACAAACCCATCTTCTCATAAAACCTTCTCCATATTTTATATATTAGCATTAATTTCTGTGCTACTAGTTGGAGTTGGTTTTGCGAGCTACATGCCAGAAGATAAAACAGGCCATTTGTCTATTTGTGACTGAAGAAGGTAAATTAGCTGGCCAAATGTGTTTATTGCTACCCTTGTTGGAAGATGACGGCCAAGGGAATGACTTTTAACTAGGATGATGGTTGACTGCATCTAAACTAGCAGTGAATAAGGGATTGTCTGCTGGAAACAAGGGGACTTCTGGGACGGAAGTTTCTATGCAGCATAAATTGCACTTTGGAAGTCTGATTCTTGCCCAGTTACAAGAATGGGCAAGGTCTCCAAAATTTTAAATGCTTGCTGCATTTCTAACAACTGTAGATGGGGCAGGAGGGATTGCTGCTGACTTCAACAGGAAGAGAGCTGGAGATAAGCTGTGGGCTAGAAACTTGTTGGGTTATAGCTTGAAGCACTTTAGCTGTTTCCGTAGAATGACTTGCTCACTACGATTCCTTGTCTAATGCAGTGCTTAGGGGGAGGGAGGTTACTACCCTGCAGCATCTGAAAGGAAGGGCTGAGGACAGTGAGCATCCCCTGTCTAGCTCTGAGGCTTTCCCAGCTTCTAGGGTGCATGATGGTACCCTTAAGCCTGCTCATTTTGCTGACTTTTTTCTACCACCTTCTGTCCACATGTCGAAGGGGCAGGGCCATGCTGTTCCACACTCACTGTAGTGCAAAAGGAGCCCACACCAAAAACTTTGGAGTAACAAGCAGCATAAGACTGCAAGTAAAATGGCTACTTCACTTCTCAAACTGAACCTACCGTGGGACACTCATGTAGAAAATAAAGAGATTTTTGCCTTTTCCCCTCTGGCAAATATCTGGTGATATTTTTTGGGGTGCTTTCTGCCACAATAATTTTTTTTTACTTTTATTTAAAATTTCTCTTCAGGTTATCCAATTACTAAAGTCCATTCCTCCTTTTCAGTCCCATATTACAGGTATTTTTAACAGTCAAGGAAAACCCTGTATTGTCCCTCCTCGGTCTCCTCGTGCCATTCTTTGTTGAGGCAGAGAAATGCTTCAGAGCCATGTCACTGCTGTCACCATGGACAAGCTGGCTCCAGGAGCTGCAGGTTCCCAGCAGGATGTGTCCCATCCCACAGTGAAGCGGCAGCTGAAGGCTCTCCTCACCCACTGCAGCCCCTCAGCTGATCTCTGTGAGTATCCTCTGGGCATCTCTTAACTGTAAGGGGGATGTTTAATAAACCTGAGGTTTCTTAATCTTTGGATGTTCACCACTCTTCAGAGAAAGTAAAATATACAGTGCAGCATGATCAGCTACATGCTGGGAAAAAATACACAGCATTGTGCTTGAGCAGGGCCAGGATCTCTGTGGGTTCTCTGGCAGAAATGAGTAGTTGGCATCATATTTTTCCAGGTAAAATACAATAAGTTTATCTAGTAATAGAGCCTGTTGAATGTAAAGCAGCCTGAGTTCTTGTAACACCTCCTGCAAGGACATGCCTGTGTTGCAGGTGGAAACACCGCATTTATGAAATGAAGAATGACTTAGAATCATAGAATAGCTTAGCTTGGAAAAGATCTCTAAGGTCATAGAGTTGAACTGACTTGATTTCTGCTATTTATCCCTGTCAGTAACTGGGTTGTTTCCATTATGGAAATTGTCACCCTGTAACCACATGACTGAAGTGACTTTTTTTTTTTTTTTTTTAACCTGCTCTCCCTGGAGAAAGGTATGTTGTACCCGTGTGGGTGCTTAAACTAAAGCAGGGGATGTTGGAAGCTGCAGGACCCAGTCTTTGCTGGACTGGCTCCTGATGAGGCAGGGATGCATAAAGCTGTTTGGTATGTACTGTTGCAAGAAATACATGTACAAGCACGATGAGATATTTGTGGGTGCAGGAGCATCTCCTTGAGAACTCCAGTGTTTAGTTTGCTGATGATATTGCTCCAGCGAACAAGTTTTAGATGCTTTCCACTTCTGTTTATCTGTATAATGGAAATAGGGAAGTTCCTAGAGAACTCAGAGCTACATTTTTAATTATTCATAGCTTTTTCATACCCTTGAGGAGAGTATAAGCTGTAAATCTCTGAAGCTGCATACCAACATTTCTGTGGTTTAAGCATCAGGGGAGCCCCTTTTCAGAGGACACTGCTACATTCTCCTGGCTATGTGTTTCATGGCAAGCCTGCGTTCAGACCTTGGCATGAAGAGTCTCAGAACCTTGACCCCACAACCCCTTTCTGTGTGCAGACTCAGGTGTTTCTGCAGAGCCTGTCCTGCTGGGGGCTGCAGGCTGGAGCTGGGAAGGTGCCTGTTTGTGCTCTGCTTCAGAGGTACCAAAAGCAGCATCTCGTAGACCTGGACAGTCTGCCAGGGCACAGCGCGGTGGCCCCTTCCCAGCACCAGCTCGGCCCTTACCCGAGCCGGGGCCAGACACTGCACACAGGGCCAAGCACTGCTGGGGCCGTGGGCATGCACAGAGCCTCCCAAACAGCCTGGAAGGTCACTCAGGTTATCCTGTGCCTCTTGTAACAGCCCCCAGTGCTTTACCATCGGCTCCTCGGAGGCTGTGACATTTGAGCTTATTCTGGCTGCCCCAGCACAGAGAGGTCAAACAAATTAAATTTCTCTTCAAATTGGCTGTATGTGGCTTTGATCACTGTCCATTTGAGACTGTGTGTGTTTTAACTGGAAAAATGCATGCCACGTTCCAGCCACCTCCTCCAGCCAGGGGGAGCCGTGATGCCCCTGGCAGACTCCGAGCCTTACTGAGCTGGAGAGTTATCACTGAAGCGTGTCCTCTATCCAGAGGGATCCCAGCTTTGCTGGGCCTCTCTCTTACAGATGTTAATTCCTTCCTATTATCTTTACAAGTTCTAACAGAATAGTAAGCTGCAGTAAAGCAAGGGGATATGTTCAATTTAAGCAGCAAGATTATATGTTCTGAATAAAGCCATATTTATTAATGATTACCTCTGTGCCATGACTTTAAATTCAAACAGCTGGACAGCCTCTGCACTTTATTAATTTCCTTGGATCCTTGGCACGAAGCCCTCGATTCCTGTGATGTAATGGTATAAAAAGTTGGCTCCTGCCCGAGCTTCCACCCACAAGTTCTAAATTTGGAGCATGGCAAATTTCTGCAGATTCCAGAGACAGGCTATGCTCAAGACGTGCTGATGTCTCCAGTCCCATCCTATTGCACCAAACAACAAGGTTGTGTGCTTTTTATAACTGGGATCATAAATATGACTCAGATGCACATGTTGTCTATGTAAGCACTTGAGGTTGGCTATCACTTTATGGCACTGGGAAGAAGCCAAGCCAAATAAAAATTGTTTTGAGTAAATATTACATTTCTAGAGCATGAATAACTTTTCTCTGCAGCCAACGTGTCACTAATGGGAATAAGGAAGAAGACGGGGAGGGGGGAAAGCAGTAACTAAATCATCCCACTAAACATAGACAGTCTGTAGCAAGACCTGTTGTTTGGACTCGTCTGGGATGTAATATCCCAGATAATTCCTAGCAGGTCTCAGCAAGGACATGAGTGATGGAAATTAAAATAGCTGTATAGCTCAGCGCCATCCTGCTGCACTGCTGTCTTTTGGGTGGGATCTCCATCCATGGTATGTAAAACAGGCAACGAAAGAACCTAGTGTCCTCCTCTCCCCCGCTCCCAAATGTGCAGAGGCTCGAGGATGTGGATTGCTCCATGGAGATCAGTGTTGTTACTCACAGGCTCAGCACTGAGCATGTTCACATGGCTATCCAGAATCTGGGCCGAAAGGAAGGATGAGTTTTTCATCCTGCGACTTTGGGACCCCAGGGAGGGTGTTTGTGTCTCAAACACAGGGAAGCAGAAAATGAGCCCACATACAGCTTTGTGCTGCTGCACCAGAAGGAAGCAGCTGACTGGCAGCTCTGCAGGGCAAGGATATGCCAGCCCACCACCAGCACGGACCACTGCAGAGCTGGTCCATGGCTGCTCGCTCTGCTCCAGCTCTTCCAGCAAGTTGATAAGAATCAGCAGCCCCTCAACCCCCAAATCCCAATTACTCCTGCCCTTGAGTAGGAGCAGCTCATGAAGCGCTCCACCTACATGAAATGCAAAGGGAATGAAAAAAAAATGCTCTTACTGCAATAAATTTTAAGGATTAAAGGAATCTTCAAGTCTCTCAAAAATAATACCCAGATAGAAACAACAAGTGAGAGTCTTAGCTTTGAAAATCATTAGTGCCTTTCCCATTTTCCTAATGGGCATGTAATCCTGAATAGTGCATTCCTTCCTGTTGCACCTGTGAGCTTTTATGTATCAGTTAAGTGCTTTCCTGAACTTTGCTGTCTTTTCCTTTTTTATAGGCTTCTTTCGGATAGCAGGCAGAAAACCTGGCTTTAAGAGAGTTCAGACAGGAAGCAGCAATGTTCCCAGGAGGATTTCTGAGTCAAACAGGAGAGAACAACTGGCTTCTCAAAGTGTGGATTTTCGAGATCCCTTAAACATTTGGCTACACAGCTGGAGCCAGGTGAGTGGGGAGGCGTCAAGAGCGCTCGACATTCTCATGTCCCAGCCGTCCCTATCAGAAGGGTTTGAAGAGCTTTTCTGTGCAGTGGGCTGGACTGGGGCTTGCAGATAAAATGCTTTCAGGGCTGCGAGCCCTGCAATAACCACAGCAGCCTTGACGTCAGCAGACCTGTACCTCCAGGGATTAGTTCTGAGAAATCAGTGCCGGTTTGCCCAGCTAAGGCAGTTTTGACTCTCTTTGAAGGATCTGGGTGATAACTCGTATTTCCATGCCTTGCAAGCTGCCAGTGGTCATTTTCTGCCAGAAGAGCAGCCCAGGCAGTGTACAAGGGACTGGCTTTCTCCCCTTTGTGTAATGCATTTTACAATTTGGAGAAACATTTGTAACGCAAGAAAGTGTTTTCACATATTAGAGCTTCAAAATTGTTAGAACAGTTGGAAAATCCTAATTGCCTTCAAAAGTCAAGAGGAAAAAAAAAACAGCAAAGAAAATATTTTGGATTGCAGAATTAACAAAACTAGGAGCTGGATATTTGTTTCCAAGACCAAAAATATATTCAGGGAGTCAGTTGTACTTGCAAGTTTAACACAAATATTTGAGCCTTCTACCAGTGATTTGCACCTACCCGCAAACTTGTTGCTTCAAACAAGTTGCAGAGCTTACACTCTGAAAGCTCTCCAGAGATGCACTGTTGAGGTTGGTCGTGTTTAGATTTACCCCAGGATGTTTCCAGAGCTCCAAATGCACAAGGGAAGCAAAAACCTACCTGGGTTTCATTCAGAAGCCTGAATGAGAGATGACAAAAGAGGGCTTGGCTGGAGTGCTGGCTTAATTTTCCTGAAACTGTGTGGGATTTAGCTCCAGTTAATTAGAGAGCTAAAGGCTGCTTCAATTTGCAGTTCTTTCTCAAGGCTCAGAGGAGTTTTTCTGGCTGCCAGGGATCAGGCATAAAGGTGGAGGAGATGGAGGTGGCTCTGCAAGGGGCTGGCAGGGGCTGGTGTCAGGGAGCTCTGGTTGTGCAGGGGGTTGCCCTGGTACACATGGCCCTTTTCAGGGCTTCGTGCAGCAATCTGACCTGCACCTTGTGGACAGTTTCTGGATATCACTTAAAGAGCCCTCTTTTTAGGGACAGCTCACTATTTTGCAGATGTCTATGTGCTTTTTTTCATGGGTAAGTATCAGTCAGATTTCAGTGTACAACTGAGACATAAGGAGATTAAGGGACCTGACGAAGGTGATAGCAAGTCAAATTGTTTGGAATTTTGTAGCTCTGAAATATCATCTTTCTAAAACAGGAAACCCTCTCAGGAGTAGTAGGTTTTCATTAAAACAACAGTTCAAACCTGTCGATCTTGATATATCAGGAAAAAAAGGAATGTAGAAAATGTGAGAGGTAGCTTAGCCCCTCTTAAACTAAACCACCAGGTTCACGTTCCTATGGAGAAACAAATACCCTGCAGGCATCATGGTGTCTTTGATTTATTTTTGGAAGTTGAAAACTCCCCCTTTTGGTGTCTGAGCTAAGAAAAAAACCAAGGATTTTTGTGGGCCAACAAAAGTTTTCTGGAGAGGGAAAAAACCCCCTTCAGTCCCACTTCTCAAGGGCTTATGACATGAGCAGTTGAGTTAAGGTAATCCAATTTAGCCTCCCCTACATTTCAAAATTGGATTAAAGTTCAAAAGTCATTAAGGCAAAATGTTACCCAACAGAGTAACTGTATGAGTCTCAAAGTAGCCTGTCAGGCCTTTTGAGCGGCGGGTACAGACCCTGCTTTCGGTCACCTACATAAATCAGGGTGCCCGGAGCACCGGAGGGAGTGAGGTGCGGGTCGGTGATGACTGGGTTTGCTGACAGCCCTGTCATCTGCGCGGTCCTCTCTCTCTGTTTCCTTTTCTTTGGTGAGACAAGTCATCCCAGCCCTAGGAAGAGGTTTTGGCTCGGTGTTAGGTGTGGGTTTTGCCTCCTGCAGCAGCAGTGTGTTGCCGCACGTACACACAAGTGACGCGGCTCCAGGCGAGCGCCCCAGCTCAGCTGCGAAACACCCGCGCGGTGCCGCATCCCCGCGAACCCGCCTGCCGGAGCAGCACCCGCACATGTGATTCATTAGGAGCCGGCCGAGCGGGGCTCTGCTCCCCGGGCTCTCCCGGCCCCTGCCGCGGTGTCCGGCTGCCATCTGGTGTCCGGCGCCCGGGGGGGCCCCGAGCATCCCTCCAGCATCCCTCGAGCATCCTCTGAGCATCCCCCGCGCATCCTCTGAGCGCACATCCCCCGCGACCGGCGACAGCCCGGGCTGAGTAGCATCTCCTGGGCAGCGGCCAAGCCGTGAGCAAATCCTGCCCAGACTCACCAGGGCCCCCCGCCACGGTATCTCCCGCATTCCTGCGGCAAATCTGGTATTTCTTATTGTTCTCCCCGTCTCTGGGGGAGCGGCTGCCGCTGCCTGGCCGGCCTGCCGGGGCAGGGAGCTGGCTGAGCCCTGGGCTGCGGGTCCCACAACTCGCCGGGGGCTTTGGAAAAATCGTGTCAGTCTTCTCACCCTGCTCCGGCACGTAGGGACTTGGGGCTCATCAGGAGAGGCAGAACAAAAATGAGAAAAGAATGGAAAGCTGGAAGAGCAGCGAGCGGTCGTGCAGCATCGCTCTCCCAGAGTTGGTGTGGGCTCAGCACACACTGCCCTGGGCTCAGCACCCACCCAGGAGCTTTCTGCCTGCCTGCAGCAACACAGGCCCTCGAATTTGCTGGGTGGGAAATGCCCCTAACTGGAATGGTGGTGGCCACAGGGACACCAGTAGCAGGGACTGGTCAGAACGGGGTGAGGGAGGAGGCAGACACAGAGCTGTGTTCGAGGCTGTATGGGACAGGTCCGTGCTCCGCACTGGCAGCCAAATTGCTGGGGAGCAGCCTGGCCCACCAAGGGTGTTCAGCACATGGTGTTGTTTTCTTGTTCCCTTTTCCTTTGATGAGCTGCGCTGCCAAGCTGGTTCTCGTATCACACCCCATGCCTGCGCCATTCCTTGAAATATGATTTCAAGAAATATATGCTCTGGATTTTCTCCTGCTGGCAGGGAGGATTTTCTGGCTGGAGGTGATCTGAGAGCAGCTGTAGGTTTGGCTCTTGCCATCTGAAATGGTGACAGCGAGGGGAACGTGCTGGAGCACGAGCAGGCAAATTTCCATCGTGAGCAGGGCCACGTGCAGCAGTGCAGCGAGAAAAGGCTCAGGATGATGGTTATTTTGGGCCGGCCATCTCCCCAGGAAGCTTCATGGGCCAGCAGCGACCCCCTTGGGCATCGTGCAACCCTCACAGGCAGGCAGTGGCCATGCCAAAGCAAAACTGAGAACACAGCAGATGCCACCTCCATGCCCAAGGAGAGCTGCACTGCACCACTCAGCTTTTGGTGGGACCTGTGTGTGAGCGAGCTGTACCCTGCAGCCATCATTTCCCACCTTCTGCCTGGGGAAGAGCAGTCCAGGGCCAACACAGTCTTTCTGGCAGGGAGGGAAAGCCTGGCTGCAGTATGGGGCATGCTCTTCCCTCACAGGCAGATCGGCTTCATGGCTTGTAGAGAGTAAAATGGCCCAGTGCATCACTGGCAAAGGAAATGATTCAGAAAACACAGCCTCGGGCTGCTCCAAATGCAAAACTTCCCCTCTGGTTATGGTGAGAGGGACTTTCTGAAGGTGGCTGAGCAGAGTCTGACCGTAAGTAGGATTTTGAAGTGGTTTTTTTTTTTTTTTCTTTTTCAGTCAGGACCGAGGAACCAGAGCCCCAGAGGACCTGCAGTGCCCCAGCACTGGCACTTGTGTCAAGGCTAAGCTGCACAGGCCCCTTCAGAGTGGAGAGAGAAATCCCCGTGCTCTGGTAGGCATTGAAACAGCTAATTAATGTCAACACCAAGGAAGCCCAGGCTGCTTTTCAAACTGTCTCATGTCTACACTTGAGTTTTTAATCCCATCTGAGTTACTAACGTGTTCAAATGAGACTTGCTGGCCAAGGTAGGTGAGAGGACATTGTGGGCGAGACCTTCCAAGGCAGACCTGTGGGAATCACCTCAGACACCTCCACAAACACCCTGCAGGTTCCCCCGGGTGAAATCTCTGTTGCCTCAGCAAATCACTGCTGTGTGCTCAGAAAACAACAGCAGTAACAGCGAGGGAGGGTTTGCATGAAGGCATTGTAGGCCCAGGTCCTGTACGAGCTGTGTGTGGGCCGTAGCCACAGCAAGGAGCTCTACTAATTAGCAATGGTATCAGTAACAGTGCATAAAGCTGGTGCTAGATCAAGCTCCTTTGGGAGGCAATGTGAGCAACGAGCACAATGAGTAGGATAGAAAGGGTTATTTTTTTTTTGTGGTTGTTTTATTTACCAAGGAATTTAAAATAATGGTCAGTGGGGCAAAGTGAGTGCAGTTGTTCTGGAGGTTGTGATTTCTCTTTTTCTTTTTATCAGCATTTTGTCCAGTCTGCCATGGGCTTTCCTCTGACCTGCTGTTCACATCCTTTTAGATTTCCTCTGTCAAATAGGCTAAAATATGAGGAGAAAAAAAAAGAATAAGGTTTCTGGTCAAGTGACCCTTCCGAGGCTGTTTATATAGGTGTTAAAAACAGCCTGTTAAATTTCCCTCTCAGTGCTTTTCAGGATATTTTTAATCTACTGTTTTGCATCCTACTGTTCCAATTTTAATTTCTTTTGGAGGTGAGAAGCAACTAGCTTTTCCCAAATCTTCTTTCATCTTATGTGTGGAAACAGCCACTGGCCTTTTTTTTCTTTTTTTTTTTTTTTGAAGGATGGGTATTTTTGACATACCCAGAAAGTCAGTTCATAAACCAGTGCTTTTCTGCACTTCTGCTTCCTGGCATTTCCAAGCAGTTGAAGTTCACAGTGAGACTCAATGTGTGGAGGTCACAACAGTCTCTAAATTCACGTGGTGTCACAAACTTTCTGTTTGTGTTTTATTTTGGACCTCAGGGCCACATGAGCACTAACAGGAGTCCTCAAGGCATGATGTCTGTCCAGCTGCTCACCCTGCCAGATGGGCAGCCCTGAAATGTCTCAAACCCCGGGCTGAGATCTTCTCCCACTAACACTCACCCGGTTTGTGGCTTGAAGGGATGAGTCCAAGTCCTGCTCCCAAAAGCAGGGTACATGATGCCGGCCGAGCACATCCTCCTCTCAGCCCTACTCTTGCAGCCTCAGGGCATGTACAAGGGGCACCTGGGAAGGCACAGTTTGCAGGTAAGGAACCTTACTTATCCATTTTCCCTTGCTGTGCTTCATGGCCTTTAGGAAAGCTGTATGGCAGCCCAGGCTTTGACTGCAGGTGTGGGATTGCTGTGTGCTGTACCCGACTGCACACACTGCTGTAATGGGGTGTGGTGGGTTTTTTTAGGGAAAATGTGCTTGAATTAGCTCCAAGGCTTTGAGCCTAAATCTATCCTGTGCCTGTGGTGACACTCATAGAATCCTTTTCCTCGTGGGGCGTACCGAGCTGATCTAAGAGAGGAGCCCCAGGGCAGCGGGGGGATGCGCGGCGGGGATGCAGCTTCAGAGCTGGCTCACAGCGCTTTCCCTGCGGGGCAAAGGAGCGCAAGGGCGGCTGTCCCGGGACACCTCCAGGGGTCGGGAACACCGCAGGGACGCTGGACTGGGCCACCACGAGGTGGCAGCCGGAGCCCAGCGATGGGGAGCCCCGGCCCCGAGTTCCCAGGCGGGGGGGCGCCGGGGGCTGCCACAGAAGATTTATTGAAAGCAAAAAAAGCAAACAAAAGAGGGCCACAGTTATCAAGTAACCAGCATGGTGCTGAGGGAATTGGAAAGCCCCTACAGTCTTGCTAGATGTTGTCGGAGTTTGTCATTCTCTGAGAGAAGAAGACAAGTGTGCAGGTGAGTGCACCACGGCCACCCTTCTGTGCCCTTACTTTGGGAACATATAATGACCTCTCTCCCAGCAGATGAAAGACCTTATGGATATCCCCTTATCCCCCTTCCTGGCCCTGCACCGGTTTGCTCAAAAATTGTTTACTTAAGTGCTTCATGTATTTGAGATAAAAATCAGAGCAGGTATTTTCAATTCACTTTTACTAAGACTGATGGTTCCAGGTGGTAGAACCGAGTGTGACTGAGCTCTAGGATCACAGAATGCTTTGGGTTGGAAGGGACCTTAAATATCATCCAGTGTCCCTGGCCCCCCTGACTGCCCCCTCGCACTGAGCAGGGAACAAAATGATGCTTCTCTTGGGGTTGGGGGTTCCCCCCAGGCCCCAGGGCACAGATTCTGTCCTAAGACACTGCTCCTTTTTCCCCACATAGGCTTTGCTTTTGTGGTTGTTCTTGCAGGACGGTGAAACAGAAGTGCTGGAATCAGGCCTGTTACAGTTTGGGAATGTGTGATCCACTCTGCACGGCTCATAAATCAACCCCATAAAGCGGTCGCAGGGCACAAAACCCACCCCATCCTGTTTCTAGAGGTACTGTGGTATTGGTTTGCAGGACTGTTGCACCAGCAGCAGGTAAATTAAACCTGAATCTGGTGGACAAAACAAAGTGGGCTGAGCCCTCCAGGGCATCTCCCAAGGGTTCAGGAATAGCAGGCACAGCTTCCCACTGGGTTCTGTATGGGTAAATCCAGGGTGTTGGTGAGGCTTCTGGCGGTAGAACAGAGCTGTCCTCAGTCCCCCAGTTCACGGAGGGTATCCTCACCATTAGCAGGCTCATTGGTGTGTTGGAATAGCCGAGCTGGACCCCTTGGCCTCACCAGAAATGATACCACAACGGGATGCAGCTTTCCATGCTCACTATTCCAGGAGCTGTGGTGACTCTGATTTACGGCTCTGTGCTCCCTTTGAATGCTGTTCAGTGTCGCTTTAAGGGGCTTATTCTGAAGTGGTATTTTTGCTCAGAATGCAAATGGTTTAGTTTTTAAACGCCCCACCTTTAGTGTGCAATGCTTCACACAAAACTTTCTTAATTTGTCAGAGCGAGCAGGGCCGACACAGCTAAAAGGAAACGTGTCTCATTTCCTCTTCTAGCAGTGAGTAAGAGCCAACCCCAGACAGCCCTGCGGGGCTGCCGTGTCCCTGCCGGGCTGCTGTGCCTGCCGAGGCCCTGCTGTGTCTGTGCCCAGGTGCCTCCTGCTGCACTGTGTTCCCGTCAGCCCCTGCCCAGCCCTGCTCGGCCCCTGGGCCGGGCTCCCCCTCCAAGGCTCCTGTGCTGCTGTCTGTGTGTGCCAAGGCCTGTATTGATTCCTTTCCCACCTTGTCTTTCAGAAAGAACTAAACTTCATCCTCCAAATGCTGTTCCTGAGCAAGGCTGGCTGCCACAGCTGAGCACTACGCTGCTGTATCAAGGTATACTAAATTGGGAATATTTAAAAGAAATAGTCCTGTTAAATTATATTTGTGTTATCTGTGTGACCACTACTGCCCTTATTATGGCTTTAATCCACATCCCCTTGATCTGACCATTAAATTTCTTCCAGCAAAGTAATACTTCCACACAACAGTTACTGGATTTTGAACACCGGTAACCCAAAAGAAGCCCAGGCAAAAAGACACCAATTAATTCCAAAATGTGAATGACTTTATATTACTTTATTAAACAGCCAATTCTAAGGAAGGGTAAAAAATATCAAAACATGCGTCATTTGGTGTTCTTAAAAAACAGTTGTCCAAAATAAAGACTGTTAGAAAAATTAAACAAGTTTAGCCCCAATACACCTTCTGCTCTCCACATAAAAGATGTTTGGTAGTTATAAATACTGTTCCAGCTCATTTAGCAAAGTTTAACCATGTGCACATTAGTATTTCTATTACAGTTGGTTGGGTTTTTTTCTTCACATTGCTTCTGTAAACATGATCAATTTTTTTAAAAAAGCCTTGTTATCAAGCTTAAGGAACTATTGTTTTCCTGTACAGTAAGTACAAATAGGAAGATCCTGGATTTTCCTGCCAGTCTAATCAGCACTCAATTTACTGAAATATTAGTATAAAAATATAACCAGAGAATAAATGTCTGAGAAGATTCAGTATTTGAGTGAGTCTTAGTTAATAGGCAAATAAAATGCTCGACTTCTGTACAGCTTCTGCTTTTGAAGATCCAAGTATCACAGTGCTGCACACAAGGGCACTGCTTATCCTCCTGAAAAATTCGCTTCTTATTTTACTAATAATAATTTAACATGTAGCTGAACTAACAAGCAGGTGCTAAGGGATGGATGCCCAGGATGCAGTCAAAGCTGACTCAGAGTCACACCAGTGGGCACCTGCTCCTTGAGGGAGGAGTTCCCAAAATCTCTGTACAAGTTCGCAGGAATCCTGTGTTACAGCAATAGACTGAGTTCTTATGCAGTGTGAAATATCTACAGAGTAAAGTCACAGACTTGCTCCTTTTCCCTACAGAACCAGAAATGACTGGCTTTGTCCCTGGAGAAAACTGTGAGGCAGAGCAGCAGGCTCTTTGGGAAGATTTGGTATTAGAAACACTGAAGGTATTTTACTGACAGGTATTGCTTTTTTTTTTTTTTCTAAAGCAGTTATTGTTACGCATTTGTAATTCTTATTTTTAACAAAGGTCAAATTTAGTTTTCCTCTTCCTTTTTTTTTTTTTAAATCTGACCTCCAATTAAGAGTAAGACAAAAGTGCTACATCTAAAAATGGCGGTATGTTATAATCAGATTTCTCACACAAACACAGCCTTGATGCAGATGATACCTGCCCTGTGCTACCACCTTCTCCTTCTGTTCATCTGCTTCCGAAATCTGTGAGCCACAACTGCATCTTTTAGACTACGACGAGAACTCTCAAGGCTTTATTTAGCACTTCTCAAGTATAAGACAGTACAAAAAGAGTCTTGCAAGACTACTTTTTTCCAAATGTCTTCCAGCAGCATTTACTACATGCCTATTTCCAGCTCTTTTGTTTGTATTCCTGCAAACAGGGGGAAACAGGACACCAAATCCAACCAGGCAGCACCCAGTGGTGCCAGCCCACCCTCACTAAGGGAATGTATCTGAGCACTGTGCAAAGAGCAGCAGATGAGCAGAAAGAAAATAAAAGGAGGCTCAGTGGGAGGAAAGGTAAATGCTCTGTCTTAAAGCTGGACACAGCCTCGGGGACTGACTGATCCTGGGTTTAGACAATACTAACTGAACCAATGGAACAATTGCTTCCCTCACGTTTTGGAATGCAAGTGATGCTGCTTGATTGGTTAGCTGCTGTCAGATTGTTACAGGCTACTATAGAAACAACTCTGTCACAAACTACATTTCAAAAAACATCTTCACTTGAAGAGTCTTTTAGAGAAGAAGAGGATTTCTGGAAACGTGGGGGGAGGACAAAGAGCAAGTACTGTGAGACATCACATACTGTGATTGCTGAGCTCTAAGCAGACACTCTGATGCGGCAAACAGGACTTCATCTGTACAAAGGCCCAACCTGCTGAGCAAACTAAGAATTTTGCAAGCAAGAGGCTGCTCTGTGCAAAGCAAAATGAGGGGAGCTGGGCTGCCATTCATGGACGATACATCAACCACTGCCGTCACTCAGAAGGGGCTTTTTTCCCTTTCCAGCTCTTCTGTCTTTGCTCTAGTTCAGCTTCAGTGAAGGCAGCTGGGCCCCAGTTTGTGATTAAGTGAGGATTCTTGGAGCCTGGAAGACAGAGTGCAATACTTGAGACGGGCATTTCTGACAGGGACATCGCACACCCACCGTCCGTGGGACAGGCCCAGTGTCATCTCCCAGGAGGATTTGCTAAGTGCTGCCTCTTCTGTGACTGGAAACCCTCTCAAAGGTGACCCAAGGACCTGCCTGTCCAAGGAGGGAGGAACGCCTGGGATGCTGTCACTGAAGGTGCTTAGTGTGAGAAATTGGCAACTGCTCCAATCTTTGGTATTCTTATCTCCCAACTTCCACACCCCACCCCCCACCCCCAAACAGTTCTATCTTAAGAAACCCCTCTTCTCCTTGGCTTTAGAGATGTCCTTAAAGGAAAGTGATCTCTCCAGAACTGCATTACAAAGCCACTTTCCTCTGGGCTGGCATGATATTAATTAAGCTAAGAAATTAAACTTTTCCAGAAATCAAATATTGACTGCATTGTTTTTAATGCTAACTGCATTCAAGACCCACACGATGCAAGGTTCAGGCTGATTCTTGCTTTGTTTTAAACATAAAAGAAACAAACAACAATGATAACAGCAATAAAATTTTTATAGTAGGGCCCTACCATCAGCAGTTCTCACAAATGGGATATTTATAGGCTGCCATGAAACCAGTAAGTTACGGGAAAAGGCTTCAGTAAATCACCAGGTGCTCTCGGCATGTGAGACAGAATGAATACATGTTTTTGTAACTTTCTGTTGATAACTTACCTGGCTCTATTAATCGAATTAATCCCTCATGATGAGCTACTTTATCTTTCCAGCTCTTGGTGTTATTAGCTGCTGTTTCCAACTTCTTCTTAACCTCCTGAAATAAGATACAGTCCACTTGAAAACAACAACTTTAATCTGTTTTTATAAGATTAAAACATCTTTTAACACTGAAAGCCAGAAGTGTGCTGGATCAGAGAGCTTAATTTCTAACCATCCTAAGTAATTTGGTCACTGCTGTAAAAAAAAAAAAAAAAAATTGTCAAACCAGAACTCCAAAATAACTAGGTTTTACAAGATTCTGTAGCTGTGTAAGCAGGCCTAGTCTTCATAAAGATTGGAAGCGTAGTTTCAAAATAGAAAGATATAATTTCTGTTCCAAACTAAGACCCACTAGTATGTATCTCTCACTAAGAGAAATCATAAAAAAAAGGAAAAGGACTGCTGCTTTTAAACCTAAGCAAGACAGAGGCACCTTTCACTCTAAACTGGGCTTTTGGGCAATTCCAAATGGAAAGCTAAAATGTTTAATTATTTCGGTTTTGTGGGGTTGTTTATGTTTTGTATTCAGCAATTCCTTAGTAGTACTAAATGATGCTTCACATACAAAAAAGGGTGAGGTGACAACTAAAGAAATGTCAAGTACTAGTGAAAAGCAATCTACTGATGGTGTGAGATGTAACACCAACATGGGAAGTTGTAAAGCGTCCACAACTACCCCACGTGGGCCCTTGCTCCCAGTCACTGCAGCATTTGTATTCTGTGCCATTGAGAGCTCACTGGCCTGTCCTTCACAGAGCTTACCTCAATGGCACAGAGACCAGCACAAACACTGGCCCCAGTTAAACAGAAACCCAGCCAGGTTTTGTTTCCTGACCTAAATACATGCAGGATCAACACCTCTCTAGCCTTGGAAAGTGTGCAGCACTTCAGGCTCTGTACTCGCTGAATTCTGGCTCTTACTTCTTCCATAAACACAGCTACTCACCTTCACCAAAAACACTCAGCAGAGCAAAGAACAAGCCTGGCATTTGGGACATGAGGCACAGCTACACATTGAGAATCTGAGCTAATTCACAGCTATCCTTGACTTCCAGTCAGTGCTTAAACACAGTTTTGAGGAGTGCCTACAGTAACACATTGATATTTCATCTGTAGAAGACAATATTGTGCCAATACATCATTGCAGGATAGCTAATTCAGAAGCAAAAGGCATTCAGTTATGACAGCAATGGGACTGCGTACAAAGTGAGTCTACAGCAGAAGACAAGTGTCTACAGAGTATTTCAGGATATGACTGAGCTGGCTTGTATGCAAATTTGGACAAAAATAAATAAAGGAGGTGGTGTGTCTGAAATAGCTCCTCTTCTTCAAATGTATCTGCTGGTCTAGACCAAAAAAACCCTGACCCAACTATCCTACCTGTCATTATAACTTTTGTGCCATACTAATCCTTAAAGAAGCATAATATTGATGAACTTCAAATTCAGTCAATCTATGGATTGGAGGCTGATGCACAGAACAGCTCACCTCGTACTGCTCAAGGGCCTCCTTCCTTTCCAGTTCAAGTTGTTTCAGTTGCTGCATAGCAACTTGAAGAGCCTGTTCCTTTATAATTCTCTGGTTCTCTAGCTCTTGCTTCTCCGCTTCTGTCATCTGAATGGTCTGTTGCTGCTGCAAATGCCATTTTTCCAGTTCAGCTCTCTTTGCTGACTCTTCTTCCAGCAATCTGTAATGGGGGATTGTGGTGTTAACTGCACTTTAAAGTTGTATCCATTACGTAGCACGCATATAGGGAAGCAAAGTTAATTGTTTATCTTTCCTCCTTTTCCTTTAAAGGGTAGGAATATATTGTTAAAAAACAACTTGGGAAGCAGGGAAAAAGTTATTGCTTGTTGGCATGCCTTCTGTGTCAAGCTGATGATCATGCCAGCAGTGCAAGCAGTCTGACTGCTACAAAAGGGCTATTCAGAAAATTTAGTCAATAATGCAAATACACAACACAGAGCCCCAGAAGAAACAAGCATGCATAAGTTGTCTTCATTGTCTTAGGGGTACTGAATATATGAAGAAACAAACCACACTAAACAAAGCCTGTATCAGTAAGAGGAAACTTAACCCTTTATCAGCACAATTTAAACCTGTGATAAAATAGAGCAGAAAGTCTTATGTACAGTTAGTGCTTTATAAAAAAAAAAACTGAAAAGCCTGTACAGAGTGATCTCATTTTTCCACGTGCTGACAAGTACAAGAGCTGACAGAAAAGTAAGCGTGGCTGCTTTTCTGAAATTGCTGAGCAACTCCCTCTACTATAGACTAATCAAACATATTTAAATACCAGGTTCAGCCTTCGTATCTTGAAGAAAATAAAATCTATCCCGTGTTTGAACTTGAAGGTAGTCCCCCATTCCAACAGCACACCCAAGAGGCAAACAATCATTAGTAGCATGGCACAGTTACTTACTATTGGCAGGGGATGGGTGGGGAACTGAAATACTTTTCTACCTGGTCAGAGCCATACCTGGCCTGAAGTTTCCTCACAGTCTCTTCATCTTGCCTTGCCTGTTTCTCATCCTCCAATGCTTCCTGTAGCTGCTTATACATTTCTTCCAGTTCACGCACTCTTTGTAAATACTGTTCCAGTTCAGATGATTTCTGAGCAACCTGCTCTTCCATTTTTTGTCTTACCTAGCAGCATAAATTGGGGACACATGAGCTACCATT
This sequence comes from Acropternis orthonyx, assembly GCA_035583155.1. NCBI lineage: Eukaryota > Metazoa > Chordata > Aves > Passeriformes > Rhinocryptidae > Acropternis > Acropternis orthonyx. Next base: position 11,016,891 of record JAWWEU010000158.1, read on the forward strand.
CAACTCAGGTTACCAGTTCTTAAAGGAATTGCCAGGTTTCCCTCAGATAATGTTTTCAGAGACAAACATTTTCCTGCTGCCTGCAGAGCAGAGCAGAACTGACAAAACTGAGGCTAGATCTGTGGATGTGTAACTAAGAGCATTTAAAAAAAAATAAATAGTATACCGGTTACTTACATTGCTCTACTTCCTGCAGCACAGGATTTTTACAGGGGTTCACACCTAACCTCAGTCAGTTTGATCCTTTTGCTCAGTTTACAGATACACACTAAACTGAAGGAAGAGAAAGCTTGTAGAGTGGCCAGACACAAAGGTCAGACTGATTTAATGACACTGTTCCCACTCCTTTCCTCAGGCAAGTCCTCCCTTGGCAGCAGTGTATCTCACACACTTGTGTATCTGGATGATGGCACCACATCAGCACAGGACAGATAAAGGGTTGAAAACCAGCTAAGGAGGTTGGCTTTGCCTAGAGAAGAGCCACTTCATCAAAGGTAAGGGACAGAGGAAGCTGAGGGTTGCTGCACATCCTCAATCCCCCAGTCTCTGATCCTTATCATCCCTCTGTCACTGACCAGAGCTAGAAACCAGGAGCACTGAGGCACCAGGGCCATCCTCCCTCTCGGCCCATCCCTGTGCTGGGTGAGCAGGAGGCAGCTGGGATAAAGCACCAAGCCCTCAGCATTTACCGACACATGGCATGTACTGCACAGCCCCGACCGGCCAGCGGTCACGCGTGGGAGGGCGGCACGTCCTGCCCCGCTGGCCTGCAGTCTGCCTTCCCTCAGCTAACCCAAATCCCAGTGACCCACAAAGTGATTGCATTCAGGAATTCACGCTCACCCATAAAGCAGCACTGTGTGCATTTATGTCCCGAGATGTCCCATCACACTGACTTAACTATTTCTGCTTCTTTTCTCCAGATGACAGAAAAAATCTCTTATGCCTGACAAAGCCCTCGAAGATTGAGAACTAATTCTTTTGGAAACTCTCAGTGTAGGTTAATAGTAACAGTGTTGTAAAGCAACAATATTTCTTATTTTTTTATATTTGTGTGTGTGTATAAATGTAAAAGAACACACAGCATAAAAAAGCAATAGTTTTAGGAACATCAAAAATGCATTTTGATTATGTCTGATTCATTTTGCATAGTCATACACTAAGCACTGGCCTCAGGTCCTCCATCTTTGAAAACTGCAAGGAGAACTTCAGCCTGCAATTTATCCTTCAAACAGTCAATTCTTTTCCAAATTTTCCAGTAATATTTAAGCTTTGAAAGCTTAATTGTGGCCAAGCTGTGCCAGTACCTGAATTCACTAGTAAAAATATTTTATTCCTACATCTCTAGTAAATGCAATGCAGGTTGCACCCTCCAGGCTCCTGCAAAATTAGTGGCTCCTGTGAAGGAAGCCCTTGCAGAACACATGGCTCACTCTGTGTAACCACAACAAAACCCCACTTGCACTGCTCACCATTTTTTCTCTCTCCAGCTCCAAACTGAAGCGATCTTGTAATTCAACTTGAGTCTGAAGTCTTTTCTTCTCCTCCTCAGCAGCACGAGCAGCTGCTGCTTCCAGTTGCTGCAAGAGAAGGGTGTGGGGTTGGGGGGGAAGAAAAGGAGGACAAAACCAATTTGTCAAAGCTAAAACATTTTTTGGGAGTGGAATTTTATTTAAAAGTTTTCAGTTTTAGACAAAAATGGAAGAAACCTTCAAAGGCATTAAGGCACCAGTTTGGGGGGGGGTTTAATGTCTGACACTATTCTCAGTCTCTAAATATAGTATTCCATCTTGTTTATTTGCAAGACAATTATAAATTTATTAATGAAAAGGTAATTATCCAACTATTTCCAAATTTTCTTTGAGTCCTGCTTCGCACATGCAATGAAAATCACTACATTTCCTTCTCTACCTCATATGAGATAGAAAACTACTATGGAAAAATCACATTTCAGGCAGGACTCCAATAGTGAAAACATGCCAGCATGCATAGAGTTCATACAGAAAAAGAAGTGAGAAGCACTGAATTGCCTTGGGAAAGCAGAAGTGCCAAGAACTTTGACTAGAATAAGTGATTGTGCTATTGTGAATCACATCCCTCTAACATCCCCTAAACTGCCAAGTAAGGTAAATAAAACTCTGGTTGGTAATCATCACTTGAAATTAGAGGAAGAATTAGCCTAGTCAGAGCTAAGGCCTAGGAAGCAGCTGCTGGTACCTTCACACCTTCTTGCAGCTTACTTAACTTTTTGTTGCATCTTGATTTTACATATAAAAACAGTAGTCACAGGTTTTCCTTGCATCAGGATTCTGATAAACACAAGGTTAGAAATCTTCAAGTACCAGCCAAAGCTGAAATACTGAAAAGAAAACAGTTCTTTCAAAGAATTTTCCTAAGAACTTACCTGATGCTGGGCTGGGGAAATTGTTTCCACAGACCTTTGGTAAGAGTGGGACACAACACAAAAAGGACATGGACCTGTTGGAGTGAGTCCAGAGGGAGGACAAGAAAATCAGGCGGCTGGAGCACCTCTCCTATGAAGACAGGCTGAGAGAGTTGAGGTTGTTCAGCCTGGAGAAGAGAAGGCTCCAATGCCTAAAGGGTCTACTGGAGAGCTGGAGAGGGACTTTTGAAAAAGGCATGTGGTAACAGTACAAGGGGTAGTTTAAGAGGGCAGGTATTGGGAAGAAATTCTCTACAGTGAAGCTGGTGAGGCACTGGAACAGGTTGCCCAGAGAATCTCTGGATGCCCCATCCCTGGAAGTGTTCAAGGCCAGGTTGGATGGGGCTTTGAGCAACCTCCTCTAGTGAAAGGTGTCCAGCAGAGTGGGGCTGGAACTAGATCCATCTTTAAGGTCCCTTCCAAACCTTTCTATGATTCTGTCATGCTCATTAGTATTTTTGGAAGGTATCACATTTAAGGCATCCTCTCTCACAAAACTTAGATGAACTGATGAGATGCCTAAACAATTAAAACTGCCAAGCCAAAACTTTTATTCTTGTAAGTGCTTGTAATATCACTCTAGTCTGAAATAGATGGGAAGAAGTGAAGGACAAGGCTCAGGTTTCTGTTTCTAAGTTGCAGAACATAGTACAGAATTGCTCTCCTTTGAAAGGCTTAAATGATGCCAGTATTCCTCCTCTGCCAGAACATTCAAAAGCATGTAATTGTAGTCAAATCCAAGATGCCTATTTAAGTGAAATTTCCTTTTGATTTCCTTCCCCACTTTGAAATTAAACAACCCTTGCCAATACTGAGCTGAGAGGGTGAACGTGCAGAGTCACAGGCAAGGGCGGGTGCCAGGCTATTGCCAGAAAGCTCAACAAGAAAACACTCTGTTTGTCCTCTCCATATCAGCAACTTCCTGCTTAATTCATGAACACGAGTTCCTGGTAGGTAGGGTTACTGGGAACTAGGCAGCTCAGGGAAAAGTCACAAATGTTGGAGGGGGGATCAACAGGAACACACCATTCCAGCAGGTTAGTTAGCACAGTCTCTGAAGCCCATGCAAGAACCCAAACTGAAACAGAAAGGGTGTACACATCTTGTGTATGCTCTCATAGTAAGAAAAGCTTACCTTTCAGTCTGTTCAAAACTTCATTAAAAAACACCAAAAAAAAAAAAAAAATCTGGTTTAGATGAAAGTTCTTATTCTTTTGAAGTTTTCCACCGAGGAGCTATCAAAATACAAACCAGTCTCAGAGTGCAGATGCTGCATAAACGGTGGCTCACTGCCATCAGGCACAAATCAACCTCTAAGCTTTCCAGAACAATTCAGTTTCCTGAACCATTTACAAAGCCTTTTCCTTGAAGAACATTTTTCTAACTAATCAAACACTTTCAGTTCCTACAACACTGTACTTCCCCACTAATTCCACTTAGGCAAAATGCAGTAGTTCATGTCAGAGCCTAAGCTACTTTTCTTGAGAACTCATTTTAATACACTCCCCTTCAGAGGATGCTTCTGGCCACAACTCTTTAGTTTGTGATCCCTGAAGCCTGTCAACATCCTACCACTCCTTCAGGGTTGCTGTCATGTTATCTCTCTCCCTAACTTTTGCTTCACAAAGTCAACAACACAGAAATGCAGCCTTTATGATTTCTGTTAACAGGTATATTACTTGCCAGTTGCAGGTAACACAGCTATCCTTTAAAGTCTGTTTTTGATACTGAATCTTAAACGTGCTAAAATTAAATTTAAAAATGGTTTTCCACTGTTGGACTCCATTTAAGGCAAACAGAATAATACTCACATCAGTACTGTCAGTGCAGGGTTAATTAAAAAAAGACAATTTTGTCCTTGCCACAAATTGTGACTTAATGCCATGACTTTTTAAAAGATACGTTTCGGATGATTTTATTTGCTTTCTAGACTCAAAACCTTTGACATGCTCTCATAATATTCATAGCTTCCCCCTGCTGCAAAGGTCATGAAAGTTTTTTCTGAGGGCTAAAATTATTGGGTTTTATTTAATGAAAAGCTCAAGCAGCAATGCAGACTTGTTCTAAATGGAAATGTGAAAAATCAACTTGATTTAGGAAGGTAGTGAACAAAACTCTTCACACTAAGCACAGAGCAAGACCTGGACTGCTCTGGTAGCAGGGACTCAGCAGCTGAAATGTGGGACAGCAGTGGGGAGGGGGGTGTTTGAGGAGCTCTAAGCTGTTTACAAGGCACTCTCCACACTAAAAGCTGTTGTGGCAATAAAAGTCATAATAACTCTTCTTGCAAGTCTTTTCTTTTTAAAGATAGAAATTATATTTGGTTATTAATCAAGTGTCTGTGGAGAACTATTGCACAGGCACCAGTTGTTCCGAAGTCCAAAGACGGATCAGCACGTTCAATCCACTGCTGGAGTGTGCAATCCCAGCACAGGCACCTTGGAGTCTCCTGCCAGTCCTCAGACTGAAGGACTGTCCACAAGGAAAGCAATGTATGCACCAAGTCTTCTAATTTGTGAACATTTCTAGCCCAATTTTCAGGCTTTCAGAAGTTAATTCAGCATTTACAGGGAGTATCCACATAAACATTGCTATGTGCCTCAGCTCTATAAATCTCTCCTGAACTACTATAATAAAATTATGCCTAGACATACCCATAAAATCATTTTGCATCATTGGAATCTCTGTAAATTAAACTGCTATCACTGGAAATACATCTGTGTGAAAAGAACAGTTCCCACACACATACAAATCCCATAACATAACTTTGGAAAACTACATAAGAAAATCTTAATGGAAAGCCCCAAGTTTGCCAGACACGTCTGACAGAAAAGGAAAACAAAAAACCCACAAGTAACTGAAAATATTAGTCTCTGCAGTCACCAAACCTCATACGCAGAGCTAGAGTGTTCTTCTACACTAGCTTGGCAACACCCTGCTAAGCACAGAGGACAGGGCTGGGTCAGTGAGTTCCCTGAGCCTGCTGAACAGTCCTTGGAAAGGGCTGCACTCAGTGCTGAAGCATCACTGCAGGCTCAACCTGCAGATCTGTGTGCTCCGGGTGCTGGTGCTGACAGGAGCCCATCTCCTCTGCAAGAGTTTGCTCAGTGTGCCTCAAACACCCAAATGGGAAACAGCTGCCCAATTAGGCTCCAAGAAGCCCAGCTCAACCACAGGCACTGAGCTCAAGGCTTGCAGGTTGGCAGCTCCCACTCCCACCTTTCGCACGGTCTCCAGTTCCTTCTGCTTGTTCTCGTTGGCCGCCTGCAGTTCCTTCATCTGCCGCTCCAGCTCCTCCTGCTCAGCCAAGAGCTTCTGGCGCAGCTCCTTCCGTTTCTGGCGCGCTTCTTTGTGGGGTGGAGGGCGCCCTGCTCTCAGCAGGTTCACAGTGGTCTGGATGGCTGGAGAGACAAAAGGGGCAGGAAGAGAACACCAGTGAAGTGCTAACCTTTCTGGATAGACTTTGTGAATGAATACTTGCAGTGTTGTTCGCTGGGTTGGGGGTTTTTTAATATATTTTTAAATGAGAAATAACTGTTGTCAGTTGTTGTTATTCTCATCAGAATAGCTGTCAACACAAACCAGAAGTGAAAGACACTTGGCTCTCAGCATTGGCTGTGTGCCACAAGGATAAGGTCGGGTAATTCCACTGCATTATGTCAATTCCAATATAGATTTCTAACAGGCCATGGTCATACAAGTCACTCATATAATCAGCTGCAAGAAAAAACCCTCAACACTTCAGGATTTCCTACTAACCAGATTCAGTGACTCTAACCAAGGAATAAGATGTTATCTAACATATACATCACTTAGTTCCCTAGAACCAACCCTGTATTCTTACTGATACTCCAAGGCAAAACTTTCTCCTAGTAAGACAGTAGCTCTCACTCACTTAGTGAAATATTTAGAAGAAATATTCAGAGAGCAAACCTGAGGAGAGGCAGATGATTTTGGTATTTTATTCACCTACTACAACTGCAAAAAAACCATTCATCATACATCTGACTTTGGTGTACTGAAACACATGCTGCAGGTAAAGAGGGAAAGCCCACAGCTCCAAATATTCAATTGCTGCACATACTCCAATGGCATTGGCAACAGCAGCTTTGCAAGGGCTTCTAACTACCTCTGCAGATGGATGTAGCTGTCACTCAGCACACATCTGGGAAGGTCTGAAGAAGTGACTTCACCATGGGAATAGAAAAGAAAGCCCCAGTGCCCAGCCTTATCCTCAGCTCACCAAGCCATATTACTTCAAGCAAAACTGTAAAGGCAAAGCCAGTATTTTGTGATGCTGAAGTGAACAAGCTTTCCCTTTCTCTCCCAAAGCAACAATGCACAATCCCATCCCTAGAAGTAGAGCCAATATAGAAAAAGCAACAATAGTAACAATTTAATTTTGGCTATGACTTCCTAAATTAAGGCATCTAAACAATGGAAACCGATTTCCCTTACATGGATCTTTAGTTCTTCCTGAGTCTCTGGCCCCTTAAAGATCCTTTCCATGTGCCCAAAACAGGGAGATCCAAAAAATTACCAGACCAAGAATTTCAAATTTGAGTGAAGCACAGCTGTAAGAATTTCATTTACCTTAACTTTCACATAACTAGCATTTTTGAAACCTCACCTTGAATCCATTCCTGCTTCTTCTTCTTATCAGAGGCACTGATCTCAAAGGTTTTATCAAGACATTTTATGAGAAAAAGGCATTTCTTTCCATCTCTGTCAGGCAAGGCCTAGAATGGGTAAGAAAAGGATTAGCCTTGCAAACACTGAATTCAAGTTGTACAGTCAAGCCCCACGTATGCAGTTATGTGTCACAGAGCTGTAAATACCAGCACTAAGAGTCTTTATTAAAAGGGTGTGTATGAACTGTTTTAATATAAAGTAAAAAAATCTCTGTTAATAAAAGATATGAGTTAATCCCACACACAAAAAAGGATTCTTATCTTTAGAGAAATACTTAGTTTTTTGAGTGGTTTTACCTCTACACAACAGTTGCCATCCAGTATGATGTCTCCCTTCTTGTCCTTTAAATCTTCACTTACATAGTAGGAAATAATATTGGGTTTGAGCACAAACCATCGTTCCATCCAGTTTTTCCTTTTGTGACCTTTTTTCAACATATAGCCCTGTTAAAAGCAACAGATCAGCTGAAATGCCTGGCCTCTGTTGAACCACCTGGTCTTTTGGTTATGTGGCATAGAGGCCCAATAGTGCACATAGAAAAGTTACCTCATGGCCCCAGATACTTCACCTATGCACTCTATTCCTAATACCAGCACACTGCTTGTTGTTTAGCCCACCAGGAACACCGCTTCTGTCCTGAACCATTATTAGTCCATTATCAAATCATTATTATGAGTCTTTGGTCCTATGATGACCTTCACTATTTAATTTTCTTCAGTGAAGCAGAGACATTTGCCATCACTAGGACTCACCTGTGATACTTTCAGCTGATGTTAAAAGTCAGTCCTGTGTGGGTGCTTGCCCCAGGTGGCAGATGAGGGCCTGCATCTATGCACCATAAATCCAGCCAGTTATGGGATATTCCCAGGGACAAAGCAGAAGCACCTCTCTCCTGGGAGTGGCTCTACCCTGCCAACACACTCCTGTAGCTGCACCCCACTGAAAAAGCAATCCCATACAGGACACTTCAATGAGTATGTTAGAGAAACTTATAACAGGACCATAGTCCTGGCAGCTTTATTGGAAGACATATGGGAACACTGGTAAAGCCTGGATTTTTTTTCCCCTTACAGGAACAGTTGTACCTTGATTTAAACAGTGGCAAGATTTCCCTCACAGTATTTTATTTTCCTTGAAAGATGATCCACTCAACTTCTTATATGAGAAAAACACTTGCAAGCCTTACCAACACTACTTCAAAAGGCCCATACTTTGCCACTGAACTTTACAAAAATAAAATAATAAAAATTACAATCTCCTGTAATGACAATTAACAGGGCTGGTGTCATGATCAAATCACACAAGTTTACCTCTACTGAATATTAACATATCTAAAATGTAAGCAGCAACACCAACTGCAGTTATACTAGTAACCCTGGTATACATTATCCAGTATGTCTATGGCAATTCAAAAACTGTCTCATGGAAATGGATTCATAGAGAATGGTATAATAATTGGTCCTTTTATCAGGTGTTTGATTCTTAGTGATCTCATCAGGGGCATTGCTGTGACCTAGTCAGTTTTCAATCTACAGTTTCAAAGTTGACCAGTATTTCAGCCATACCTGCCATATCTGTAACCATATTGCCCAAACACTTACATACTTTTGTCTAACTTCAAAAAAAGTCAAATCACAGATGAAACTGAAACACCAATATAGCTATGAACATGCAATACAAAAAGGATAATCAAAGTATTCCAGATCAAGAGGATGGAAAAGTTAGAAAGGAGACCAAGAGACATTTTTCTGTAATGACTTTCATCTGTAATAATTTTTGATACAAAGAAATGTGCTTGTATTAAAAAAAAAACAGAAAAAAAACCACAAAGAAATGTGCTGTGGCATATTTAAGCCAAAGGTATCTTTCTGTATAGATCTGAGGGGGAAAAAAATTCAGTACCATTGGAGGAGCTTTTTTGCTTAAAAAACAAACCAAACCAAACAACTCCCTACACATACATCTTATCTCTGCTCAGCTTTTCTAGCCACTTAAACATGTCCAGAGCCAAGGCCGTGCCTATTCCCATGTGCCATCCCACTCCCTTGCTCCAAAACAGGAATGCACAGAGAAATAGCTTTGTTTGCCGCCTCCATACTCGGGTCTGAGGTCTGGGTGGGTGCAAGGCCACGTGAAGGACTCTTGCAGCTTCACTCTCTCATGCTTTGCACAGTCTAAGTCATAACCAGGGTTTTTTTCCCTTCCTACCAAATTCGCTTTCAAAGGCAAGTCAGACAGATATGTTCCACTCAAATTTCTGCAAAATCCATAACCATTATTTCAGTGTATCAGCTGCTTCTCATCTTCCAAGAGCTCACTGAGAGCTCCTGACAAGCAGGAGCTTTTTCACACCAACTATCACATGCAGGACATATCTTTCAGAAAACTAAATATCACAAATTTAGTTATCACTGCTACCCTCCATAAGCCTTGAAGATCCAGGATATGTACAATAAAAAGGGTAGCAGGACACTTGGCTATGATACCATACATCATTAATTAATAACCTGAAGTAATCATATGATTCCTGCAATAAACAGGATGAGTCTGTGGATCGACAAGGGATCAGGACAGATGCTTTGACTGAACCACATCCAAGCCACGCAGGGAAACCTGTTCTCCACTGGGCCAGTGACTGTTCAGGAGATGCTGGGTCAAATCTTGACACAAACTATTTTTAAGTGTCAAGGAATCATTCAGAAGGCACGCAGACATCCTTGAGTAAGAGGCCCGGGCATCAAGAGAGGAAAGAGACAGTTTTAAAAAAAATAAAAATGTGGGGGAAACACACACAGTGCAGTATCAAAACTGAAAAGAAATCTGACTTCCTCCTAAGTTTCAAGAAGGACTGATCTGGCACTGGTTATTTTATTTTCATGGTATCAAACAGCAGAATGACTTCATTTTGCCCTCAACTGACTCTGTGTGTGTGTGTGTGTGTGTGTGTGTGTGTGTGTGTGTGTGTGTGTGTGTGTGTGTGTGTTTGTCCCCAGCCCTCACGTCCAACAGGCAACCCGCAGTTAACAAAAATAGACTTTTGCATTGTTATGTGGATATTCTAAAAGAATTTCCTGTGCCAAGACTTTCTGATGACTTCTTCAGAACAGCTTAGGAAAGTTTGCCAAGAAAGCCTTTATTTCTCTCCTCACTAAGAAATCAAAGATGAAAAAAATTCTCTGCCAGGTAGAAGTCAATTTTAAAGAGCTCTTTAGGTAAACTCTGCTGTGACCCCTCAGGTCCCTGTGATATTCATCATTCCCATGAAAGAAATGCAGTTTTTAAAGACATTGCTAGGAATATAAATGCCAGCACGACTTCTTGTGTTTGAGTTCAGGTAAGCAAGTTGCCAGTCATGTAGCCTGCTAAGCAGAACAAGCAGAGTGTGCTCTGGAGCTCTTCCACAATTCTTTGCCCTGTTGAAGTTGGGCAACTTAAAGGCAGACCTTTTAGCTGGAGCAATAGCCTTGTCCAGACCCTCTAGTTTGAATGCACAGGTTATCATCACCACAACTGTATTTCCTACAACATAACTGAAACTACAAAAAAGCATTCTCAAAGGTTGAAGAGCTGTCACCAGTTTAAGAACTGACAGCGTGTTGCAGCTATTCTGTCAACTAACAAGCAGCTGACAGTAGTATAAAAAAGGCCATATTTCAAGTCAGAGCCCACTTCACTTTGTAAAAACAAACTCTCCCAACAAGCAACTCATTCATAATACTGCAACAACTACAACACTCTGAACAGTAGCACATTTTCTCTTTTATAAAAATAACCCTCATATTAAAGAACCTTACACATAATTTGCCTAATATCCTCCTGATCATTATTCACTGAGTAAAAAAAAAAAAAATTAGTAAAAATTGAATTAATTATGCAATACATTGTTGCCTGAAAGCATTAGTTCTCTGTAGTTCTTACCTGTTTGAGTACATCTAAAATGAGCTCGTTAAAGACTTCATTGATTGCCATGGACACCGTCTGTCTGTCCATTCCTTTACTGAACTGCCCACTCCCAATGAGGTCAATCAGCTCCCACGCAGAAAGACCCTCTCGATTGGTGTTGAGAGCAATCTTGTAGTGGTCAAACTGCTCTTGCTGCCAGCCTGCTCCCATTGCTTCGGTGATTTTTTTAAGCAAATATTCAATCTGTACAGAAATAAAACCAGAAATCAATCATTTTCAGCAGGCCTGGAAAGCAAGTGTTTCAGAGCTGTAAAGTAAGCTCCTCCAGAGATTACCATTACAGCGAGATTCCTGCGTTCCCATGTAGGCCCCTAAACGTAGGTGGTTTAATTAACACAGGTTTTAAGCTCCTGTCTCAGTTGAACTCTTGACTGTCAAGCCCATCCCACAGCTACTCTCTTCATAGTAAAATAAGAATTGAACCTGACAGCCTCATTTAATATTTCAGATTCCTACAGAACACATGGGACAGCTTCCATGCAACAGCTTCCAAACTGTGATGACTGAAGTGTGAGAAAGCAAGAAGTTTCAGAAAGTATTCTTGTAAGACAAAAAGCAAAAAAATGAGGAAAAAATAAGAAAATATGGCAATTTGGACAAGAAGAGAAATGAAAAACTACCAAGGTATGATCATATACCTTAGTCTTCACCTGACCTCTTCTCTAGCTCTCAAGCACTCCGTCCCTAGACACAATCTTGCCAGATGTATCAAGAGGAACACAAATTTTTTTGTCAGCTTTTATTGTTTTGAAAATAAGCTCTCCTTCTCCTTTAATCTTTCATCACTCTGTAAGCATTACCATACACAGGATAGTAAGGCCAGTAACACTAGTCAAAACAAACAGAAGAATGAAAAACAGGGAAGCAAGGCTGGGTTTCTGGTTTTGTCTGGGCTTTATATTGCTTTTAAACTCAACCACTGTTCATTCACAGTATTTTAAACTAAGCCCATCTACAGCTCTGAGCACATGTAAAATGCTTCTAATGGCTCTTTAAACAAAGGAATTGGCAAGGGCCTTTCTAAAAAGACCTCTGCACAGCAAAATAAAAGCCATACTGCTAAATTTCTATGACTTAGAATAGCAGGATACCAATTAGAGCACTTAGCCCAGTTTCGAAGACAGACCAAGCTAATGTGGCCCTCTGCTATTTTGGGTGATGGCTCACCACCTTTCCTGCTAGTTTTGCAGGGAACCAGCCAAGGCAGACAGGAAACCCTCCCACGGGGGAAGCCTGGGGAGCGGGTGCCCTGCAATCCCACAGCAGCCACCGCACCGACAGGGAAGCAGCAGGTCCCCCGAGGGCAAACCCTTCTCTCCAGCCACCACAAGGCCAGCACAGAACCACTTCCCAGTGGGCTGGTACACAAAGCAGCAGGAAAGGGCTCATCCTGGATCCTGGCTGTCCTGCAGGCATGAGGGATGTGACAGGATGGGAAGTGCCACTGCCCAGTGGAGGTGGGGAGAGAAAGCAACAAGATCCTTTCAGGTTCACTCTGTGAACATGGAAAAAACACAGATTTGCTCGTGCTGCTTTCCTGACCGTCAGTCGTTCAGGACAGTCTGCTCCACTTTCAGTTTCTCTCTTTTTGGTTTTGGAAACCCTAAATGACTAAAGAGTCTGAATCCCATTACCAAAAATGACCAAGGTGTACAGCATGAACATGCCTTATCGAAAAGTGGTGAAACCAAACAATTTCCAGGACTTCAGTTTTCCAATCACCAGTGCTGGTTCAACTCTATTCCTCAGCATTGCTTAAAAGCCAGTGTAATGTCTCCTACAGGTAAGAAAAATCCTGCCTGAGAGAGCCAGAGGCTGTTTTACCACAGAATACATTAACTTTCTGGCTACAGCTCAGAGTCACCTTTCAGCTGGTCTAAGAGGCTTTGAAGCACCCAGCAGTCTCTACGCAAGAGATTTCAGAGTACAAGGAAATAATGAAGTGTTTTTGTCCCCCAGCACACTTCACCCCCAGGACTCCCAAGGTTTTGATGCAGAACACATACTAATTTTGCGGCTGCTTCTCTCTCTTGCCACTGGTACAAGCAAATGCCTTCCTTTCCCTCACATCTATGATCAGAAAACACACGAGTGTGTTGCGGAACACATATCTGGCAAAGCAGTAAATTACCAAATCCACCCTACACAGAGGTCACATTTCCTTGCTATTTCAGCTCAATAACCACTGTTGGTCGCACAGCCCCTACTCCGGGAGCATGTGGGCTAATGCTACAGCAAAATGGAGAAGCTACAGCAAGCTGCTGCACTGCCAGAAGGAAAGTTCCTGCTCTGCTAAGGAGCAGGAAGCACATATACCTCCAAGACGTGGCTGTCATATCCTCCTTGTTAGATTTGTCTTAGAAGACAGGCCAGCCAGGCACAGAATATGCCACTAGGGTGGGTCCAGAAGTTGTAGAAAGCATTGCTTTTCATTTCAGCTTCACCGAGTAAGACACTTAAGGACTTTTTAGCTCTTCATGCAATTCTTACTAGCAAAGACATGATCTAACAGAGGCCTCTGCAAAAGTGACATTAGAATTCAAAATCTGTAGAATACGCTTTGTTGATTTTCACTCTCCAAAATCCTTAAGCTAAAAAACTATTTCAAGGCTTTCGAGCATCAGCTACCATAAATCCTCAGTATTCAGTTAAGGGTAGGAAGCAGCTTACTTCCTACTCCAGACAGGTTTTATGGAGGGGAAAAAAAAAACAACCCAAAAAAGCCTTCACAGCATGCAAGAACAGGAGCACTGCAAAGCTGTTTCAAAACAAACCTCCTAAACCTGGATCTGACGAGCTGGAATGAGCTTTGGCATCAACGCAAGAGTAACATTTTACTCACTTCTTTTCCTGCCACTCAGCTCATTCCCTCTGAGCAGCATCAGTTCTTAACTACAATCCTGGACTTTAGCTTGAAGGAAAGCTAAAATAACCCAGGCTTAATTAGGTAGATAATATACCTACCAAAACACTAGACAGTAATAATAATAAAAAAAGGTCAGAAGTTTTAATGATTTTTTAACTTTAAAATGTATTGTTCTAAGATTTCACAACCTCGTACACTGCTCGAGGCGTGCAGCTCTCAAATTCCTTTGGTTAATTATCTTGAAGTACTAGGACTCCCTTGTTGGCAATGGTACACACACAGAAGAAAAGAGCACACCTGAATACCTTTTTTCCAATTTTTGCTCAAGCTATATGAATAAAATGTGTATCAAACTACTGGTCTGGAAATAAAGCAATGCAAAACTCTTGGCTAGTACATGTTATCATATAATACACTAAAAACAAGCAAATACATCCTATCCTTTAACATAATTTGTACACATTTTATCTTATTTTGATTCAGAGAATAAACATTTAAGTCTGTTAACCCCCCATCTACAAGTCACTAACATGACCACAAATATCCTATAATCCCATTAAACTACATAAAATATCTCATTATTTTAAAATTCATCAACTCTTCTTAAAGGAAAAATGACCTGTGCATCTTACAGTTCAATTTCTAAAACTAAAAAAAACCCGAACAACCAAGTTTCAAGCTTTATCTTGCATTTAGTTAAGTACATGCCTAACAAAAGTCCCAAGAAAAAGTTTATTTAACATATCTGCTCAGAAGCAACAGTGCCTGTAGTGCAGTGCAGTATGAATATGGAAGCATGGGGTAAATATAAAGACATACGCTGCATCAGTGTGAAAGCAAACAGAGGCCATTCATTATGTGCTCAAAGGAGAAACCTTGGGGCAAAAGGCATTTCCCCTCCTTCACAGACACATGTCAACACAGCAAATAACTGGCAAATTAACTCTCTTGGCTCAAATATAACCTACTCGTGTGGTTGAAAAGTAGTGTTGAAAAGCAAAAGTGAAGCAGCATTTGCTGCTATTCTGAATGAACCCTACTTTCAGATACAGATGTAAAAATACATGGGAGTTACACACACCAGTACATACACCAGCGTGGACAAACCAGATCCACTGTATGAAAACCAGCTTCCATCTCAAATTAACAGAAACTTTCAGCCAGAATTTTGCCAAGAGAAAGCAAAAATAATAGAAAGAACAGAGCTCTAACATGAGCTATGCAGCCTGTTTGGTCTCTTCTTTCAGAGGGCACTTTCTTTTCCCCATGTTTCAGTACTTATTTGTTTTCCAGGTATTTATGGCAAATGGGGAATGACGTATCATAGTTGTTACACATACTTTTCTGACATACAAGTGGGTCTCTTAGAGTAAAAAAAATTAATGGCAAGGAGACCTTCATGCCCTGCACAGCAGACAAGGCTGTTCTGGTTAATAATATTCAAATGATGTTTGTGATATTAACAGAGCAGATGTTAAAAGTCTACTGACATTGTACAAAATTCTGTGGAAGCATATGGTACTGCTCAAGACACATGAAAGCAATCATATCCTCTTTCACAGTCATCATCAACCCCTTTTTTTCATCCCAACAGAACATCACTTACATTTAAGTCAAATACTTGCTTCTTCCTTTCCACCAGCAAAATCATGTTCGCTATCCAGTGTAAGCCACTACCTTCTTTCTTTTTTTCAAAATTAAATCAGCATTAATTAGTATCATAAAGGGCAGCCCAAAAAAACAACCTGCTGCATAAGCTGAAAAGTGTCTTATTTTCTGGAGGAAAAGGGTAGTGAAAGAACTGATGCAAGTTGTAAGTCACTAAAAAATCTTTCTAACCATCCCAGTCAACTTGCAGAGGTCAATTAAAACCCCACACAAGCAGCTTACTTTCTTTTTGTATCAGTTTTGATGTTACTTCTGATGTACAAGGGTCAATTCCCAGTACTTAATTACTGTTTCAGTTTCTGACACTAGAGTGCAGAACAAGGAAGCAAACATGGTCATAAAACAACTCTTTCTGCAAGAAATGCCTCCAGAAGACTCACCACTGGACACCTTCAGACTTTCACCTCCTCAAGCTAAGAACATCACCTCCTTCTGAAATGTACAAAAAGCCACACAAGGTTTGGTTCTCTTAGGAGGATTAGAAATGCCATGTGTTAATATAGTTGAAGGCTAAGGGATGAGTGAAAAGTGACTTTACAAATCTTTCCTCATAAAGTCAGACTTAAAAAGCAAAGACAGCAAATACATTTGGCTTATTTGAAACAAGTTATGTGAACACTAGATCGCAACACAGGGTATGCAGCTTGCAGTGCACATATCTGTGAGTCTGACCATGAAGGATGGCCCCGAAACACAGCTAACCACATACCACAGCTTTCAGGCAATACAGCATTCCCAAGGCTGCAGTCACATGTCCAGAAATAAGAAAAGGGAAGTGTTTGGAAACCTTTTTATAAAACAGAAAACGTCTGGTTAAACAATACCAAGACACAAAAATGAGTCTGCAACAGCTAAGAGGCAAGTAGTAAGGAAAGCTCATGACGAAATAGAGTATTTCTCCTCTTAGGGCTGCAGTTCTCTCCGCCTTTATTTTATCCCTCTAATGGAAGAGGTAACGCCTGCAAGAGCTGAAGAAAACACACACTTGGATGTCTGCATCTCAGATGATCTAATGGAAAAGACCGGCTGTGGGGAGGGGAAGGAGCTCCCATCTGGCCCCCCACTTTCTGGGAATGTTAGCAGGACAACTGCTTGCCAAAGCTTTGCCCACTGCACCAGGAGGCAGTTCTGCTGTTAGCCAGGAATTAGATCAATCCTGAAAGCTGTCCATCAAGACTAATATTAATTGCAGCAAACAAAATACAGCACTGTTTTCCATCATTTCACCTGCATCTTTTTGAAATACCACATTTACCCAGTTCACAGGAGTGTTTCACTCTGTGCATACCAAGGCCTCTCACTTGAAAGGGAAGGGAGCTTTCAGATTTGGTACTATTTGCTTGGCACATGAGTACCTTTGCATGGATCTCTGTTCCTTTCCAGCTTTCCTAAGTGCTGCCCACCAGTAGCCAGCAGAAGCAACAGCAGTTCAAGGCCATTACCAGCTGAGCCAAGTTCCCTGCATATCCACCAACTCCTGACTTCTTCCCATACCATACAGCAATCCTCTCAAGCTTGAAGTCACATTCCAAAACTGCACATCCCGCGCTGGATTTTACTAACCTTATTTGCCTCAAGGGCAGGGCTGGCATCCCTCCTCCAGGGCAGGTGAGAGCACAGGCCAGTCACTGCCTCTGGCTTTCAGCCTGGAATCTGCTAAACAAGCAACCTCTGGCCCTCGTGTCATCTCTTCACCGCTTTCAAAGTTCTCTCTTGGTAACAACCGTCCTCACTTGGCTCTTTCTAAAACTTTTCTCAGCCTGCATCGCTGAAGCCTTTCCAAAGTAGCCTGTTTTCCCTTCTCTGGTTGAGCTGCAGCTGTTCCCAATTTGCTGCCTGTTCAACACCTCAGCAGGCAATCAAGACTCTACACTTTGCAGCTGGGAGTGACAGCCCCACCACAATCAGCTGGCTAATATGAGAGGCCCAGCATTGCAGCACTAGTGCAAAAGTACATGACATGGGCAAGAAAGAAGGACAGCAGCTTCAATGTTTAATCAGTACAGTGCAAAGAAGGTGAATCTGCACTCAAACTGGAGAGTTTTCCAGATATGAGATATGAAATTACTGCATAAATCACTTATCTCTTTTTAAAAACTTAAAAATTAAAAAAGGAGGAAATTCAGACTCCCAAGAACGTCTCAAAGAGCAGCTCCTCCAAGGAGGAAGAAAAGACATGAAGTTGTTAATACGTTCACTGGAGATCTAAGAAGTCCAGTCATCCACAGGAGGCAAAAATCTTCAAGGGAGCAGCCTTCCAACCTGAAAATATGCAGCAAGTTTCTCAGTTACTTATAAAGTGGGGAAAAAAAATCCCCAAAGGCCAACAAGGTGGAAGGGAGGGAGGAGGGGCAACAGCTGGATCCCACACAAAGGACTCCAAGCCAGAAACTGCAGTAAATAATGTGTTGCAATATTCTCAGCCAATGATAAGAGCAACAGACAGGCAAGGAAGGAAAGCCTGCTCCCTGGGTGGGAAGCTGTAGTCACACATGAGAGGTTTACATTGGTCTCAGCAAAACATCAGTATCACAAAACAGCAGTGCTTCCCTCGCCCTTCTCCTCTCTTTTCACAAGCCCCTCACTTTACACATGACGTGCAAGCCATTTTCTAAAAAAGGCAGATACGAAAGGTCACACTGAAAAAAAGCAAAACTGACAGAAACTGAGACTTTGCATCTTTACTTTTGGAATTTTGTGTGAAGGGTAGATGAGTAAAAGTGGAATTTTCCAGAAGTACAGAGAGCCTGATGGAAGACCAATGCAAACCAGAAAGGAGTGCTTTCCACAGCCAGCATTCCTCCAGTGGCTGATTACATTACCTGTGTGGTCTAAGGCAGAAGGTGGAGTGAATACAGGCATTGTGTATGATAAGAACAGAGCCGCCTTTCTTTGTCAGTCAGGCTCCGTAAGCTCCCTTTAAACAGATTGCACAATTTAAATCTTGCTATAACTGAGAAGATGCAGACACAGATCCACACTAAGAATTTGAAAAATAATCCAAGAAGAAGAGCAATACAGGTTAACCCTGGACATTAAGGATGGGAAGGAAAGCAATTAACAACAGAGATGAAATCTGGAAATATGGAAAACCTCGGCTGGGAGCCAACTCTGCAGCCCATCTGCCAACACAGACACATCACCATCACCTGGCATCAGCTACAGAAGGCAGCAGGAATCTGGGCCTTACTTGTGGAGGGCAGCAAGCAGCAACACCCCAGAGCTGGCAGGTCTGAAGCTTTTAACCATGCCAAAAATTTAGGAGATGTGAAATGCCTGCCTTCAGGTAAGGCAGGCTGCTCAGTGGGGAACATACTGACAAAACAGACATGCATTTGAGCCCCAGTTCTGACATTTATTAGTGGCTCTGACCACCTACAAAAGCCACATCTGGCAACACTAAGAAAGGAGCTGTCTTACCTTTTAGAATCATTATCCCTATCTCCCAGAACCAAAACCAAAAACAGGGAAGCAAGCAAGAAGACTGTCCCATTTTTCATGGGAATACAGACTGCCAGGTAGGGCTCTGGCATGGGCCAGTCTGGCAAAAACAGAAACACTGTCCAGAGTGGAAGTCTCCTGCTAAAAGTCAGTAAGAAAGCAAAACAGCAGTTTATTTTGATAGGGGAGTTATCTGTACTTTATGGTTTGGCACAACACCTTGGAGTCCAACAGTTACGTTATTAGTGGCACATGAATCAGACTGTTTTGATCTCTGACTGTTCAATTTGCAAATGTTTATTATTCAGTACTCCAGTGCTAAACTGCAAACCCTTGAGATTCCTGTACATGGTTTTACTAGGAATTATTTATGCCTACACTTCTGATCTTCCTACTTCTTTCCCTACCCTTCCCAAAGGGGAGAATAGTAGAGATACCAAAATCTTGCTTTAGGGTTAAAATACCTATCTGAGCACTGCCAATGCTTGTTCACGAACCTAAAGTATTAAGAGATCTCTCTGGTATTACTCCTTCAAGCAGAAGTGGTGGCTATTTTTAATCAGAAACAGACATCATCAGAAAAGTCTGTATGTCTCCTTTTCATCAAGAGGGTGACATGAGACTGAAGACTCATTTGCAAGTCACAGTAACACAGAACAGAGGGGGAATTTTTTTTTCAAAATCATGCTGATGTACAGACTGTGCAATATTTTAACTACCTGTGAGTGCAGTGATTAAAGATCACATCAATGCACTACTCATGAGTGAAGCAAGAACCTCACCAGCTCTGAGTGCTAGTATTGGAGCTTGTGTCCCCAGCACCAGTGAGTCCTCACCAGAAGCAAAACTAAGCTATTTACTGGGGACAAGCAGCATCTCCTGTTTAATCAGGCTGTTTAAAAGACAAAAACACAGAGTTATCAATATCTAAAGTATCCTGTGGAAATCCCCATATGGGCACCCTGAAAGACAGAGAAATGCACCCAAGACCTTACATTATTAAAAGAGGGGAATAAAAGTTTCACATTAAACAGCATTTTCTCTTAAATCTCTAGAGAATAGCAAACTAACATAGTTCAACTGGGACATTAAGCAAATTGGTGTTAAACAGCTTAAGGTTTTTGTTTCTTACCTCCTCAGGTACAATGATTAAAGGGTATTTGTCCTCTGATAAGAAGTTAAAAATAACCCACAGTTTAAATGCATCTTCATCGCTGATCAGCAAAGGAGTTTTAGAGAGATTCTTTTTAGCACAGAGAGTCCAGCACATCCTGTTGAATTCAACTTTGTCAAAGTTTCCTTGAACCTAAAAAGAAATAATTGAACAACAACAAAAAAATTGATACGCACGAATGGCACAGAACAGCAGAGAGAGAAAGTTTAACATCATACAAAAAGCAGCAAGAAAATTCTAGTTTGCAAGAAACATCGAGGCCCGAAAAGAGCATTGTAGCAGCCTAGTCTGACTTTCTGCACGGGGTCAAATAAGGAATTTCTTCCAGCAAAATCAATGTCCAACCTCTAATTTCTGGTTGAGTTAATAACACCCTGACTTCATGGGAAGGAGACTACACTGCATTCTGTATTTCCTCTGGCACATTAGCTTTAGCGTCCAAACCATCTTCAGAACTGTCTTAGTTCCAATCGCCCTTCTATTGCTGAGTTACTGAGATTGTATATAGCAAATCTGGAAAACAGCATAGCGAATACTGCATGTGGATATGCTAAAAGCAATATTGGAACAACAGCTGGGAAAGACCTTTAATATGTTTTTCCACTTCACGTTACTCAAACATAACTCATGTAGGATATTATAAACATAGAATCATTCTTTCTCCCATGTTAATACACTTAAAACCTTCCCTTTTTCTCAGACTTGAAAATCTTCACCTCACTGATAAAAAATTCCTCCTGTTTTCCTTATCTTTTATCATGCCTAGCAACTACACATACTAATCTGTGAATTATTTGCATATGCAAGAGCTTTAGTGTCTTCTGTTTTCTTTTTAAACCCTCATTTATGCTACAGTTTAACTTGTTTATCATCTCCCTACAGCTTAGCAATGATATTTCTTTGCCAACATGTAACTGATAAAGGCATGTTTTGCACTGTAATGGAAGCCCCTTTGAGACTGTGGAAAACACGTCTAAGAAACAGGTTCTTGAACCTTTTGTGGTAATGCCACCAGTAGTGATCACTGATATTCTCTTATGACAGGCCAAACCATGCATCTCAGATGCTTCAAGAACACCAATGCAAACTCCATTATTTCCTATCTACTCTGGTAAGTGGTCAATATAGTGGAGGGTGAGCCATAGCAGCGAAATCAAAGACAGACTAAGGAAGTCAGTGAACTGATGTGGGTGTAGGGAAAACAACAAAAAAAGACAGAACTAGAAACCAACCCGGCACCAAGAAGCAGTTTATAGTACAGTTTCCAGGCATAGAAGTGAGACTATGAAAGCAAACCATAGACTTTGCATGCTTGCAGAGCAGGCCACGGACTTCCGTGCCAATGCAAGAGGTTGGCTACAGGCAAGAACTGTCCTGTGAATAAGATGGAAGCTGTAGTAGCCAGAGCTGCTACAGCCACAATTTCAGCACCTGTCTTGTTTCTGCAGGAATCACAGAATAGTAGAATTATAGAATGGTTTGTCTTGGAAGGGGACCTTGAAGATCCTCTACTTCCAACCCCCCTGAAATGAGCAGGGACACCTTCCCCTAGACCAGGTTGCTCAGAGCCCCATCCAACCTGGCCTTGAACATTTCCAGGGATGGAGCATCCACAGCTTCTCTGGGCAACCTGTTCCAGTGCCTCACCACCTCCACAGTAAAGATTTTTCTCCTAATATCTAATCTAAACCTACTCTCTGTCGGTTTGAAACCATTCCCCTCGTCCTGTCACTACATGCTCTTGAAAATAGTCTTGATCCGTCTTTCCTGTAAGTTCCCTTCAGATACTGGAAGGCCACAATTAGGGCACCCTGACACCTTCTCTTTTCCAGGCTGAACAAACCCAATTCTCTCAGCCTTTACTCCTAGGAGAGGTGCAAGAAACACAGGGGTTAAATGAAACACCAACTCAGCAAAAAAACACCCTCGGGAAGTAGGGCTAGAAGCCATGTTTCCCTCTCATTCCTTCTATTTGCCAGTGCTCCATCCCTTGGCTACTCTTGCCTGTGCTTTTTCTGTCTGTCCTCCCCACCCTGACCAATGAAGCCTGACTTCTGTTCTAAAACAGCTTCTCCCACCCAGATGATGAGCAGTTCCACTTTGGTAATGTCTTAGTGGTTATGCTACTCCCAAGGAAGATGCCAACAGGGTAGGAAACCTTCTTTCCTACAGTCACCACCTGGCAAGTGCTCTAAGCACTGTAAATAAGATGGGATGCCCTCTGAGCAGCTCATGTTTTAAGGCATGGCAGCAATCAGTGACCACAGGGAGACAGGTGGGGAAAGGCACAGGCCCTGGCTGGGATAAAGGCAAGGCAAAGTTTCTGCTAACACTGCAAAGTTGGACTGCGTGTGCCTTGGGACTCGCATCAGAGCTCAGGTCACCTGTTACTGCCACCAGGACTATGCAGCAGGCAAGCAGGAGGTTTCAGAACCATCTTGCCACAGGGGAATAGGTCCTACTGTGCCACCAGTCCCAATATTAGTCCTTTTTACAGAATCCAGACTTGATTCTGAAATGGACTCCATGGAGCCCACATGTCATCCAGAGCAGAGACACTGTTTAGGAACTATTCAGGAGCAATAATTACATCAGCACACAAGCTCCAGCTTTCCAAAAACATAGCAAGCCTTGGCAGTGTAACTAGCACTCAAAAAGTTGCCTGAAAGAGGAGATAACCCGAGGTTTAGAACAATGTCCTTCTTTGTCTCTCCCCACTATGACTCTTCCTTGCTATAAATAAGGCCTGCTGTAAAATAACATCATCGCCATTGTTGAAAAGGAAACCTTTTCAAGTGGTATTTAAAGATATACATTGAAATAATGGAACATGCTAAAATACGGTCATAAAACCAAGTAAAATAAATTATGAAAAGATTACGTTGGCAAATGACAGCTTTCTCCTGAAAAGGACAAGACAGATTTTGTTTCAGATGCAAGAAAATTCTAGATATGTCTATCTGCTAAGTAACAAGCTGCATGATACTGGAAATCATCAATTAGGCAATACTAATTATTCAAACTATTACTGAAATTCCCTACGTGGATAAAGGAAATTAGTTGCAACCAATTTACCTCATTTAACTACCTTTTCTTTCTTGACAATTGTGTCTTTGTTGACGATTTCTTGGTTCCGTATAAAGAGGCTTTATTGCAGGGTAACACAGGGTAAGCCAGCAACAAAAAACATAAAAAGCTACAACTGCATTTGAGAGTACTACAGAAGTTATTTCCAAAGGTTACAAAGTCTTCTTAATAAAATTGTAAGTCACAGTTACATAGTTTTAAGAGTTCCAAGAATTAATTCTTTAAATACTTTATGAATATCTTAAAACCAAATATCTTGAGATCAAAAAAACCTCTCTTGAGCAGGGGGCTCTTACTCAAATCAATTCATTCCCCACAAGATGTATGACTGGCAATTGAAAGAACTTCCTCTGTATGTGGGGGTGTAAAGCATCACTCCTTCTTTAGTAGCTCTGCTCACTAGCACAGGCTAACAGCATTTCTTCTACAATCACCCCATCTAAAAGAACAGATTATGCCTTGGAAGAACGAAGAAAGGAGTTTCTTGTGTGCTTTTTTTGCTTGTTTGTTTTAAACAAAGGAGACATGCTATGAACCAGTGACTTCATCCTACTGCATGTTGTCTTTTGGCACTGATGTAAAGTCATCTTTAAAAGAAGAGATGTCACAGTCAAGATTTTTCCTGTCTAAAAAGACAGCCTTCTGTCAAAACAGCTTCACTAGGTTTTAATAGTATATATCTAAACTGCTTACAAGCATTTAGTCAGGATTAAATAACATGTAGTTACATGTAATTTAATCTTGTTCCTTAACATTTTCATCTTTTAAGATTAACTAATGGCATGGGTATATCAGGCAATTGTTGGGGGGCAGATCAGTGTATGAATAGAACAACACAAGAAACTAAATGCAGTCATGCTCTTTCATAAGAAAGCAAGGTAGCTTGTCCTTTGTTTTCACCATGGAGTAAGAATGTGCCCCAGGGTAGCTAAACACTGCAAATTCTCACTTACTTGTTCATATAGTCTGTCATTCACAAATTAAAGTATTATTTAGATGCAATCTTCCGTACCTTCCGTAACTATTTTTCCTATAAACATCCTTTAACAATAAAGCACTTTTATATTTGAAAAAGCCTTCCATATCTCCCCCTCCCCTTTTTTTTTTTTCAACTTAATGACTTGTTACTGCCTACAAAAAGTATTAACTGACTGTGGTTCAGCCTCTCCCACTGTAATCCTTTGGTCAACGTTAATTAAGACTTTTTCGTTTTTCACAGAATTTGTATGCAAACTGCCTGCACTCTGTTGAACCTTACAGGAGCTCAGACTGCCAACATGAAGCAGAAATGAGATCACAACTTCTTAGGGACATTGCAAGATTGTTCAGCATCAAACAACCAAGACATTAATTGGGTACCTTTATGTGTATCAGTGGCCAACAACTCCCACACATCAAACAGAACATTCTTGGGGTGTCACTCACTCTCTGGGTATGAGAGAAACACAGACTAGAGAGGTAGAGAAGCTGATAAGTCTTAGCTAGATATAAGAAGCTTCTACTGCTTCCAAGCTGTCAGACTGCATTACATATATCACATTTTCCACCAGTATTAAATGTAGAATAAGGAAGGAGCAAAAAGAAGCAAATCAGGCTAATGAGTGTGCATAATCTGCAATTGCTGCACTAGACTTCTCAGCAGCATGTCAGTTCAGGGTTTTTTAACATAATAAAAGAATGCAGCTTTGTATCTCTATAGCCACAACATCAAAGTCTGAGGGTTTCTGGGGCTGACCCCAAGTGTATGAGAAATCAGTGGTATTGAGACTGATGTTTGCACTATCACATGGGCTGCTTTTTACTGTCCAGAGGAGCCTCTCAGTGTTAGCTCTCAGAAAAAAAGCAGGAAGATAGATTGTTTTTTTTGACTTTCAAACCCAGTGACTAACTATCTCAGAACACAATGAAGAGGAGAGCAGGGGAAACCCTACTGGCTTTCCAGCAGGGTTTCCCTTAAAACAAGGCACAGCAGAAGAGTGGTCAGACACGAAAGGAAAGAACTTGAAGACAAAACAACACTGCCTAATGTCATCCACTGTAACTATCTGAAAGGATGTACTTATTAAAATACCTTGTGAAGAACATTGAAAACACTTTTGCCCTTTCTGTTTGCAAAGGAGTCTATGACAACATTCTGTTACGGCCGTGGCATAAAGTGGGACAATCTATAGCTCCAATACCCTTTCAGACAATTTCAAGCTGAGGTTCTTTATTAATATAAACACGGTTCTGCATGAACACAGCTTAGACAAAGGTCAGATATAACAGGAAATAGAAATCAAGGCGAGAAGAAAGAAGTAGAGAACAGTGCACCCTTCCATTTTTAGGCACAGGCACTCCAGAGTACCTGCCCCATCGAGACCCCATACAGACACACTCACCACCAGTGTCTTCACACCAGCACATTTCCTGCACACACCAGTTTAGGTGCAAAGACATTCTAATAACAAAAACTGATAAAAGAAAAAATAACAACAACAGGAATTCAAAACTTACCTTTTCCAAGATGAATTTGTTTAGGTAAGGCATATAACCCTGATTGGAAACTGGCCCTTCATCATCATCCCTAAAGTGCTCTTCCAAGGCCACTGGGTCGTGGGGAACATTTAGCACTGTACACAAGTTGTGAGAAAGGACCTAAGGACAGAAGAGAAACCCGTGAAACTGCTGTCAGCCTTAACCATGTGCAAAGTGACACTTTGATATCAACACAAGTTCTGCCCCATGAACTTTTGTCAAAACACAAAACACAACTAAAAAAAATGGATTCAGTGGCTTCAGACAGTTGCACGTTCTGAGAAGCAATGTGAGCACAGAGAGGTCCAGTCCTACTGCACTGCAAAGGCAGCTACAGAGGCTCCCCTTTGTACACATATACCCACGCAGCTGAAAACCAGAGAGGCATGCAGAAACATTGGCATAATATTTAAGACTGAAATCAGATAGCTATGGAAAATAACCACAGACACCTAGCCTTTGAAATTATAAATATTTATATGTACTGAATACCAGTAACAGAGAAAACAACTCAATATGTACCTTTAGTTTACAAAGAAATGACCACCCAGATTAAAGCATTAACTGTGGATTTCTCTCCTCTGCTTTTGGGTTGCTCCTCAACATTCACCCCATGTTTCAACTGGCAAAGGAAAAGTAATGTTGTAGAAAGGGGAAAAGTTTAGCTGTGCTTCTCAAATTTTTATTTTAAAAAGGCATTTGCATGAATTATGTCAAGAGTGTAATAACAGCCACCAGTACTCATGTTGGTTCTTGAGAAATTACCTTCAAGAAGAGACTACACTTGACTAATTTTAAGGAAGTACCAAATTACTGAAAACTAACTGGTAGCCAATGCATCTCAACTTCTTCAACTTGAGCTGAGCTTTGCACACACAAACCAACACCTCAGTATCAACAGGAAGGCAGAGCTTGGGCAGCAGCGACTCCTGTGCCACTGCCCCCAAAAAAGGGCAAAGCACCATCCCTTTTGTTGTACACACTGTCTGGAGTCAGGTCAGTCCTGCCCACCACACCTTAAGCACACTGTCACTGGGCAGCTCTCTCCCTTGGCACGATGCAGAGTTGAGCCTCTGAAAACCATGTACCAGCTACATGAACTGGGTCAAGGGTTTAACTTCACATGCCCTGGAATGGTCTGCATGGAAAAAATGTACCAAAGGCAAAAAATACAGGCAAAACAAAATTCAGCAGAAGTAAAACAGATCTCATCTTTTGAAAAAGTATGCTCTGGTGGTATTGTTTCTTTTAAGTCAACAACTACATGGAACAGACTGCAACTGAATTTTGGCATATGTTTTAGTTTTTCATAAAACTAAAAAAAAAAAAAAAAAAAAAGATGCAAACAGAAAGCAATAAAAAATGTGCAGAAAATTTATAAGCATCTCTGTTTAGGTGAGCAGACATAAAGTGGTCAAGATGGAGTTAGCTGTAAAACAAGAAGTGAAAGTCTGAAGTTGTCAAAGCCTAGGAAATCAAACCAATGCTACACACTTAAAATGTCTGGCCTTTCCCCCGCCCACACCCCAAAAGAAAAAAAAAAAGTACATTTACTTTTCTTATGTATGATAAGGAGAAACGCAGAATCTAACTTAGTTGGCAGAAAATTCTACAAGGATAGCCCAAAATGCATGTTCAGTTCAGAGGAGAATTCTTATCTATATACCTACAGAGTTAAACTTTCTTTTAGAAAAGCAGACATTTCCGTGAGAAATACATATTTTCATTGATGAATGCTAGCACTCAGGCATTGGAGCTAATGAGGTGTAAAAGTTTAAAAACACTTAAAACAACAGCATCAGCCATAATATAACAAAAGCTGTATTTCAGAAAGCAGTAAAATAGAATTTAGAAGTTACGACATTCACACTCCCCTCTATCAACAGTGTATTTCCCTTCAATCCATCCTGATCTCTAACCACTACATCAAATCAAGTATTTGCGTCCATGTGATTTACATATGGCTTGGGGGAATATACTATCATGTGTGTTTCCCCTTCTATTTAAGGCTTGTGTTGTTATTTATAGAAGTCTGAAGGATTCTTGAATTTCTGAGAGATAGAGATGATCACCGTTTTCCAACCACACTGTAGTTGCTAGTACTGTAACTAAAAAAATACTCAGCTAATAAAAATATTCTAAAAGCAAAACCCATTTAAGCTTACCACCAAAGTAAATTAAAAGTCTCAATAAAATACTTTATTATCACATCCTTTCTATATATTTCTTATCTCCTTTTTTTGGCCTTCTTGCTGTGCTTGGGCTGTCAGAAACCAAGACAGTTTCTACATCAAGCATGGAATTTACCAGGAAAGAATTCCACTTTCAATCATTTTCTAAGATCTGCCTTATCTGCGATCTCCCCTGTGCCCAGTGCTCTCTTTTCATAACTCAGGAAATTCCTCGGTGCCTGCCAAAGCCTGCCATTCTCCAACGCGGCTGAGTGCCAGCTGAATTCTTCAGTTGCAGGGTAAGCCTGAAAAATTCTGCACTGAGGTCTCTTGTTTTGTTTTCTTTTCTTTTGTTCTCTCAAAACACACTATCTGAACCATAAGATACTCAATTTTAATGAACAATTAAAAAGAAAAAAGCAAACCAAATGAGCTCTAGGTTAACTAGGGTACAAAAAAATCACGTTGCCTTACAGAAACTCCATCAACCACAAGAAGTTTTGCACCAGTAAGGATTAATCCCCTCCGTGCCCACAGGGTTGCTAGGCAGCCTTTTCTTTCCGCGCTTATTATGCTCTGGGTGCCACGTTTAACAATCTACCTTCAGGCCAGAGCCAACTCCTGCCCCAGCCCAGAGACTCATATCTCTGCGCTGCAGCACATGGGTGCAGTGGGGGTCCCCAAACTGGAGTGCCTGAGACAGCACAAGCTGCCTGCACAGGGTTCACAACCCCAGTGCGCTCCGGGTGCAATTCCTTCATTTTCAATGAAGTTTTGTAACAAAGATGCCTACTGGCATCCCACCTTTCCCTGGGAACTCTGAAGGTGTTCTGCTCTAAATATAAACACCCAGACAAAACACGCAGGCTGAACACCAAAGGTTGTCAGACTCTTTGGATTTACTTTATTTATGACCTATTTCAAGTTGCTTTACCTTCATCTCTACTCTGCCATAGCTGCTCCCCTCTGAGCTTCTATGTTCCAAAACTTCAGCACATGTTGAATTGTTACCATCTGAGTAGTTCCATTTAACCATGCCCATAAAAGTGATGTGTGTTTCTACATGGAAAGGGAAGATCTGCTGGACTACTTACTGCTCAGGAACAAAAATTTGGCCCAGATGACAGTAGGAGCGTTACCAGGGCAGACTAATCCTGCAGCAGCTATTGTCGGCTTCTTTGGTGGTTTATTCTTTTTCTTTTCCATCTTTCAGGGGGGTCTTCTGCCTCCCCTGTCTCTTTTTCAGATTTTAAAATGTTGGCATCACAGATCCCGACAGCTCCATTCAGAGGCTTTGTGTGAATTCATTCCAAGACATTCTTGGCTCATCTCTCCCTGACATCCATGTCAGCAGCTAGACAGCCAAAATAAGGCTACTCACAAGTACTTTCCCTTTTCCTTTTATGACCAGTGTGAAAGTAGCATCATATATGCCCCTTGCCAGAGTCTTGTTATTTAGCACTGGGGTTAGTGCAGCAACTTCCTTCCCAGTTGGACAAGTGTGTTCCAGCCCAGCCTTCACCAGCTCAGGTTCATGACACCAGTGCCTTTGGCCCAGATCACCTCTCCATTCCTTTATTTGCTCCCTTCGCCCTTGGGCACTCACAGACCCCTTGTCACCAGGCACACCCTTCTTCTTCATGCCTTCGATATCAACACATCCCCTTTGGCCCCGTCGCATACTGGTGTCAGCCTCCATCTGTCCACTTGCCAAGGGAATTGCCTTTCTGTTCTGTGGTTCCCAGCACTTAGGAAGAGCTCCTTGTAAACATGTTCCATGTACAGTACCTTTCTTCTACATCTTCCCTGAAACCAGTTGACAAAACAGAATCACAGAATCAACTGGGCTGGAAAAGACCTCTGAGATCATGAAGTCCAACCTTTAACTGAACACCACCATGTCAATGAGACTATGGCATCAAGTGCCATGTCCAGTCTTTCCTTAAATACCTCCAGGGACAGTGACTCCACCACCTTCCTGGGCATTCTGTTCCAATATCTAATCACCCTTTCTGTGAAGAAATTCCTCTTAATGTCCAACCTAAACCTCCCCTGGTGCAGCTTAAACTCTCATCCTGTTGCTGGTTCCCTAGGAGAAGAGACCAATCCCCACCTGTCTACAGCCTCCTTTCAGGTAGTTGTGGAGAGCAATGAGGTCTTCCCTCAGTCTCCTTTTCTTCAGGATAAACACTGCCAGCTCCCTCAGCTGCACCTCACTGGACATGCACTCCAGACCCTCCACCAGCTTTGTTGCCCTCCTCTGAAGTCACTCCAGCACCTCAGTGTTCTTCCTGAATTGAGGGGCCCAGAACTGGACACAGGATTTGAGGTGTGGTCTAACCAGTGCCAAGTACAGGGGAAGAATCACTTCTCTAGTCCTGCTGGCCAGGATGCCGTTGGCCTTCTTGGGCACCTGGTCACGCTCCTGGCTCAAGGACAAGGGCTTACACAGGCTGCTGATCCACTGGGAGCTGTTCCTCTTCAGCACAGCATCATGGCCCCCTAATTTCCTAACGTCCCCTTTTTTGGTGTACAAGCTGCCTTGGTTTGCCAGCTCTTGTGGAAGAGGAACCTCCTGTCACACCTCCCCAGCACGATAGCTCATGGCCACCCTCACACAAACACTTCAGAGTCCCACTAACAGCATGAGAGTAGGACTCTCTCATAGTGAGTCACAGTGACTAATTTCCTACCACCCTTCACTGCTGTACAAAGCCAATTGTCCGGCCTGGGTCCTGCCCACTCCTCACAGGCTCTCACCCCTGCCACTGCCTTGCTACATTGTTCAAGGTCTTCCTCTTCATTTGGACCATCCCTCTTGACCCTGATTACACCACTCTTCCTCTTCCCACCCGCCACTGACTTCACATTTGGTAGAAAGGCAAAACAAAGGTAAGAGGTATACCAATCCTATAAACATCCTAGATATGAGAAAAGACTGGTTTAAATTTTCAAAGCCTGATGAGTAACTTTGGTCACCCACATATTACGGGCCTGAATGAGACAGTATTTTCACAAGTGGCTCACCATCCACATTCTGCAGGTAACACACCAGGAATCCAAGACCCCAAGACTACATTAGAAAAATCCACCCCAACATAGCACATAAAACAAGAACAGCCAGCCAAATAAACTCACTGCAGAGGCCCAAATAGAACCAAATAGACCCAGTAAGCAGAGACAAGCCATAAAGTAACATACAAAGAGCTTCCAGAGTGTAAAAACTAATTGGTGTGTATTGTTTCCAAGATCCAATCACACACACAAGCAATTTTACTGGCTGTCAAGTGCAACTCTATTTAAAACCACAGTGTTTCATGATCCAGACAAAAAGCAGATTTAATATTGGCACATTACAGAAACTTTCAAAATAAGTCAACTCTAAAACTACAGATCGTAAAACGGATGAAACTGGATGTAAATATAGGAAAGCAAGTATTTGCATATAGTTCCTGCCCCAACCACAGCAGCAGCTGTAACTGTGTACACAGAACTTAGACCTGAGCCTTGCTGTATCAGTGTTTGAACGTGCTGAAACACACTGACAAAACAATGATTGTCTCCAGCTTTAAAACGGTAATTTAAGAACAGAGTACACAAATGTTTCCACTGGTGTAGAAAAAAGGCTGTGATCTGCAGCCAGCATAACAGCAGAAACTCTGATATTACAGATTTTTAAAAAGTACCAAAAAAAATAAAATAAATCAGTGCATACTGGAAGAAGACAATATTCAAAATTACACAGAGGACTGATTTGACTGTCTCTTCTCTCAGCAGCTCAGAACATATACAAAAGACACAAATGGATAAAAAAATATCTCATTACATCCTTACTATTCCAACCAAATCCAAGTCCAAGTTTTTCCTCCAAGCATTTGCTGTTTCTCCAGACTACAAAACAGACCTCACCTCCATCCCTGCTCTAGATGTATTATAAACAAACGCATTATGCAAACCCTTCACAGTAGGGCCACAGCAACATAACATACACACTTCTTCTCATAGTATTTAAAGAAAATTACTTATTTTTATGGAAGACTCAAAGATCACTTCTAGGCAGAGTAACTAGAAATCACTGTCTTTAACAACCAAACATGCTATACTTAGGAACTTCTGTGCAACATGATGGCAGCACCTTATACTGGATCACACACACCAAAGATCCATTGCCAGTAAGTTTTCTTACTGAGGAAGGAAGAGTTCAGCAGGTTACAGCACTGCCATTCTCAGAAAACAATTATGATTTCATAATTTTTTTTAAAGCATGAGTTCCACTAAATTATTAAACATATTTTTCTAATGTCACAGATCTCTACTAACCTCTTTATCTCCAAGCATCATCTCTCCATTTTACAAGAGTGCTATATCTTCCTTGTGGTAATGTAGATGAGAAATACTTTATTGTGAAACACCTTCTTAGTACAACAGAGCCCTACCTCAATCAGAGAGAAACTTCTTTTTGCTGTCCTGCCTGACCTTTCCAGCACATCCATGTGGGGTTGGTGTCATCATGCGTATCTTTTCTCCCCAGGAGGATTACCAGTTTGACACCACATTCATCCTTTGCCACAAAAAGTCTATGGAAGGACAATCTCTACCCTTTCCTGTGTCTCCTGAAAACTCATTCTTGGTGGCCACAGGAGAAGGCAGCAGCCTCACTTCACACTTGTTTCTGCACTGGCAGATCCTCCACCGGACACTTCCCTCAGGAGCCTTGATATCACAGAGAGAACTGAACAGACACATAAAGACGCACTTTTTTTCATCCCGTCTCTCTAACAGGCAGATGGAAATACCAAAACTGTCCAGGAAGATGTTTGATAGGTAACGAGGGAACAAGTTTAATTTCCCTCTCCTTTTTATTCTTTTACCTTTTTTTAAACACAAGCATTTATAGACATGGGGCCCTAATAAGACAGCAGAGCACAACACGATGGGTAACTGTGTGTCAGTTTGGAAATACAACTGATGCTTTAATCCACTTGGGTCTCTCAGTGCTCCTAGAGGACAATCAACGACACCAAGGGAGCAGCAGAACCAGCCCACCAGCATCCTGGCTGCTTCCTCAGCCATTTAATTCAGCCCAGCACCTTTGGATCACGACAGCTTCTTCACCAGCCAGCAGGACAACACATGCAGACATGCTCCCCAGTGAAGTGCACTGAGCACACAAATCGTGGCAGCACACATAAGGTGTGGTAGGTAGTGTGATAGGAAAACAGGATTTCTTTAAGAACCGGGACAATGGGGGAAAAAAAGCCTCCCTGCAACCTGCTTCAAGTTAGTCCTGCAACACTGCTACACAAATACTCACTTTCATGGCATCACCTGTAAAAGATCAGGGACCTGCCCCCGTTTTCAGCTTGAGCTCAGCCAGGTCTGGCCTCTCGCCTGACTCCTGCCCTGCAGTCACTTCTGGCCAAGTTCAGCTCTATCTCACGGCCTGATCACCCCAAAAGATGAAAAGGAGAAGAG
Organism: Acropternis orthonyx; assembly: GCA_035583155.1. Classification (NCBI taxonomy): domain Eukaryota; kingdom Metazoa; phylum Chordata; class Aves; order Passeriformes; family Rhinocryptidae; genus Acropternis; species Acropternis orthonyx. Next base: position 11,050,388 of record JAWWEU010000158.1, read on the forward strand.
GAACAGGCTGCTTGCAGAATGTTGCCTGTTCTGGACACTCATTACATAATTCTAAAACCAAAGTTCATTAGCTACCAGCCACACTTGGAAATACCGCCCACAGCACGGTCACTCATGGAGTTAATCCCGCAAAAGGCGCCAACTTTGGCTGTCTGCTGCATCCCACACAACCCCAGTACTCAGGACAAGGGCCCACAGTCCTAAATGTCAACAGGTGTTGCGTTCTTATTCAAAATATTTATCTAGCCAGATTCCTGCTATTATTCCCAGGCCAAGACGGTCCCATAAAGCAGGGCCAAGATGGGACTGGATTCAGCGAGCTGCCTGAGAGCTCTTTTAAGAGCACAAACACTACTTCAGCGTATAAGCTAAGGAAAGAATAGCACAGTTGGAGCCTCTTGACTAATTCTCCTGTTTATACCCAAATAAGAGAGCACTGTGGAACCTCGCTCTCCCCTTGGCAAGCCGCGGAATTTCCCTTGGACGCAGCCAGCCCCTGTAGACGGGACCTTGTGGCTACCCCACCAAAGGTTTTGGCCAGAAGGGGCACAGAGGGCATGGGACTGAAAGCGCACCGGCAGCACAACAGGGGTCTGCGCGAAGCCGAGAGCCCCCCGGCCAGCCCTGACAGGGTGTCCGTGCCCGCCCGCCCGGGCCGCCTCAGGCGGGCCCCGGACCCGCAGCGGTCTGTGGGGACACCCCGGGCCGGTCTCGGCCCCTCGCACCCCTCCGGGCCCCGGCCCCGCCACCCGCCGCTTGCCTTGAGCTGGGACTTGGACACCTTGCCGCTGCGGTCGAGGTCGAGGGCGGTGAAGGCGTGCCAGATGGACTTGAGCAGCTCCTCCTTGAGCCCCACCATGGCCGGCCCGCTCCCGGCGCCGCTGCCGCCGCCGCTTTGCCCTCAGCCCCGCCGCGCCCGCCCCGGGGGCGGGAACCCGGCCCGGCCCCGAGCCCAGCCCCGAGCCCGGCCCGGCCCCGAGCCCAGCCCCGAGCCCGGCCCGCCCCGGGAGCCCGAGCGGGGGGCGGCG
>JAWWEU010000158.1:11051515-11120317 GCA_035583155.1 Acropternis orthonyx
CCCAGGACCGGCGGCCGCACAAAGGGCCGGGGGCTGGGAACCCCCCCCCGCCCGTCCCGGCCCCTCGCCCCTCGCATCGCCATTTAATGTGACCTGCACGCACCGCCGCCTTCTAAGTTTCTTTTGCTCAGGCTTACTGCTTTCCGAATCTTTCTTTCCTATTGCGGTCCCGCTCTATTCTCATTAGGAAGTTCGCGAGATACAGGCGGTTCAATGAACAAGTGTTTGCTGAATGTTGTCCTTTGCTGAGTTTTGTCCTTTGCCAAATTCTGTCCTTTGCTGAATTCTGTCCTTTCCGATTTTTCTCATGTCGTGCTGTATCAAGGGTGAATAAATTAGCATTTGTCACTGTACTGTTCTCCAGTGCAGATAAAATACTAGTTGGGGGTTTCACATGGGTTGAGGTAGTAAATAAAACAGTCTTTTGTCATTGTAATGTGTCACTAGAGAGATAAAATAAGTACTACATGGTATTGAAAACTGCCCTGAAAATATTAATGAGCCTGATACTTGTCTTTCCAAACAATTCCCCACTAGAAAATTATGACTTTTGGAAGGACAGGAATACAACTGAGTCTGTGAATGGAATTTATAGGAGCCTCGGGTCCAGCATTCCCAGCAGGATACACACACCGAGGAGAGCAGCTTTCACCGTGGAAACTTTCTGCCCCGAGGCTGACAAAAGCAGCTTGGCAGGAGGGCTGCACACAGCTGGACAGGGTGAAGTGCAATCACCGTGCGGGGGAAGAGCTAAAAACACTTCCTTCTCCGCTACTTCCAGAGCAGAAAGGGGACAAAACATGACCACAAGGAAGGACTTGTGGTGTTGGGAGTTTTTTTGAGGGTGGTGGGGTGTTCGGGGATTTCTTTTAAGTCCTCTTTATGCTGTGGGTTGAGAATGAGCACTGGTGAGCACAGCTGCTGTGCTAGAATTCAACTGACATTAACAGAGTAAGTTCATGTGGCATTTCTGATGCGTTTTGTAGGAAAAGCAAATTATTATTTATTATGTATTTTCTGTGACTTCAATGGTCCTTTTTTTCTGTGTATGGGGTCCCTATTTTTTCAGCTAAGTGGTATGTTGGTTGGCATACTTAGCCAAAAATACCTCTTCAGACATGCTTTGGAGATAGAAAAGATGGAATGGTCTTTTGCTACAACTTGACAGACACCTTTGGCGTTTTGATCTGAACAGCAGATACCCTAAATCATGTCAGCAACGCAGCCAGGAGCCAAACCCCAGACACACCGAAGCCCTAGACCCAAATGTTAGCCACCCCTTGAGCTTACTTTGCTGTAAAGGACAGCGGGTGAGAAGAAAGGGATGGTGGGCATGGCCTAAATGTCAGAAGGTGCAAAACACTCTAATCCTTACTGACTGGCAAAGGCTGAGAAATAAGAGTGTTGCATGCAATATTTCTTGCAACTGATGGCAAAGCTCACTGTTTTCTATTCACCTTTCTGCCTGCAGGAGTTGAACTCCTGTCTGTTGCTTTGAATGCTGCATGTGACTGCCATTCACAGTACACAGCCCAGATCATGTTAAGGTTTCATTTCCATGGATTTTAAGCAGAAGCACTAAGATCCCAAAATCAAGACACATTAATAAACAAGAGGGGACGGGGGTGGGGGGGAATTAACTTTTGTACAAGTCTAGTATTCCATTAACTGCATTATCAGAACAAAACCAGCACTCCAAGTGAAATAGTTCTGGCAGGTACAGTTTGAGGGCTGTTTTGTCCCAGGTGGTGCTGGTTCATTATGATCCCGGTAAGAAAGGCACTCAGACTCTGAAGTGTTACTTAGAATACCATTTATTTGGGCTACCATTATAATGCAGAGAAGAGTGTTAGATAACTTACATTCCTTTCAGTGCAGGGAACCCTGAGCCATGCAGCATCCACCAGGTCTCTGAGCAAAGGTACAACACATCCCACAGATCCTGCCCCTGGAAAAGATACACCATTTTGGTCATTCAAGCAGTTACAGGGTTTTCTTACAAGAAAACAACTCTACAACATTGTTTCTACTGCCAAACAGAAGGGATGCTCACACCAGAACATCCTGCTGCCATTTTTAGCAAAAGGGCAGGACACACTGAGGGTATAATCACATGTACCAAGGAGGAGCTGCTCTCCAGCTGCTCTGGGATGATCAGCCACATGGGTCTGGAGGCCAGGCTGGACAGACGGCACAGGTTTTTTCCTGCTGGTACAATGGTACTTGGACGGATGAGCAGATACCAAAGTCCACTACAGGAAATACTTTTAATTCTCATAGGTGATAATTCATAAAATTAGTTTGCTGTATGTGGCTAATTGAAAACTAGAATTATCCAAAGATTTCCAGTAATTTTTAACTTTTATGGTCTTCTCTAGCAGAGATGTCATGGTCTCTCAGTAGCACAGTCAATAGTCAAACACAACCTGCCTTATTCACAAGACATATCCTAGCAGGCTTTTCCCCCTCTTTTTTCTTAACCTTAACCTTTCTCAAACCATAGTTTGTTCAAGACTTTGGAATCCACAATTATCTATGCTCTTTCCTCAACACAGATTGTGTGAGCTACACAATTAACATCAAAAATTATTTTAATTAAATTTCCTAATGAACCTGATTTGCTAACATTATAGCTGATATTACCAGAAACATCTACCCCCTTGAAATACATTAGCAGTTCTTCAATTTGACCACAGCTATTCCTCTTAAGAAGGAAAGAGCCAATTTTCATATATGCAGATAACCTAAAATTCTTATTTGGTAGCTGAGCACCCACAAGGTCACCACTAAACACAGAATATCCTTATTAAAGTGTATTACAATATAGTTAGATTCTGTGAAATGTCACTGAGGAAAAGCAATTGATATAGTTCACATATGAATCTCCTAATGACAGGGACGTAATTTCTGTTTTGAACAGAATACAGTGGTTTTTGGGCAGCTCATTTTTGTAAAAACAATAGAGTAGAAAAATGAAATTAAACCAAAATGCCCCAGAAATTGTAAAAAAACCCAGCAAGAACAACAACAGAAAAACCCACCACAGCCCCACACATAAAATCCAACCAACCAAAAAACCCCAGTACTTGTGTACTGCTTTTCCTTTTCTCTTAATTCTTTTTGCTGGCTTCTGTGATTCCTGATTTAAATGACACGCTAAAATCCCTTGCCAGAACAGGATTTGTTTTCCACTCAGAATATAAATAGTTTCATTCAGAGCACTAGGTTAGCAGTCCACGCTTAAATGTTTCATTAAAATTAGTGGTTTATATAAGCCGTAGCTGCTCCAGCTTTTGGTAACTTAATCAAAAGGATTCTTTACAAGTTATGCATAAAACTAGTACATGATTTTATATAGTTAAAAAATAATGTTTAAAATTGTTTTTATAGGATTGAACTAAGTGAGCAAAACCAGTTAAACTGAAGTTCATACACACACATAAACTTGCTGTGGAACACAACCTTTGTTTTTTATACTTACCCAAAATAGCTTTAACAAAGTTACAGGACTAACTGCATCCACACCCAAAGCGTGAGTTATTTTAAGCAACCCTTCTGTTTTGGTATGTTAGTTTAGATCTTTCCTTATCAAAGACTTTACATTCTAAACCTTTGAAGATAAGATTGCCATGTAAATCATTAAACATTAATTAACAGCCATCACACTTAACCATGAAACCCTTGATAGCACTGCATAAACTCTGAATTGCTTGCATAGTAAAAAGTAAGTTCTGATGCAACTCCACATACTTCTGCTTTTCTTGAAAGTTGTCTGAGATCTCACCAACTTTATTTTAAATCTGTGCTCATTCTAATTTTGTTTGCTCACCACAGTTCAAAACATGTCTGAAGGGTGGAGAGGAGATGAGGGAGGGAAAAAACTGGCTCACAGTCTCACAGTGACTCACGCTTTCAGGAAGGAGCTTTAGTTAGACCCTGCTGAGGCTCAGCCTTAAGAGGTCAATCACTTTTCTCTTGGTCCTCCTTGCAGAAGCTTAATTACTCCTTGTTAGCCAAATAGTAAGTATTTGTAAAGGAGGTTCTAACCAGAGGAAAGATTATGCACTTGAACCGTTACTAATTTTGTTTTATGCCACTGAGTCAGTTAAACTGACATCAAGGAAAGAATTCAGGCACATCAGTAACTCAGTTTTCTGCTCATTGTTAGCCCAGAGAAAATCTTCCTGACCTGTGGCTAGACCAGTCATTTTCATTCTCCACAGGAAAATTAAATGGAAGCAAACAGAAATTGAGGACCATTAAGCCAACTTCGTAGCAAACTGTGTTCCTGGTATCTGCCACTTCACAGCAATGTTTCAGTAGAAAATAAAACTGAAGCAAAGGCTAGTGGTTGTGATCAATGTGTTAGTTTCTGAACAGAGCAGTTCTGCCATAAAGTATCTCAAGGAAGTGTTGGGGGTCAGTGTAAAAAACAGTAAGTGTATTTGATATTATACCACGACCCAGTCCTCAAGGCATCTCAGGAATTTGTTTTTTCTGTTATTTTAAGATCCTTCAAAAAGTTTTATCTCTGGCCTTATACACATGTGTTATGGATTTAAAATCTTGGAATTTTTCTTTCATCTACCAACCCTGTACCTCAGAGGGATCACCTTCTCTCTCTCTTTTTCGACCGTGGAACCCGGAAAGAGACTGCCTGCCCTACAGAAAAGAGTTCCACCTGGCCCCCTCATGAACTGCTAACAATGGGTCATTTGCAGCAGCTTCCCAGGGCACACCTGATCCCTCAGGGTACAAGCTGGGTTTTTGGGAACTTCTGAGATAAGAAAGGTTTCCTGTCTTCGCACCAGTGACTCAGGTGTGGTAACACCCCTCAGGGGAGGCATTAGCACCTTCACACCCAGCCTGAGGGGTTATGTCTGCTAATGGGCCATCAGGGATTCCAAAAATATGCCAGAGTGCAAATCACCCATTGTGAAACTCCCCACCCTGGGGGAGGTACTGGCCACTCCCACCTGAGCCTAAGCACATATAAACTGGGGTTTTGGGACTGTGGACTGCTGGTCGGATCCAGAGGAGGATCTGAGCCTCAGCAGGACTGCAACTGCTGCTCTTGACCAGACCGTGACCATCATCCTCACTGACAGGTTTCTTCTTTCCTCTTACTTTGTACTTAGGAGACCCAGGTGGTGCTCAGCACAGGGGCTGATGATCACCATTCTGTTTGTGCCCCAAGGTGCTGGGTTACACACTTGCTTTTGTGGGTCAAACGGACTTTTTTTTTCCCCCCCTGTGCCCTTGTACTTATTGCGATCTTTTTACTAAACTGTAATGCTGACTTGTAATCTGTTTGTGAGTTGGATTCGTTCCTCCTGCCGGTTTATCTTTAAACCAGCACAATGTGCTTCAAACATTCTCACTGAAACTATGTAGAAATTAAGTATGAAAATTGTTTTAGGTGAAACAGGATTAGATGCTGAATCAGAATGGCAGCTCAGTCTCTCCTACCAAAAAAAAAAAAAAAAGTTAATTTTCCATTAACTTCTAAGACTTCTAGAGCAATCTTAAAGGGATTCCAGCAAAGCACACATACTTCACTATAGTTTTCTGTCATTTATACAGATATGCACAACACATGCATTTTTATTCAAACTTAAGGAAAGAAACATAATGAAGGAGTAAAGTATTAGCTCACCACCTTTCAGTTCCTCTCTGGTAACACATATCTTGCTCTACTTGTAGCTGATACTTCTCACCAAGTCACAGAACTCACCATAGAACAGAACACCACAGACACCTTACTTGCAGAAAGGAAGGGGAAATTAAATCCCATGTGTGCTGTAGTAACCATCTGATACTATGTTTTGGGAGGGAACCTGGAAACAGAAATGGTCAACAGAAAAGGCCATTTAAACAGGGTTAAAGTAGAAGACAGTCAGAATCATAGAATCTTTAAGGTTGGAAAAGACCTCCAATATCACTGAGTCCAGCTGTTAACCCAGCACTGCCCACGTTCACTACACCATTTCATTTTGCCAGAACAGGATTGGTTTGGTTCTGTAACTACCTAAACCATTTCCCTCAGTGCCACATCCACATGTTTTTCGACTTCCAGGGATGGTGATTCCACCACTTCCCTGGGCAGCCTGTTGCAGTGCCTAACATCCCTTTCAGTGAAGAAAGTTTTCCTAACATCCAGTCTAAACCTGCCCTGGCACAGCTTGAGGCCATTTCCTCTTGCCCCATCGCTGTTCCCTGGGAGAAGAGGCCAGCTCCCACCTGGTTACAGCCTCCTTTCAGGTAGTTGTAGAGAGCAATAAGGTCTCCCCTGAGCCTCCTCTTCTCCAGGCTAAACAGCCCCAGCTCCCTCAGCTGCTCCTCACAGGACTTGTGCTTCAGACCATTCCCCAGCTCTGTTGTGCTTCTTGCGACACACTGCAGTGCCTCAATGTAGATTCTATGATTGCTTAGAATAATAGAATCACTAAGGTTGGAAAAGACCTCTAAGATCATGAAGTCCAACCCTTTTGTAGTGAGAGGCTAAAACTGGACACAGGACTCGAGGTGTGGCCTCACCAGTGCAGAGTACTGAGGGACAATCACTGCCCTGGTCCTGCTGACCAGTCTATTTCTGATCCAAGCCAAGATGCCATTGGCCTTTTTGGCCACCTGGGCACACATTGGTTCACGTTCAGCTGCTGTCAACCAGCGCCCTCAGGTCCTTTTCCACCAAGGAGCTTTCCAGCAACTCTTCCCCAAGCCTGTAGGTGCCTGGGGTTGTTGTGACCCAAGTGCAGGACTTGGCACTTAAACCTAAATTTGCCTTAGCTGATTGATCCAGCCTTAAGTCAATGTGTACAAGACCAAAAAATGTTTTAAATCCCATTTGCTAAGGCATGGATCAAATATACGGGAAGATTCTGCCCTAGACATCCTAACATTTAAGTAGATGAGAGTGAAAAGCAGCAAGAAGATCGACCTACAGATGTATGAAAATCACCTAAGGTTGGTGAGAATCCTAAAGGTAGGGAATAGGAGGTATTTCTCCTGACCCGCCCCTCACCCCATCCCTAATCCTGCAAAACACCTTGCCTAAAATACTTTCATTAGTGGTGCCTTCTGTTGTCTGTAATTCAACAGCTGAGCAAGATCTTCTCCATCAGGATGCAGGCTGAACACGCAGAATCCTTGCCTGTGCATACATGGCAGTTCAGTAGCAGCAGCAGGTTTTATGTCCACTACCCCACTTGTCAGGCAGCAACCCTAGGGATATATGGAAGATCATGAATCAGAATCAGGCCAGTTAGTCTTTCATCTTGAGTCAAAGAGAAATCAGCTCAGATCAGCATGATTATTCAGATGTCATGCTAAATACTGATGTTGAATATTATAAGGGAGTCAAATGACTGGCAGAAGGAAGATCTTTAAAACCAATTCTTCAGATTTCTCAAGACTATCCAGAACCTCAGTTCATTTTGAGGCGTGTACAACCTCAGATCTATGAGCAACATGTTAAACAGTAATAAATTGCTTCCTGTTTAATTAGGCACAGCAATATTCTCCCCCTGAGGCACCTCCCTTTCCCCTAGCCCAATCCCATTATACTTTGAGAAGATAGCATCTTCATCCAATTCCAACTGTTTAGACAGAAGCGGGACCTCTATTTCCTATGTGCTGTCCTGCCCAGTTGCTGCTTCTTCCTGCTTTCTCTGTGCTGTTTCTTGAGCTGAGAACCTCTGCATCAGCTCGGCTGCCACGGGCAGGAAAGCTGGCAGTGCTCCTGCAGAGGGTTCCCACAAATTCACTGGAAGAAGGGTGGGTTCAGGCAGGGCACTAGACCCAACTCCTCAATCCCAGTGACATTCGTAGGTAGCACACACACAGAGTTCTATTAAACATATGTACGTGTTACAAAGCAAATCACATATTCAGTGATCTCAGGAGGATGCATTTTCCAAGCCTACGGAACCACAGGGGTGAGTGTGGATGAAAAATTAAAAGACACTTACCTGAGCTAGTGCTGGCAAGAATGCTCAGTCAGTACTGCAGAACAAGATCACAAGTGTCATACCAACACACAAACACTTTCAAGACAAAAACTTCGTGTACAGTTAACAGTTTTGTCCAGCAGGTGTTGCTGGAGACTACAAAACACATTCAGACAAGGTCCAGCTGGCCAGATTTTGGGAGGGTGTTAAACACTGATGGTGCTCCCTCACCCCAGATCAACAAGCAGAGGGTGACTAATTATACTTTTATTCGTTAAGCTTTTCAGTGTTATCGCCTAAAGTAATGCAAGATATGACATTGAATTCCTACTTTTGAATGTTTGAGCAATGCCTAACTCCATTTCTAAGTGGAGGTAAAGCTTGTCCATAACTTCATAAAAAACCCAAACTGACAGCAAGCTTTTCAGGTTCCACATCTTACTAATTCAGATCCAACGCAACTAGTAGGACAACAGGACACTTAGAAACTGAAAAATTAACCCAACAAAACCCACAAAAAAACCCAACCCTAGAGAACAGCTGTGAGTCAATAACAAAAACAAAATGAAAAAGGAGACAAAGATGATCATCATAATTCTCGCTGGCTAACCCTGTGTGAATTCATGGCAACAATTGCTGGGAATTTGATATGCAATCTATGAAAGTAGAACAATTTCTACGTATGCTATAGTTTCCACCTGGAAAGTGCTACCTTCTCTTTGCAGACACACTCCTTATCTGACTGTTGGCCTTCATGGCTGCAATGCACCAGGATTTTGCATGACTATCAGAGTATTGGTTTCTGAAAAAAGCATTCTTCAAGTAAATCCAATTGTATTTTCAGAGTAATGGTATAAATAGGATTTTGTATTGTATTTGAACACCAGATGTAACTCAATGCTTTTTTTAATACAGCATTTATGATTCAATTATGCTATTTTAGCCTGCAAAAGCATCAATAAATCTATAGTCAATAGAAAGGTTTGATTCACAAAATGGATTATCTAAAAAGTGAATCAATTCTTGATACTTGAAATTCATATTAAGAAGCTGGGGGATGTTAGTACTATTCTGTTTGTTTCCAACAAAAATTAGTTTTGTACAGTCAAATGGAAGACAATTCATGAACAAATAACTGAGATGGAATAATTTCAGAATATTCTTTCGGAAGGCAGCAGGTGGCGTCTTGTCTTTAAAGGAAACTAATCCTGGAGGAGCTTTAGTTCACCACACCACCCACTCTTTGGGCTCAAAACACAGCAAGACTAGGCAAGACTAGGCAGGTATTGTAATGTATCATTAGAAGATGGAGAAGACAAAGGAGCAGGCAAATGTCTAGAGGAGGTGGGGATAGGAAGTACCTGCCTTCAGGTACTTTGCATTCTCTTTCTATGAGTTCTTCAAGAAGTCATGTAGTCTGATCAAAAAAATTAGGCTACTATGCTACTTCTGTATTGGAGAGTTAAGCGAGATGAATTCATGAGAGGAACGGTTAAACATTAAATGTAGGTATTTTGAAGAACACATTTGTCACCCAACTCCTCCTTAAACTGAGAATCAGCTTTCTTCTGAAAGTGCTGAAGCTCACCTTGTTACATTGTGCTTGATAGAACTTATTCAGCTGACATCTTTCTACACTTCTTGAGAGGTTAGTAGCTTCCTCCACCTGAAAAGGTGGCTTGCTTAACTACATACAAGTTTTGCCCAAGTCTTGTTTTTGCAATAAATTTGTAAGCTATCAAAATTACTGTAAGATTGTTTCTATTAAAAAACTAAATCCTCGTCAATATCAGCCAAACAGATACCACTTCTTAGTCAGCAAGCATCTGAATCATCAGTCACTGGATGCTGGGAATATTCATGGAAAGCATTAGTACACACTTTCCGAATTCTCTGCCTCTTCCCACTGGACACCGTTGCAGCCTCACCATTTTCATCAGGAAGGCCCATGAAAATTTGAGATAAAATTTCATCATTCTCACTGTTCCCATAAACTACATAAAACCCCTGAAGCTCCTTTCTAAACATTGTCCTTGACACACAGGAGAAAGTTAGACCATCTAAAGTCACTTCAGCTGCATAGTTTAAGCTGGGCATCCCTTCCACGGCACACAAAACCTGTGACCAGCACTAGAATAGACCTGTAGAATTCTTTAGGTTGGAAAATACCTTTAAGATCATGGAGTCCAACCATTTAACCCAGTACTGCCAAGTCCACAACTAAACCATGTCTGCAAGTGCCCCACATATTCGGCTTTTAAATACCTGCAGGGACAGAGACTCAAACACTTCCCTGGACAGACTGTTCCAATACTTAACAACCCTTTCAGTGAAGAAAGTTTTCCTAATAGCCAATCTAAACCTGCCCTGGCACAGCTCGAGGCTGTGTCCTCTCATCCTCTCACTGGTTCCCTGGGAGAGGAGTCTGACCCACACCTGGCCACAGCCTCCTTTCAGGTAGTTGTAGAGAGCAGTAAGGTCTCCCCTGAGCCTCCTTTTCTGGACTAAACACCCCCAGATCCCTCACTCATCAGACTTGTGCTCCAGACCCTTTCCCAGCTGGATTGCCCTTCTCTGGACTCGCTCCAGTGCCTCAATGTCTTTCGTGTAATGAGGGGCCCGGACCTGGACACAGAATTTAAGGTGTGGCCTCACCGGTGCCAAGTACAGGGAGACAATCCCTGCTGGCCAGTCCATTCCTGACACAGGCCAGGATATCACTGGCCCTCTTGGCCACATGCTGGCTCATGTTCTGCCACTGTCAACCAGCATCCCCAGGTCCCTCTCTGCCGGGCTGCTCCAGCCACTCCTCCCCAGCCTTTAGTGCTGCCTGGGGCTGTTGTGGCCCAAGTGCAGGACCTGGCACTTGGCCCCGTGGAACCTCATACACTTGGCCTCAGCCCATCAATCCAGCCTGTCCAAATCCCTTTGCAAAGCCTTCCTACTCTCCAGCAGACGGACACTCCAACCCACTTTGGTGTCACCTGGCAAACTGCCTGAGGGAGCGCTCAATCCCCTTGTCCAGATCATCAGTGAGGGTATTAAAACAGGACTGGCCCCAGCTGGATGTGACTCCCTCCACCACTCTACTCTCCAGGTCCAGCCATCCCACCAGCTCTCAACCCAGCCAAGGGCACAGCTCTACAAGCCCACAGCATTACTGCACATGGCTCGTTGGCACAGCAATACCTGTGCTATGTGACAGGCCTCTGGAAATGGGTCATGAAAGAGCACCATGGGTAGATCAAATATTTTACACTATAGGGGAAGCAAGTCTTAGGTTCACTGATCCCCCACCAGCTGGTATTTCTGTTTAGAAATATGCTTTAAGAAAGGTCTCATTTAATGTAGATGAACATTAAAACACTGCAATAAAACCGTGTATTCAAAGTTCTCTCACAAACAAGACAGGACAATAATACAAAGTAAAAGCTTAAAGGTATTGCAGTGTATCAATTTTTACTGATAACTGCATATTCAGTTATCTGAACCAAGCCTCCAAATTTCACTGTCATATATGAATCAAACTGAGGACTCTTACAAATAAAAATACTTAGCAGTTATTTTTTGCTAATTGCAAGGCTGAATTTTATGAGTCTGTTCAATTCAGATACAGCTTCTCTGATAGTCACCTGCAACTTTTTAATACAGCTATGCAAGGACTTCCAGAAGGGCGATCTATTAAGTCTTTATTCACTGTATCTCTTCTTTACGTTTGCACCCATAGCACAGAACACACCATTCACAAAACTATTCCAATTCCTCCCACCATTCTCTTCCCGTTTTCAGCAATTGATGAGCTTTCTTCCTTACCTCAGACCCAGATCTTTCTTCACATCGTTTTTAGTCCTCCATCTTCAGTCATGGGTTCCACTTCAAATCTTCCAGGTGTTGTTTCATCTTCCCCAGAGCAATACCATTCCTGAGAGGCTGCAGAGACAGACTGCTATAGACACTGGCACACGGACCGTGGTGCTCCTCTCCTAACTATCAGCAAGTGTGTGACCTCAGTCCCAGTCTTATGAGAGGGAACGACAAGCACTAAGCATGAGTGGGAAGCAGACCTAATCAGGACTTGCCATAGTATACCTCTGACTCACTATTTTATTTCCACAGCTACCAAGCTAAATAAGTGTTAGACGATACTAAACAAACAATCTTTTAACTTTAATATTCAAATTCAACACTAGTATGAACAAAGAGAGCACAAATGGGAAACAATGTTTAGAGTAAAATGAATGAAGAGACAAGCCAGTAATTAGAACAGTTCTGTCAGTCTAGGTTCAGTACCAGCACCGGTTCTGATGGCCACATTCTGTTCCACATTTTGGAACTTCTAACTGAACAGTTAAGCTGTGTCTGTTGACATCCCAGACTGCAGTTTCAGAACAGTACACTATAAGCATGATCAAACTTATGTACATAAACAAGGAAAACCAACCTGAACACACTAAAGAACTATTTACAAGTACTCCAGCATGAAAAAAACCAAACATACAATAGCCTCAATAGGCAACTGAAGAAAATATGAACATTTAGAGAACCTTATTAGAAAGAATTACAAAACATCAATAGCAAAGACATTAACAATTGCACTACACTAATACAGAGTCCAAATATTAAATTGGTGCATTATTTCACAATGCACTAGCTTTGAGAGAAAAATGCTGCCTTCACTAAAATGCAGCTTACATTTGTTTCACTTAATTGTTTTAACAAGAAGCCTATTAACACAATAATGATTGTTTTAATGCTACAGTTTACAGCAAGGACAAAAAACTAAAAATAGCAGCAGTTCCACATGGCACTTAATTCCACAGGTTTCTAAGCTGTGGTTTATGCAATGCCTACAAAGTGCTCCCAGTTGAATACACAAATAAAATTCACAACAAAAGTCTACCTGACATCAGGTAAATTGACTGTAGGTGGCCTTAAAGCCTGTTTTTCAAAATTTATTCCCCACTGCTCCAAAAAAAAATTAACTATCAAAGCAAGGCCCCCTCCCTCCTTCTTAAAGATTAGGGATATTGCTTCTTATTACAATGCTGTAACACTACAAAGCAGCACACCACTATAGTGGTTAACCCTGGGACAACAGAACATCTAACAGTGTAACCGAAAGGCTTATGGATCAACATCCAGGATCCTCTACGGACAAAAGAGTAACCGAGTCCATTAACTCAAATGGTTAATACAGCTATAAGCAGCCATATAGTACGAGTAAAAACCCAGAAGCAACAGATGTAAAACTAGTGACACTGATCACAGACAGGACAAGAAACCAGGAACTGAATGCTTCCTTCCAGGCTTCGGTCCAGCAGAGATGCTATAGCCATCTCAGTAGTTTTTTCAGACTTCATAGTTAGTATATAGTAAGACTGAGTGAGCGGTTCATTTTCTTCCCAATGAGCCGAGACGGTCTGTTTTGTGTTGTCGACCTCGTTGTCATTCTGTCCGTGAACAGCGCTCGCTCCTCGGCCGCAGCCTTTGCCATCTGTGCCTTCTTCAGCTCTCTGCAAGACATGGACAGTGTCAGACCTGGCAGTATCCACAGGGAGTACAGGCAGATCACAGCAACAGGGCTTCCAACAAACTACAGTGGCTCAGAACTTAAGTCTCAGCAATTTAGGTCATACTCAGGTGGTTATCATTCACATCCAGGGGACAGAAGTGGGATGCCCATTACTTGCCTAGATGTTCTTTCTTTTGAAAAGCACAGGAAGGAAATGAAAAATTCATACAGCTTAGATTTTGAAACCCAGCCTGTTACAAGCAGCTCAACATTTCCATTACCAGAACACAGTAGGGTGCTGTTTACTTCCTAGCACGACTCACGTGTTAAACCAGAGTTAATTACTGAGGTTTGCCCAAATGAAGCATATTCAGCCACAACTGAGCTTCTGTGGGAGACTCAAACAGACACGCACTTGGAGTAACACAAATGTATGTAGCTGGCAACAGAAAACTCGGGAAGCACCCTTTCCATTTTGCATACCCACATCAAAAGCTTAGCACAACCTACGGGTTTTTTTTGCTTAACAAAAATTTATGCCTGCAAGGCAGAGTCACTGCAGGTAGCACAGGCCTTTGTCCCTGTGCAAAATTCTGCCAACTGTTCTGTTTCAGAAAATTACAAACACTCAGGCTGAGGATAAAGTTAAATAAAACTCCAGACAAGCAAAAATTAGTCCAACTGAAGAGCAAAGCTATCTTTCTTTATAAAGGGTTTCCCCACAGATTCTATCCATCAAAGAACTTTCTCTACTGTAAGAGAGATCTGTATTCTCACTTCACATCTGGACTGCAAGCAAGATCAAACTTTACAAGCTTGCTGCACATTGCTGTAGGTGTATTAGTTTTAAGTTACAAGCTTTAGTTTAGTAAGGTTATTCCCATTACTGGAAGCCAAAATACATTAACACCCATGCCCCCTCTAATCATCCCCGCATTATCACTGTGTCAGTTCACTGCAACCAATCTTTCTATTTTTTTTTCCCAGTATCCTCTTCGCTGTGAATATCAGTCACAAATGCACATACGTGTGCTCACCCAACCACCACACCATTACCAGGAAATTAAGTTTTACAATATCCTTCCATTCTTCCCTAGAAGTCTTGAATCCTTCCCTCCTCTGAAGAGGATGACACGGTAGAAAAGATGAATTTCCTTAAGAAGATTCTTTTTGCTGGAGATAACTTACATAACACAAGTGGTATATTTAATGGATCAAAGGTGGGAATTAAAAAAAAAAAAATCCCAACCAAAATTACCACTCCCCTGCCCCCTCCAGCAACTACCTGGAACACTATGCACATAACATTAAAAATTACTGGGTCTAAGTTTCTTTTTAAATCATTCTTGGATTTATAGTTGTTTTATAAGTATGTATCCTACTTGTTGCCAGGCCAGAAGCAGTTTTCACAAAATACTAGCTTTGCCAGCTTTCTCTTTTATATGATACAAGAACATGTTGTCTTTATACAAGCAAGCAACTTACCTTAGCAAATCTGTCCTTTAACCTGCACAAACTGTCAAATTATTCTTCCAGTGTCATTCCTAACAAGACTATAAAGATAACCATCTAAACTGGTATGTCTGGCTGTGGCCAGACTGTAGCAATGGCAAGAGAAGCAGGTAGCAATGGAGTGAACCCGAACACGAAATTAACATCTTCATTCAAAACAAACCACTCAAAGAAATCATTGTTCTGTATTCCCTCATAAAAAGCTGCCTATTATGCACAACACATGCAAAGTTAACGGCAGTGAAAGATCCAGACAACTGCCTCTTAATTTACTAACTCTTTCTCTGAAACTTAAGAAAAAAATCAGACTTTGCTAAAGGGAATCTCTTCTTCCAAATTTTAATACACAGTTGAGTGTTTGAGCAAGGGGTAGAACAAGATGACTTCCTGATACAAAGGATTCTTTGGTAACACTGCTGTGGTACAAGTCAAATTAGTCCAAAAACATTCCTGACATGCCACTTCATGTAAGCTCAAATCAGCTCATTTAAAGCACATTTTCCAACATGTTTCAGTGTACAGATGACACAGGAAAACACAGACTCAAATAATACTGATATGGTAGGCTATCCCTGTCACAAAAATGTGCCCTGTGCTTCAAACATTTTTTTCTAAACTGTAATGTTTTGTATGCCTTGAATACTAATAGTTGAGACTCCCTCAGAGTGTCCAGCAGTTCCTTCTATGGAGAAAGTTCCTTGTAAAGTTCCAAGACCCACTTTGTACTCTCAGGTATGTACATGCCTACTGATTTGTGGAGCTCACGCAGGAACAACGACACTCCTGTTTTAGCATCACTTTACTATAATGTGAAAACCTATTAGAAATTCAGCCATATTTAAGGACTTCAAAGAACTACTTACTTCTGCAAGAGCGAGTTTTTGAACTTCTCAGCATTCAGTTCTATCCGGAGCTGCTCTGCGCTCTTTTTTGCAGCAGAGAGAAGCACTGAATGCTTGACCAGTGCCACAGCTGAAGGCCTTTTCTCTGGATCAGGATTAATCATAACCTTGGAGAAAAGAAAATAGGGCATCCTTGTGAAGGCCAACAACACAATAAATTGCACTTACCAGTGAGCCACTAGTACAAGAGTTCTTACTTTTAGTAAGTCTAGTAATTCTTGAGAAAGCACTTGTGGTAGTCTAGGTAGTTTTCCTTGTCGAATTTCATGCCATTGGTCCCCATTAGTTGGAAGTGGTTCGGCCCCAGCAGCACAGACAACAGTCAGAGCGAGGGCGAAAATATCTGCTTTTGGCAAATGAGTGTAGTTCTTGAAAAAAAATAAAATAAAAAAAAAATTACTAACTTTTCTAAAGAAACCAGCATGCAGACCTAGCATCACTGTTTTCCACAAACAGAACAGTTACCTCTTGTAGGACTTCATTTGCAAGAAAACGGCTGTCACCTTCTTCCACTTGGGGACTGGATACTCGAGTTACATGACCAAGGTCACCTGCAGAAGGAAAAGAAAGTTATTTTTCAGAAGACAACGAGATGACGCAATTCTTTTGAGCACAAATGCGTTGCTTCTCACCTATTTTAAATATGACTCTGTCAGATGACCAGTCATCATCATCACCTTCTTCTAAAGTTATACTCGGGACTGATGTCCTAGATATGAAAATATTACCTGAAAAAGAGTAGAATTGTTAAAAAAACATTTCTGTACAATTTCTATATCATCTGTTTCACTACAGCTTGCTTTAGCAACACATAAGTTTTATTTGTATACATTTCCAGTTCATAGACTGAGAAACTATAACTGACTTGCTGTGGCCCCTCTGCTGGGAAGGCAGCCAAGTGTGATGCAAGTAGTCAATTACACAAAAAAGGGCCCAAGATAAACTCAACAGTTTAGGTCTGCTAGCCAATTTTATAACTGACATCTTTGTACTGCTATTCAGAACTTGAGTGAAGAATTTACAGTTAGTAAGGCGTGGCTAACTGCTCCTTTTTTACAGCAGATTAAATTAACTGAGGAAATTGTCAATACAGAATAAAGCAGCTACAAACTTACTAGGTTTGATGTCCATGTGTACCAGTGACATTGAATGAATGTATTTTAAACCCCGAGCTACTTGAAGTAGCAGGTCCTTCAGTTCTGGTTCCGTAAAGTAACGCATATTCCTGTAATTTTCACTTATGGCATCTGCTAAACTGCCGCCTAAAACAACATTAAAGAAAATAATTAATTTTTTTACATCAAACAGTTGATAAAGTAATGACAAGTAGCTTCCAAAATTTAATGAATATATCACAAAGAACTTGTTGACCATATACAGTAAGTGTCAAATCTAGAGCCATATCCTCTCTTGACAGCCACGTAATATAATAAAATTCTATTCTGCTGTAATAATAATCATGCAAAATAACATGGTATAGGGAAAAGGTCTCTCTCCCTCTTCCAAAACTCTGGCAGGGTATCAAAAATAGCAAAATGCTTCAGAAATTAGATTTAATCTCCCTTTTTAATGGAAACTCTCTATCCCAGCTTGTACTATTGTACAGAACAGTTTTGCTGCTCGCAAATGCCTCACTGTACTTCCGATATGCTTGAACATGTACGACTTGGTCTGCAATTTTATATAGTTCTTGTTTCATATATCTGATATGCCTTTTCCAACACACGCTTGCAAGAAAGATGGTGTGAGAGTAATCAATTCCTAACTAGTGTTAAGAAAAGTCAGGGTTTTTGAAAGCAAGTTCAGAACAAGCCATAAACTTTACTTACCATTGCAATATTCGTTCTGTATAAGCATATGATCATCTTCTGCCCATGCAGAGTAGTACCTCACTACATGAGAATGCTGTCCCAGAACTGCGTGTGCATAGACCTCTCTTAAAGCATTCTGCCTGTTAGTCACAAAAAATAACAGCAGGTGTGAGTATTATGAGATGAAATAGTACAATTTCTTATTGTAATAGTTCAGTGGCACCTTCACGGAGATTTGTACGTATATCCAAACAGCTGAAATAATTGACCTTGTATTAAAAGACTAAGCATGTGGAACATAAAAAAAACCACAGCTTGATGCAGATCATTCTTGAGGGAGCTGCCTCTTCCATTATGTAATTGCCAACCAGTAGCAACAGCAAGCTTTGAGATGCATCACTGAAGTTCTAGGAAAAAAATAACGATGATCATAAGTCAAGACTTTGACTGAACTTAGCATTGCTAACTTTTTGTCTCTAAGTCTGGTATGCAGTTTTGTGCAACTCAGACTTGTGGAGTTTTATATTATAACTATTAGAACAGTGTGGGGGAAAGTCACGAATCACAGGCTCATTCACAAATGCCAAAAAATACCCCCAAACTGACTTAGCTCATCTGAGTGTCACTCAAGATGACATGGATGACAACTTAATTGGGAATATTGCTTTCATCTCTCAAAGGATCACCACTGGAATTTATTCATATAGAACCTCCTGCCACTAATGCAAAGAAGCATTACTCTTACTTTCCAGCTGAGAACAATCTGTTTCCATACAGAATACTGGGACAAACATCTGCTAGCAAAAAGGCCAATTAGCCTTTTCTCCACAGTACTGAGCCGAATCTGGGGAGGTGGGTGGGGAAGGCAAAAAAGTAAAGTGACTTCAAAATTGTAACTCTTTTAATTTATGTTTGCTTTATACTTTTCTCTTAAATGCCTTCTCTAGACACCAACACAAAAGAGACATGTGAAGAAGAAACACCAAGAGGAGACTTTTAATAGCAGGAAGTACTCACTCGTCCACTGAGCCAGCTAAGGGTTTCTTGGACCGCTTTATTGCATAAATGCAGCCATCTAACCTCTTCACACACTTAAACACGGAACCGAATTCACCAGACCCAATCTTCTCCAGTTCATGAAATTCGGTTGCGTACCGTGACTTCATGTTACTTTCTGTTATTGTTATCCTCTGCAAAGATTAGAAAGGAAAACACTTAGATCTGCAGGTACACAAACTACCAAAATTGGTATCAAGTTGTACAGATTAATTACCTTTGCAGGTCTCATGGTTTCCTCTTCAGGCTCTCCATCACTTGGTTCCATGTCCTCTCCACAAGAGCTGAAATTCACACCAGTTACTTTTGCACAAATAACATGGCTTAAGTAAACCTAAAACTGAAGTCCAGCAGCTGCTTACTTTTTTCTGAGATCTAATTCTCCCATTCCACCTTAGTTTAACTAAGTGAACACCAAACATCTGCAATTGTAAACCTGTAAATGTACCATGCTAATTTCTTTGTCACTTCTTTCTTCATGTTTCATACTAGTATTTAATGTGGTTTTTTCTCTCCTCAAGAAAAGACCGTGCATAGCTCATTCTGTGAGGGGAAAAAGACTGTAGGACACAGCCTAATCTGTCCTCTCTGTACGCCAATTAAAAGATCTAGTGCTCAGTGGTTATTTCAGGATGTTGTGCATCTCAAAGCACATACTTTAAGAGCTGTATTATACATCACTGACAATTCGCAAGTAAAAATACTTTCATTGAAGCAATTTGTAACAAACTTTTGCAGCTAAAAGTAGCTCTAAATATAAGCTTAAAAAAGGAAGCTCCAAGTTACTCACTCATTCCAGTGTATCCTCTTCCTCCTACGGCATTTTCCTTCAGAGTTGTGAAGGAACATGGAATCAGGAGTGAAGGGATTGATGTTCACATGAGGTGTTTGTCTAAAATCTTCTTCTTGCTTCTCTGATTTCCCAACATTCATAAACAGTGAACCCCCTCGAAGTTTGACTGAGCTGGAGCCTAGGCCCTGTGCTTTAGAAAGCAAGCTCTGTATTTAATTTAAAAAAAAAAAAAAAAAGGACATTTATAGCCTTGATATTGCCTTCGACATAAAACAATCAGATCATGCTTGAAGCCATCGTTACAATATTCTCTAATCAAAGCTGGGCTCAGTTGTTTAAATACCTGCATTTCCATCACAAGATTTCAAAGAAACTATTATGCTTCATACTCTACACAAAAACAGTTCAGGCAAACATTGAATGTTAAAGTGATTTTTAAAAGACAGGAAAGATGATGAGAGCAATGTTTTTCTGTCCTTAATCATGCCATAACCTAAATTTCTTGGACAATTTTTTGTCCATGAAATGAACACAGATGAAACTCATGGACCATCCTGTACTCTTATCACCATGATTTCCACATACAAGATAGGCAAGTTAGATCAGATGGGAAGTTACCTTTGGTGACAATAAATTTAGGTCACAGGCTTAAAAAGACAGCAAATAGAACATTTAATACTAATGCACAGGTGCATCTTCATGAGACTACAAAACGTTGTTAAAAAACTGACAGCTCTGCTTCGCTGTAAGTCAAATACCCAAACCACATCTTTAGGGTGGCAATTTGCCAGACCAGGCATTTTCCTGGCATGTGATAAAAACTCTCCCACCAGCCACACTGGGAACTTTGCACCTGAGTCTCCTTCATCCTGCTGAGGATGCGAACCACTGGATCCCAAGCAGGAACATTGCCTTACCCTAACAACGCTCTTCAAAACAAACATGTGACATTTGCCTAAAGCACCACAGGGAGAAAGGCTCAATACATGGGACTCTCAACTGCACCTCTCAAATAAAGACCCTTAAGTCCTCAAGACCTGTGTGTCTTCAGGGCACATTTCAGTACCTCCACTGGATACCTTAACCAACCAATTCTTCCAGATTTCAGTGATAGCCTCTCCAAAATAACCTCTTGAGTCATGTGGATTCTGGGCACTTAATTGAAGAACTGCACTGAACTGCTGTGTTAAAACCTTGGTTTTAGTGTCACAACCCACAAGACTTCTGGATCTCTGACATGTCTGTGCCTGACCTGGTATAAAATCATCACCAATTTTATCATTTTCAAACTTACACCACTGATCTCTACCAGCGCAACTTTACTGGAGGGGGAAGCTGTAGAAAACCAATTAACAAGGTTGCCTTCCTGGCACCTTAAGTCAGTTGTTTTCCACCTATAGTCTATAGACCTCTGGGAGATTATCCCCGGGGATTATCCCAGGATTACTTCTAAAGAGCTATACGAAAAGTAATGAAGAAAGGAAGCCAATTACCACTAGATTTAAATTCGCTATAGAGTGTTTTACATGATCGTCCAGTTCAAGCAGCTGAGATGCCTTCCCAAAGGTCTGTTATTGAGAGAGTCAAGGAGGTGCCCCTTTACGCTTTGGAATCCACCAGTTTAACAGCACCGGCTGCTCAAACACCCTTTCACTCCGGATGCCGGCGGGCAGGCAAGTACCCGGGATGCGCAGGGATGCCCGCCGGGGTGTGCCCCGGCCCGGGCTCAGCTTTCCGGTTACACGCGGCGCCCGTTTCGGTGCTTTCAACGCGCTCTCGCGTACTTTAAATGTTGTTTCCCGCAGAACGCACCCGAACTCGGAGCACCCGTGTGTTTATAAGTAGCTTAACGTGCATGTATCGGGACGAGCAGCGGTTTGCTGGGCGTGCCGGAGCCCGGCGGGAGGCGGCGCCGCCCGGCCCATCCCATCCCATCCCATCCCACCCTATCCCATCCCCGCCCGGCCGGTGCCCCCGGCCCCGATCGGCGCCCCCGGCCCCGCAGCCTCACCTTGGGCGTGTGCGGCGTGTCGAAGAGCCGCAGCTTGCGCAGGGTCTTGTGCGGCGGCGTGCCCGGGTGGTGGTCGGGCAGCGGCGATCCCGGCCCCTCGCCCCGCGGGCCCCGGGCCGCGCCGTGCGGCGGGGAGCGCTCCGGGCAGCGCCGGCCCTTCTGCGGGGCCAGCGGCGAGGGCGAGTCCAGCAGGAAATAGGCTCCGGGGGACTTCACCGGCGAGGAGCCGAACCCCTCCTCCTCCCACGAGTCCCCCTCGTCCGGCAGCGGCGCCGCCGCCGGCTCCATCTCCTCCTCCTCCTCCTCCTCCAGCAGCGGCGGCTCGCTCCGCGCCGGGGTGCGCGCGGCCGAGAGCGGCGAGTCCGCCTCCTGGAACGCCGAGTCCTCGCCGGTGCTGTTGGCGCTGCTGCTGCCGCCCTCCTCCTCCTCCTCTTCCTCCTCCTCCTCCTCGCAGTCGCTGTGGCCGCTCAGGAACAGCAGTTTCTGCCGGATGGGGGCCGCGGCGCGGCGGGCCGATACGCGGCGCGGGGGCGCGGCCCGCTGCATGCTGAGGAAGCTCATGGCGCTGGCGCTGTCCCGGCGCTGTCCCGGTCCCGGTATCGGTTCGCACTGCCCGGGAACGGCCCCGCCGCGCGCCGCTCACGCTCCGCCGCTTTCCCGCGACCGTTGGTCACGTGCCGCGCACGCCGGCCAATCGCGCCCGCCCACCGCGTTTGAAAACACGGCGCGCGGGGGGGGCGGGGCCGCGCGCGGGCGCGGCTCGGGCGGCTTTGGCGCGAGAGGCCCCCGGGGGGCGGGGCCAGGGGCGGGGCCACGCCCACATGAGGGGGGCGGGGCGGGGGGCGCGCGGACGTGTCGGCCGGGGTGGTGAGGGACGGGCGCCATCTTAGAGCGGGGCGGGGCGGGGCGGGCACCGGCCGGGACAGCGCCGGGACAGCGCCGGGACAGCGCCGGGACAGCGCCGGGACAGCGCCGGGACAGCGCCGGGACAGCGCCCGCCCCACCCTGGGAGGAGCGGGGGACACGGCCCGGGACGGCGCCCACCGTGCCCAGCCCAGCCCAGCGCAGCCCTGCCCTGCCCCGCCTCTAGTTTTCTCTCTGGTTACTAGAATGTTATAATGGTTATTTAATATGTAATAGCAACTCAACAACTGGCCCAGAAGGAGTTGTTAAAGAGGGCGCTTTGTTTGTTTGTTTTTTTAAGCTCAAGCAAAGAAACCCCCCACCTTGTGTCTGCCCCCTCGGTTCCCGGGGTGTGAAGGACACTCCAGAGCAGGGGGCTCGCACAGGCAGCACCCGCTGCTGTTCGCTCCGACCCGGCACTCCCGGGCGGGCCCAAACGGGCTCGGCCCAGGGGAGGGACAGCAGGAGCCCTACAGACTCCAACACTTTGCCTCCCGGCTTCATTTCCCGTCTTGTAACACCCAGCAAATCTCCGGCACCAAGTCACCTTAAACCGAGCCCCTTGGGTAACAAAGGTCTGGAAGAAGGAGAGTTTTTCCCAGGCCCAGAAACCCCAGAGAGTGCCGGGCGTGCATCCCGGGGAGCTGCCGCTCCCTGCCCAGGCACAGCACGGGGCCGCTCCAGCACAGCCCCCTCCGGCCCCCGCCCCCCCAAAGACAAACCCCCGGCGGCTGCCAAGGCACGCTCCTCAGGAGAGCAGCGCCTCCCACTGCGAGGGTGAGAGCTTCAGGAGGGAGGAACTAAAACCCTTAAGGGTGGTGAGTAGAAAATAGGTGTTTGTACTTAACCGCATTTCCTTTTTTTGCTGATGTTCTGTCCCTCGGGCCCGATGTCCATAGGCAGAGGCCTCAGCAGCAACTGCAGACACGGCTCCAGCTCCCGTGGATGTGCAGAGGTTCCTGCTCAAGGAAGGGCTGTGGTCAAGAACACGGCTTGGAGTCTCTTTTTTGCTGTCTCCTGTAACAGAACACCTGTATCTGCAACAGATTATTATTTCACTAGTCTTTTCTAAGGCCTCCACAGAAACATTTTTTCTGAAATACCACATCCCTATGTATTTCTCACATTTCCCAATGGTCTGAAAGCTTTCAACAGTTTTTGTTTTCAAGATAAGCAGTGGTGAGCCCCAGGTAGACAATTTTTGAGATTTGCATTTTGGAGAAACCAACTGAAAACTAGTTTAGAAAACTGAAAGTAGCCAACATAACCTATGAAAGTGGGATTGAGCAGCATTTACAGAGATCAAGCCAAGTGTAAACACACTTGGTGTGCAGTAATTTACAATCACAGTAACATCCCATTAAAAATGCTCATTTTAAAAAATGAAACACTGTGTAGCAAATACAAACTGAAGAATTAAAGTTTTAAAACAGATGATGTAACAGGTGGCTATTAAAAAATACAACCTGCCTCTCTCAGTTCATGGCCCACAGAGGGAGATGCAAATCAGTTCTTCTCAAGTGACTCAAAACTTCCGGGCCACTATCTGTGGCTTGCTTCAGTCATATAACAAGTTTCCTTTTCTTTAAAAAAGTTTAAAGAATCTGAGCTTTCGATAAATCCCTCCCCCTGTAATACCAAAGCTGCCATTTCCTTCCCAAACTCAACCTAAATATAACCTATACTACAGTGCTTTCTGGAGTCTACAGACACAGGTATTTAGTGAGAGCAAGTGGCAAACTGAAATTCAGAAGCCCTGTTGCACAGAGTTCAAGTAAAGAATTGCCAATCACTGGAACAGTTTAAGCAGGACAAAATTAAGTGGAACAATTCAGAGTTTGTACAGAGAAAGAAGTATTTCTGAAGAGAAGAGAGATATGGGAGGAAATGAAAAAAGGAATAGGGAAATAAGGAAACACCAGTAAACAAGAAAGTTTATTTCCAAACTGAAAGCAAATAAGAAAGGGAAGTACTGAATAAATATGTCACTAACAAAATGCATAGCTGATATATAAGGGACACATTCACAGGCTCTGTGTACGTGCTGTTCTGAACTTGCATAAGTTGTTGCTTTGCTGTGGTCTGACAGGACCATAAATGGTTGTGTTGAAAAGACGGTTTTTTGCCCAGACTGAGTGTGGCAGCTCTGCTCCCCTGTCCCCCTGACACCTGTAATTAGCATTAGGAGGCCTACAAACACAGCCTGACTAAAAACCACCAACAGAGCCCATTCCCTTAGAGAGCACATTAGCAACGGATATCAGCACAGGAGGAAGACAGGCCAGTGAGGAAGAGTTCTCTACTGTCTTTCACTGTACCATTCTCTCCAAGCCAAATTCATCCCAAATTCTCTGAGGCTGATTAAATTGCAACTTTGAGCCACTACATATCTTGCAAACTGAAGGCCTGATTCTCCAAATAGTTATAACAGCACATAAATTCCTGCCCAGGCAGTGCCTGACAGATATTCCTACAAATTTGAGGATATATTTGCAAAATTGGCTTCTGGTTGTTGGGGTTTTTTATTAATAATAGCACTTGCTTTTAAGTAAAAAAAAAATGTATCTCAATACGGTGCACTGAAGTTTTTGCTAACAGAAATACTTATCTGGGGCAGCACACACTCACAAACAGCTGCTTTTAACTAGTTTTCAAGCTCACAGGAAACCGTTGTTCATCTTCCATGGGTAGCAGGGGAACCCAAATAATGATGAATTGGGAAGGAATGGAACAATGGCCAATTTGTCTGGCTGTCAGAGAAAACTGCCAAAGAAGTGGATACGCTGCCACCTTGTTGGGATTCCTGCACTTGCAAGTTCACCTTCAGTCTCACAAGACCACTTTCAAATTGGAGTTCTGCCAAAATCTGGATGAAACCCATTCTACCATCAGCAGAAGAGGACAAAGGTCAAGTTGCTTAAATGACTAACAGACATACCGCAGCCATTTGTGCCAAGGCTGTTGGTGGAGAACTGAGAGCGGGGACAGATCTTTGCTATTCCCAGCTTTTCTCTTGAGCTTCAGCAGGTACCTGGGGACCTGTGTGCTTGTCATCAGTGCCAGTGATGGCATTGCTGTGTTCGCACAAGGCTTGGCATATAAAGGCCAACAGATCTCAGTGCCAAGTGGGAGATGTTGCTTCCAGGCCACTGACAGCTTAAAGATGACCAGTTCAAAGATTATTTTATCTGAGGTTGTGCTGCTAACAGCTGCTGTTAGCTGGCAACCTCTTTTTTCCTCATTACAAGGTCCAGAGTTGAATGGGTTCCCCATCAGAAATAGACTTGGCACCCAAAGATGTGCCTGTAGGTGATGCTGCCAGTCCTTTCACTCTTTTTAGCCTATAGTCTGCAGGCAGAGAGAGGGTGTGTTCACCCAGGAACTCTACATAATAAGAGAACAAGGTGGAGGATAGACCATGGCATTTGATAGCACCTGGAATGTTTCCCCAAAGTAAAGAGCAGCTTCTGGGCCAAAATCTGGGAATTTAAAGGAAGATCTGAAGACACTAAAAAAGAAGTTACAATGCACAAGGTACACTAAAAAGTGCATGTTTTGCCAAGCAGTCACTCAGCCCTTTTTCAACTCTATTACTATTCTTTTAATAATCTCTTATGCATATCATTTAAGACATATTGCAAATATTTTTAGATGTGCAGATAAAAAGATAAAACTCTAGTAAGAGTTTCAAGAACCTCAGTCATCATCTTCCTAACTAACATCATCCTCAGAAAGCTACATACAACTCAAAAATCTCTGTCTTGAATGCATTTGTTTAAAAACAAAAAGCCGCTAATCCTGTCTGTCCCACAAACCATTCTTGTACTTTCTGATTTTTCAGTCATTACAACTTATATTCAAATGTGAATTAGCCCTACACCAAAGAAAAAAGCCCACTGGAGATGTAGCTCTGGGACACTCATATCTCCAGGAGCTTTCTACAGCCACGTGGTAGTTTCTGTTATGCCAGCAGACCTGCCAGACCTTGGGAAGTCAGCCTCTTTTACTTGTCTTGCCTCCTCACCAAGATACCTGTTCAGGAATCCCTCTACGGAATCAAGCAGTAACATGGAGAGTCTAAAACTCTCCAAGAAAATAAGTAAAACTCAGCAGCCAGTCAACCTAAAGGATGGTGATGGATTTAAACAAAGGAAAGGGTAAAATGCTGGGGTTTTGGCGGCAACATAAGACACTTTTTTTTTTTTTTAATAGAAAAAAGTCTACACAATCACTTGTGCCCTGAAAATGTAAGGAGTTGGTCATTCCTGTGAGCAAAATGCTGCAAATAATACAAAGAGACAAAAATAAACCAAATAAAATCTCTTATTGTTCCAGAAGGTGAGATGGATGGGTTTTAAGGTGGTCACATTTCCATCAGAGATCAATACACAGATTGTCTAAGACAAAATGCTCTCCTGTTGATACAAGTTTGCGTGTTTATTGCAATAATTAATGATAAACTTTTATGTTTATTGGGATAATTAAAGTCTGCTTTGAATATAACCCTCAGTTCAAAAAGTCTGGTATCACCCTACTCCTGATAGGGGAAGGTGTCAACCACTTACTGCTAATGGCGATGGCCTAATTAGACTGTTAGATTTTCCTTAGGCCAAGTGAGTTCACTAGCAGAACGAAAAATACAAAGGAATGCCAAACTAATGGAACGTTTTAAAATACACATAACACAACAATTGTTCCTCTGCCTCAGTTTGAATGTTGTTTACCATTTACAACAAAAGAAAAGAAAGTGGCTCTTTGTTTCTGTTGTCATAGGAGTCCAAGATTTGGAAGGTTTTTATCAGTAGAGCACAAAATACTTTGGGGAAATACGGTGTTCAAATATATACTCGGCAAATTAAGAGGTTACTATAAACAACCAGCTGGAGTTTGAATTTATGCATCTGCAAAGACAAGGCAATTTCCATCTTTTTCAAGACAAAAAAATGATGCACGCTGAATAAATACATTTTTCAAAGCTCCAAACAACTGTAAAGTAATAGCTGAACAGGACACAAGTTACTCATCCTTTCCCGTGTCTTTAACACCTTTCCTTAAGAAAAGCAGTTTGCTTCCCACATAACTCTTAGTGAAACTTCATCTGTGCTGTGTTTGAAAGATACACAGAAAATTTTGCAGAACATTTAATTGTTTTCATTCAATGACAAACTAAAGACTGAAATAGCTTTGTTGAAGGGCACTTCTGCATCTCAGTAAGTGGAAGCTATGGTCAGACTGAAGTGTACAGTCTAACATCAACAGCTGTAGGGCTGAAGTTGCCAGACTCAGAAACACTCTTGATCCTTCTGACTCCACACTTTTCTTCGTGGCTAAATACCGATTAAACAGCTTCCTGTCCCTGGAGAGGACCCCCTGACAGCACTCAGAAGTACACAGCAGTGCAGAGCGATTCTTGTACTCTGGTACAGCACGATCATCGCAGAAACCAGAGCATCCAGACATGACAAATCCCGGCAGTATTTGAGGGGTTAGGAGGGTCAGGAACTAGAGAGTAAAGTTTAAGAGGAACACTGCCTCCCAAGGACAGCTGTTCTGTTTATCAGGGCTATCAGCTCTGTCCTGCCCGTGTGTGCTGAGCAGACACCACGTGCCCTGTCTCGCACACTGTGCCCGAGATCTGCAGTATCGGTCAGCTGATGGTTGCTGGGGTTAATTAGACCATCAGGGATGATGGCTGTTTACCGCAGGATTTACTCTTATGAAAACCATTAG
Source organism: Acropternis orthonyx (assembly GCA_035583155.1). NCBI lineage: Eukaryota > Metazoa > Chordata > Aves > Passeriformes > Rhinocryptidae > Acropternis > Acropternis orthonyx. The sequence goes on from JAWWEU010000158.1 coordinate 11,079,695, forward strand.
CCCTTTAGGGTAAAAGCTGTCCTTTTGTTATGCACAGGGTGTCTGGCACGACTGGTCATCAGCTTGGAGCAAGGAAAATAATCGCCTCTCTTTCACCATCAGGAGAGGCACAGTAAACCAAAACTCACAGTGGTGAAAAACTGTAGAAATATTTAGAAGAGGAAGGTTGATAGCGAAGTCTAGAGAGATTTTGGGTTTATTTCTTTATGAGGGGAATTGGTGTAGGCCTGGAATTCAGATCTGAAAGAAAAATTTTGACTGGAAATGCAGGAGTCAATTTGTAAGAGAAAGTGATATACTGAGTTGCTTTACTTTATAGGATTTATCTTTTACAAGTTATTTCCTTCTATAGCATGCCAAAGCACTCCCTTTGAGACAGAATTTTCAAAAGAGGGGTAAAATCCATGGGGGAAAGTATACAAATTTCTACTGCCAAACACTCAGTCCTTTCTATTCTTTATTACCTCCTCCTGAAATTCTTTAACCAGTTTTCCTATCTAACCCGATTTTGTCCTGTCTAATCTCCACTACAGGACCTTCCAGTGCCAACATGCAGCACCAGCTTACCAAAACAGCTCCTTCCACTCGTGTCTGAATGGAATCAGGATGGAAATCTCACCCAGGTCTCTCCACAGGGAAGACAAGTCTGTTATGAATGCAGGCCTCACAGCTAAGACATCTAATCACCTCAGCTTCTCTTTAAACACTAAGCAGTCTAAGTCAGTCTAGCTTATTTATTCAGTATGTTTTCCTTTACAGAGATACCCAGCAAGACACGGAAGCACCACCTTTGACTTGGGAGTTGTGCAAGAGTAACCAGTAAAATAACAGAGAAATAACTTAAAAAACACTGCAGCTTTTCCTGACTGAGATAGTTACGAGTGAATGTCTTGCAGCAAACCAACTGGTACCAAAAAGGAATACTCACAGTTGTACAGTGGTCAGGAAGTCTCCTGGGAAATGAGAAGTAAGAACTGAAGTTATTTCTTTGCTAAGTCAAAGCCACCATTCCAGCCACGGTTTCCAGAAACTATTAGCAATGACATTTAAGGGGGGGGAAAAAAAAAAAAAACCTTGAACGTTCATGTCAAATGATACAACTTTAATTTCTAAAAGGTGATAAGTACTAAGAAACTGGTCTAGTTGACAGGCAATTAATCCTCCTTGCATAGTACATTTATCTCCATGGGATATCAAGATTCACAACACTTCAGGAAAACTGGCACCTAAGTGAGCAAGCAGCCTCAATCGGATACAAAAGTTACAGACAACCTAATTGGTTTTAACTTTTGCTTTGTAATGGATCCAGAGAATAATGTTTGCTTTGTCCCCCTCTATCCCACAGTACAGTATTCTCTCACTGCACTTTACACTCAGCCTCTGTGTAGAAAACATAAAAGGCTGCAACCCACACCGATACAGTAATTCACAATAAATTAGCTTCATTCTATTCAAACCTGGCCTTTTTGAGGTCAAATACCTCACGGTATGGAGTTTCAGACTTTATTTTTTCATGTAGAATGTGTACCTCACAACACTTGTGATTACTTGATAAAGACTTTGTCCAGAGGATGTTTAAATCCTTCCCTTGAGAAGGAAAAAAAGTGAGGCTTCAGTTCCAGAAGTGCTCTTGACACTCATCTAAAATAAGCACCGAATCTTACAGGAAGTAAAAAAAAATTTAACTTGCTTAACCAGCTTACTAACAAGACAAGAGTAGAAACACCTTTTCATATATATAAAAAGAGAAAGTTACATTTTGCTTTATGTGTTAGACATATCTACAATGGATTTTTTTCCTTTACAGAATGATGGTTGGAGAGGAGCATTGTACTTACATCATCAATAATTAATCCCTTTTTTCTAGTAACTTGTGTCCTGATTTTCAAAAGCACTGATTATCAGCATATCCTAGGTACTGAATGGTAGCAGCAGGCACTCAGAACTGTTGAAAATAGACTATTAGTACTTGTACTTATGCTGCAAATGCACCATTTGAAAATATTTCTCTTGAAAATGGGTAACTTTTTAGTCAGAATCATTCTTGTAGTGTCTTAGAATGTTTGAAATAACTATTACCACTAAATACTTAATACACTATAGTGGATTATGATCAAAATTAATATGTCAAAAACTTAAGTTTATGATAAATAAACTTTGGAAAAATTTATACAAGGCCGTAAATAAATAATTTGAACTTCGGTCTCATTAAGAAGTAAAACAATACGTCACACGACAATATCATCCTATCTAAACAATACAATCTTGCTATATTTTATTGCATCATAATCTGAGAGTAACATCTTAAGTAAAATATGTAAAGAAACAAAATCATTAGATTTACTTTCTTTAATATTGAACAACCAGTTTGTCCTTTGTACATAATCCAATTTAACGATAATATAATTAGCATTTCCAGCATTAACAGTCTGTATTTACAATGAATGAGATGGGGTAGATAATCTAAGGAGTATTCAAATCTGTATGAAACAAATCAAAATATGAAGATTTACAGTAGTAGGCTCAAAATCCAAGACTTTTCCATTGATGGAATGCCATTTAAAAGGCTTTGTTGCCTTTATTACTCGTACAGGTTCCTGAAATGGTGATTTAAACATCTGAAATCTTCAGAAATGCCTTCATTATTTGTACATGACATTAAAAATTAATTCCAATGCTTCTATTTTTCACTTGCTTGTAGACCAGTCTGAAATCTGATGAAAGGATTACAAGGAAGTTTACTATATAATCCTAATTCCATATTCCTGAATACAACGGTTGGAAGTAGATGATGTCAGTCCATTCCCAGGGTTACGTACACAAAACTTAGAAAATGTTCTTGACTCTTGCATAAAATGTGTACACAGTATCAGTGAGTGGGGGACTTCAAAGTTTTATGGTTTGCTGCTGGCATGGACCTTTGTTGATTGAAAATAATATACCTTTCACTCTATTGTTCTGGTAGCAGTTTTAGAAGTTAATCATCAATCCCTGGTGTTTCACCCTGCTGTATTCTGGAAGCTATTCTAATGGCTTCTTCCAGAGACTGTTGCTCTCCAAGCTGAAACAAATACATTTAAACATGGATAAATTCAAAGTGTTACATACGGATAATAAATGCATTTAAAAAAAAAAAGGAAAACAAAGATCTAGATATCAAACAATATTTTAGACCAAATTATCATGATCAGTACTGTCACACCTCTGCTGGATAATATACAGCAGCAGCTATCTAATCAGCATGACAATTAAGATAGCAGCTGATAGGAGGTTACACTGAATTTCTATGTATCTACCGAATACACCGGCTTCAAAGAACTGCTGCAAGGTAAACACACTTCATGATACACAAAGTAGGAGATATTTCAGCTTGGCAAGTATTACAAAGCTAAGAGAAGCTTTCAAAAGTCATGGTGGCTGTTGGATTACATTTTAACACTGGTAAAGCAAACAAACAGCTTCATTGTTTTTAACTCTCTAACAGAAGATCAGCTCTTTGGAACACCACAACACATAACATTTATTGCAGAATCTTGACTGTATAAAAAACCAGTAGTTTAGAGAGGAAATTATCTTGTAGTAACTACAAAGTCATCAATGTATCTGGCACTACCAGAAGCAACACAACCTGAATAAAGACAACTGGACATGATTTTGGGAAAGAATCCATGGAGTTTTATAGTGTGTTCATTATGCCTGTACAACCAGTGACTGGGACACTAAAGACAATCTCAACCTCACAAAAAGACCACACAGCTGGCCATTACCTGTTGGCTCAGGAGAAACACATATGAGAATGTGAAAGATAAAACCAGATTATTTGACCTAATGGGACAGTTATAAGTATCCCCTGTTATTTTTACAGTCACTGCATATCACATTCTGGAGCCACTCAAATTAAGAAGACCTCTGTTATCACCTTGTTAGGACTTCAACTTGACTATGAGGCTACTGGTTTTGCCAGTGTGTAAAAACCAAACAGGTTAATTTATTAGTATCCAAGTACAAAAGACCAATCAAAACCTCAGGAATAATCAATAATACTTTAATTTTGAATTATCTTCTATTTCTATTATATATTTTAAGTTTAATAAATATAAATATACTTCACCCAATGCTCCACTGCTGGTGACAAAAGGGGCATGAGCAGAGAATGTGTCTGTGTTTTCCTTTCAAAGGACAAACTGCTGAGGGTGCAACTTACTTTTTTTCTTGCTTTCATGCAAACAATTGCCTTTTGATAATGGCTTCTCTCACAAGCAGTTTTGATTACTGACAACTTAGCTCAAAAGAGAGGAGTTTAGAATTCAGAGCTTCTCAATTTTCGTTGCCTTCAAGCAGCATCTGACTTACTATTTTCCATTTAACAAAGGAGAAAATAAGTCTCTCCTTTCTGCTTGAGGATACTAACACTATTCCTTTCAATTTGAGTTCTTAAGAGCTTTTTCATACCTAGAAACTACATTACAGTATTTGAACAATGTGAGGAACTATTTACAGAGACTCCTGCTTGTAGTGTGCTGGTTTGGTACACAGACAGAAAGTCACTATTTCCAGAGATTTTTGATTGTTAATTTTTCTACGTAACTGTTTGCACTTTTTCGTATTAGCATTGCAAGGTTCAAATAACAAGTTCACTAATTTTGTAAGTTCATAGCAAGTTACCCTTGAGAGTTTGGTTTTATATGTGTCAGCTCTATATGTAAAGCTGAAGGATGAATGAAAGCACATTTCCATTGAAAACCTCTGTGACTCCATGAACAATTCAGTTGACCTGAAGTTTGACCATCCCCCAGTTTCCCCCTTTTTTTAGAAGTTCTACAAGTAGATTTGGAAAAATCAAGTGCTGCTTATTCCTAATCCTATGTATTATTTGAAATATGAGAACATACATTTATGGGCTATTGGTTTTCAGGGATGCCGAGCTTATTCAAATAATTTTGTTACAGGACCAGGAACTTCTAGTTCTAGAAGGAACACTTCAAAAAACATTTATCCCCATCTTACCTGTACTGCAATTTGTGTCCCATTGGACGTAGCCAACAATGTAACAGGTCTAGTTTCTGTAGTCACTAAATGGTGCCCATGTTGCTGATGTCCCATTTCTGAGGAGGCACTATGAAATGCTGCTAAGTCTTGAGCCACAATAGCAACCTTCGAGACCAAAGGAAGAGAATCAGCTGCATGACAGGTCTGTTACCATATTGAGCTCATGCAACCACCTTCTTCAGAGTTAAATTCAAGCCTGTGACTGCTCATGAGCGTAACTTTATTGTGCAAAACATATTTTTAAGAACGGTTGCCATAATTGTGTTCTCAAAGTTATCTACTAACTCTTGAAATATAAATATCCTCAGGGCTTGTAGAAATTCAATAAATTTGCCTGTAACTCTGTGATTCCTTATGCAGGCATAATAAGTATCTTCATTTTCATGTGGTGCATTTTTAGAGCAGCAGAATGCATTTTAACTTAAATAATAAGGATTATTGTATGTATATTAAAAACAAACCCACAGATATATACTTTAAGAAGCTTCCTATCTGCCCAATAAATTACAGTCCCATAATAATGAGCAGTAAAGGTACACTCCATACTGGTTTCTATTCTTAGCTGGGCCACTCATTTACTATGTGACTTTGAGGAAAATGCTTAGCATTTCTAGTCTTATTTTGCACACATCTAAATGATGGTACCTCATTTTTTCTTGGTGACCAATTGTTTTTAGAAACAACATTCTGCCATATGCTGATGTGTCAGACACTCATGCTACAGCCAGGTGTTGGAAACTGCTTTACTAAGATAAACCTACATGAACGACAGAACTGTGATGGCTTAGCTTAGGTGCCCATTTAATATCAGCTCACAAGGGGACGTTACACATGTGTGCAGGTCGATCTCTTACCTGTTGTCCTTCAGTGCCTTCTGCAGTAACCATTGCCACGGAATGTGTTCCTGCAGAAGAGATGACGGCGTCGTGGGCAGGGACGGTGATGGTGGTGCCATCCTGTGTTACCATAGTGATGGTATTGCCGATGGCCTGCATATCTGCCTGGGATATGTTGACCTGAAACACAAAATAATTCATGAAGTGAAAAAAGAGGGGTTGACTGATGAAGCAAAAAAAAAGGTTTGGTTGCTGCTCAAGTCATAGCTGTGTCTTAGGATCTGGCAACATAATGTATGTTTTTAAGTGAGGTTTAAACAAAAAGATGATATGCATTTGAAGTGTAACAATATTTATCAAAAATTCCTGCTAATTCAGTTTCTTTATTTGAAACAGTGTGGAGCAACCCAAAAAAAGAAGCAACTTGTTCACAATAGCAGGGAAAAACATTTTAAGCCATGATCTCAGGTAACATACTGGCCGAAAGATCTAGTAGCTGCTATTCCACTTCCTGACCAGTGTGCTCATTTGTTCCTCCGGAATCACAGTCACTCTTTGGCCAAGTCCCCATCTGTGACAAAGAGTCCTCATTGCATGTGTCTTACTGACTGGGATCTAAAGTTCGTGACCTTTCAGACACTTATCTGTTGACAGAAATGAAAACCTGACTCCCAGTAATAAAAAGAGGTTGCATACTTAATCCCAGAGTCTACAAGTCCACGTTAATCAGATCATATCCCAAACAGCATGATAGATTATCTATGCATGTGTCTTGCACAGTGGACAAGGGGATTCAAGGTAGTACCACCTGACATACTTTGCTCTTAATGGAAATACTATAGACACCTATGAAGGCTCAGAATTTAAACTACAAATAAACAATCCATAAAAAATTCATTATCTAAATTACTGATGTCTCCAGTATAAATGCATTAGGGCATCAGATACATGGCTTGATGTCTGATTTACAAGGTAATAAATCCCAGAACTGAAGTCAGGCTGAAGGATAAATTAAATAAATCCAAGAACTCTATGTCAAGGCTTCTGCAGACGTTCATTTTAGAGGGTAAAAATGCCAGTTACTTAGCATTGCTGCAATGTCCAGAGCTGACTATATAACAGACCCCCCAAATGTTTCATTTTCAGTTTGAATTCAGAGTATCTCGTTCATATGCTACTGACATTTCGACTGCCCTTCCAGCTGAGATACAAACTTTTCCTCATAAGCCTTCAGTATATTGGCACAGTGAATCAAGACAGTTGTGCTGAAATCCCTTCCCAATGAAATTTTGTATGAAAGCTTTAAAAAAATAAATCCATGGGAATCCTTAAAAAAAATACAACTCTAGGAATTTTCAAGTGAAAGTGGTATCAAAGCATTCCTATCCTTTTGTTTATGTTAGGAGTGGTAAGACCTGCACAATACCCAACTGCTTGTAAAGCAGGCACCCAGACTGGAAAGATTTCCCACTCCTTCACCCCTCCAAATGTGCGTGCAGACAAGACAACAGTGAAGATGACCATCAGATATTAACAGCATAATCAGAAATTCTGAGAAACCTCACAAACTAGGCTGTACACATGACAGTTGTTAAAACAGCCCATTTAAGAGTGACAAAGACGTCAAGGATAGACAAAATCCCTAGTTTTGTATTAGTGGTTTCATATGTCAGAATATGTGGTTTTATTTAGGTATTCCACAGGTGGCACAACCCTAAATGTATCCTGGTGCAGCTTCAAAGAAGCTTCTTTCCATAAGAAACCCAAGTATATATTTATCAAGAATCCTCACTGATTTCAGAAAGCCCATGAACAATCTGCAAACACATGCTTCAATTCTCAGCGTACTTTTGTCAGCCCTTGAACACTGTTGTTACTTACATGCTGAGTTCCATCCTGGGATATTAGTGCCACTTGCTGACCTAATCCTGACTGGGTAACTGTAGCAACCTGCGCAGAAATTACATCTTCTCCCTCTACACCTGTCACATAGGTTATCTGGGAGCCTTTGAGAACATCTTCGCCTTGACCTATTTGAGAAAAAGAAGGCAACAAGACAGTTTACACACTCTAAATACTGCCAGGAATGCAAATGACAAGGATTAAGTCCCAGCCTCTTTTGAAGTTTTTGACCACTCCAATGGAAAAATGTCGTGAAAAGATGAGAAAAATACAAGATACCAAAAACAGGCCAGAAAGTCTGTTATTTGGGAGACATGGGATATAATCTTCTATCAAGGAGTTTTTACTCACATGAATACTACATATAAAGAAACTACACATTTAGCTTATAAACAAATATTAAATGGTGACAAACATTCCTAATTTAATTATCATTACATGTTAACTTCTCCATACAAGGGACTCCATGCCAACACAACTGGAAACTTTTTTAAAAAGTTATTAATTAACAAACATGCAGAAGGACACAAAGATACCTTTGTGTGGAGACTTAAGCAAGTTCCTTATCTTAACAAATGTTTAACCTCAGTAAATGAATCTTATCTTTCCTTTAAAAGGAGGAATTAGGCTATAGCAAATCTTGAGGCATTCAGTGCAGTTTCCCAAGAACATGTAGCAAAACAACTTTTCTAATGAAAACAGTTTGTGCAGATATTTCTGATACTCTGCCACATCTAACTATCACCATTTGACAATTGGTGACATTTGTCCTATCACAGTACTTCCGTTGGTGTCTGATCTTTTACAGTCATAGGATTCAATACTCATGATACCGTGAAAAGCATATTCTGAGGAGTGCTGCAGCACAGAAGCTTATTTTCATCTCTGCCTCTAGGACAGTTTACAGAAACTGCTATAAACCACAGCAGAACCAGCCCACTATCAACATGCTGTAAAAACAGATTTTTTTTTTCTTTTCCTCAAGGCAGAGCCTTCACTCCTGCATAAAAGGCTGTCACTAACCATGGTGTTATATATACTCTTAGAAAAATCCAGTAGGTTGCAATCAAACAGTTTAAAGTCTTTCAGTCCCTTCCCCACATTCATGTTTATTGCAGGTTTGCAGAGACTGCGACTCAAATTTCTCTCTTATCCCCAGACTGCTATAAATGAGTTTACTATCTGAACAATTACTCTCAATTTCTGTTTACAAGTTGCCTACCACACTAAAAAGTCTTACAGAGAAATTAAGATATCTTAATTAAGTACTTCAGATTTTTATCTATGCTTTAATTTCCTCAGTTATCAAAAAAAAAGAAAAAAAAAAAAAAAACCAAACCAGAAAAACACCATCCTGCCCATTCTTTTACAAGAGATACAAAGACTGAAATTCTAACCTGGAGGTGGCTCAAAGAAAGCCTCTTGTTCTTCTTCAATGGGCTCAGTGTCATTGTGCGCTGTCCGCTTGTGCATAGCAAGGGTAGAAATCTGCTTGTAGGTTTTCCCGCAGTGATTACAGTTATAGGGTTTGGAATGGGTATGTACAACATGATGTTTGTATAAACTGGAATACTCTGTAAAACGTTTATCACAACCAGGAACCGTACAGACATAGGGTTTCTCCCCTGTATGGGATAACAAAAGGGATAAAGACAACTTTATCCAGGATGCACAGAAAAAATTTCCAGCAAGTGATATTTAGTGACACACCTTCATTACCAATCATACCTTAATTTCAAAGGCAACAGTGAAACTCAACCTCACAAAGTTTATCAATGCAATCTCTTACTGCCTTTTTTAAATAAAAGTTGGGCCCATTTCCCCCCCTCTCATTCCATCTAAAACATCCTTCTGATGAAGACAGAATGATACAAGCTCAAAGCTACCATGTCAGTTTGTCACTGTACTGAGAATTTTTCATTACTGGAAATCCCATACATTTCCTCAATGACCAGGTATGTCCATTCACTAGCATCACCTACTTCTGAGTCTATAAAGCTGTGAAGAAATCCATAGGACGCATCTGTTTAAATAATTATGGTTTCATATAGAAAAACCTTTTATTTAAAAATCAGTGAAACAAATGTCCAAATTACATTGTAAACTAAAAATAGAAACTGAGATACAAAATGTAGATCTAGGAAGCCTGCTATGTTTTATAAAATATATAATGCTATCAAGATGATACAGCTATCACAGGCTCTTACATTTTAGAATCTCCAAATTTGTGCTGATTTTCTCTGCCGACCCTAAAAAATCAAGTTGGACAAGTATTTTCACCTCCAGTCTATAAAAATGAAGTTTTGACCACAGTTTCAGCAGCAAGGAAAATACAGCTGGGATGAAAGGGTGACTCATTACAGTGAGCCGAAGGTAAGCTCAGACTTGTCCTTTACTGTTATTTAAGAAACAGCTCACAAGGGAGGCAAGCCCCAGAACCGTATTAAGGGTTTAGTCCAATGTCCACTGAAAACAAGGTTTTGCATCTGTTTTAAAAAGCTTTGTATCCAAACCAAAATTATTCCGCCTGACAGCAAGGTGGGAAACCTAACTGCTTAACTCTTCTCAGCTGAGGGGAGAGGAGGCCCAAAGAGAAGCATCAAAAGCCGGGTCATATGAACATGACTATACCCGATTACAACACATCAAAACATTGTTCACAAGGAGAATGACATGGCCTCTCCCAAGCTTCAAAATACAAACCATCACTCATATATACCTGTGTGTATTCTCACATGGTTCTTGTAATTAGTTGCACTGGCAAAAGCTCTCCCACATCCCGGCTCTGTACAGTAATAAGGCCTTTCTCCTGTATGTGTCCTGATGTGAACCTTTCTAATATTAGATGTTGTGAATGACCTGCCACATCCTTCAAAGGGACACTTAAAGGGCCTTTCACCTGAAAAGACAAGGAAAGGTACAAACGCAAAAGTTATAAAAGGACAAAAACCCTGTTACTCTTCGACTGAATGTAGTAATCTAAAACTACCTAATTCTATCTTTGAGATCCTCAGTCAGAAATACCATGAACATGCCACTATACAATGTTCCAGTTTAGCCAAAACCGGAAAAATTTAGGAAAATCATACAATCTGCAAGCTAAATAATAAAGCATTTACATTAGTACTTTATAATGTATAAAACAGACTCAGTTGATTTGATGAGCTTCCATACTGTCCATATTCTAACAAGTATTTAACACCCTCCCCAGTTCATACGTATATTATCCAAAACAAGCGTACCATTTTTGCACAATTGTCAATTGTTAACTCATGAAATGAAAAAAACCCCTTCATGGTTTAACAGATAACCAAGATACAAATGCGCAAGTAAAACCTTTGATAGAGAGCACTTAACATTAAACAAGAACAAACTTTTTTACAGAGACAGCCATGAAACTCAAGTTGCAAACCCCAAAACCAAACCAATCGCAAATACACGTTCTTTTAAAGTAAGTCTATTCGTGTAATATAAATTTAAGCACAACAACCTTCCAACCCTGCACCAGAACATTTCACTGTGAACGCCAGACAAGGCCAAGCCCTCACACCCCGGTACCCCTGACCTTTCAGTTCTCTCAAGGTACACAGAGAGGGAGGGAGAGCGAAGGGGGTTAAGGCTGGAGAAGTCCGAGCCACCTGACAAGCCTGTCCTGTTGTGAGCCAAGGACATTCCACCCACTGTACTGCTTACCGAAGAGAAGAGAGCAAGAGAGGGCAGAACACCACTACAGACACAACATTAGGTACTTAGAGACAGAAATAAACCCCCAAGTCCTGTTAGAGACATTAATACCACAAAACTCCGCAGCGGTTAGCTCCTTGGCAGAGGAAACTCCTACTGATTCCCTGGGGCAGCTGTTTCGGGGACGTTTCCCAGGCTCCTGCCAGGGCAGTGCCTGTGCATTGGGCACACCCGCCCCGGTGTTGTGTTACCAAGGCTCCCCCAGCCCTTGCTCCTGCCAGGACCTCGGAGGAGCCCCTGCCAGCCCCGCCCGGCAACAGACCCTGCGCTGGAAACCAAAACAAATGGCTCGCAAAGAATGCAAGAATGCCACCCGGCCGGTCGGGGAGGGCAGCCTTTTCAGTTTCTAATGTACTCGTTTAGCACCGTTTCCAGGTGACCGAGAACTGCAGCGATAGAAATGCAAAGCAAGTTCGAAGCCTTCAAGCTCTTCCCCGCTGCAACAGGAGGTGCCCCATCGCCACCAGCCTTTGGGATCCCCGAGCTGTGTGCCTGGGGAAGGCACGGAGGAACCCCCGGCAGGCACCTGATGGCACACAAAGTGAGACCGGGCTGCTACGCAAAGAGAGGGGAAAATCACTTTCGGTTAAAGCTGGCAGAAAAGGAAGAAAGCGCTAACCCTGACCTGCCTGATAAAGAAGGAGAAGGCTTCAGAGCCCCGGGGAGAGGAGAGCCCAGCCCGGCCTCCGTCGGTGCCCCGCTGCAGCTTGCACTAGGCATGACCGTGCACTGCCCCATCCATCTGCACCGAGGACTCGGTGCAATTTCCTTCTCATTCTTTAGCTTCCTGAAACTACTCAGAAACCTAAGAAAAGACACTCCTGCACTCTGGTTCCTGGACCGCTGGGAGATTATGATTCTATTATTGATACTGTGCAAGTGGGTAGGTTACATAGGGCTGGCTCAAGTGTTTTGTCCCAGCTGCTAATTAAAGGTATTAAATTACCACACAACATCTGTGGCCATAAAGAAGTAAAGAAAAATAAGTCCACAGCTAGTCAGGTTGTCCATAGTGCAGAAACCTTTCAGGCCACAGTCTGTACTTGATGTAGTATATAACATCCACAGTTCTTTTCTAGAACTGAGAACAGATGTTCATCCTGATGAACAATTTAACATCAAGATACCCCTAAACTCAACAGACTGTCTTTGAACATGGAAGTCCAAGAAAGCAGAAATATCTTAATGTATTCCTCTATTTATTTATTGCCTCCATTTACACCCCACTTCTCCATATTGTTCTTTTTAATCTGAGGAAAAAAACCCCAATTTATTTTGTTTTTCCTTCTTTACTCAGTAAGATTCAGAAAGTTCAGTGGAAAAACTTGTCAAGTGTTTTAGCAGAGACATAAATATACTTAATGGAATAGGTTAGCAAGTGGTAGATTGCTCTTCCTACATTTAAGGGTTTTCTTTTGTTTTCTTTTTTCTTTTTTAAAGATCTTAGGAACAAAGGAGACACTGTGCAAACTTACACAAGCACACCCACATTGTTTTGCAGAGTGTAGTGTACGCTGTCTAGAACTTTGTTTTGGCTTTCAATGAAACTTTTTAGACAAAATATAAGATTTTTTTTTTTTTAAAACGCATTTGGAAGTTTTAGTAACAGTTGTTTTTCTATGGTATTTTTGTTCATTTCTCTGCTGCACGATGAGAAGGGAAATCGGAATAACAAGCTTGGAACTATCAACCCTCATGAAGCCGGGATGCAAGTTATATCAAAGCACCACAACTGAAGAACGCTGATGCCATTTCTAAAAGATAAGACATTACTGAGGAAAAGTTCCTTTTTCTGTTACAGCTGCAGATGAAACTAGAAAGGCAGTAAGTGACTCGGTGACAATGTTAAGTGAGGCATTGCTAAGAGTTAGTGCATTTGCAATAGCAGTGTGAACGCTTGGGCACTTTTTCCAAGAAAAGCATGTTGGATTTGCAGTAAATGCTTACCATGCTGAAACGCTGGTGAGCTCACTGGGCTTCAGAAAGAGAATATACACAGGCTGATTTTTCAAGTATAAAGTCACAGAATGAGGAAAGAGGAAAAAAAAATGCACCTCAGTGAATTAACAGATAATAGTACCTGTGTGGGTTCGAATATGTTTCTGCAGGTCTCCTGAAGTCTTGAATGATTTGGTGCAATTTTCTTCTGTGCACCGGTAAGGCTTTTCACCAGTGTGTGTTCGAACATGACTTTTTAACCCATACCCTGAAGATCAGAAGGGACATTATAGGAGTACAAACACGAAATTAGGATACTCATAAACCATCAAAAGCTGAGTCTGCCATTCCCTCAAGAAACCAGCTGATGAGTAAAATTGGCTTTTTCATTCTTCACAAGCTCTTCATTCTACCATACAGAGCAGCAGAACTTTAGATAACAGTTTACAAATTCTTTCATTTATGAAGAAAATACACTTCCATAATGTTTCTTCCCTTCAGAAGGATAAACTGTAATTATTATAATGTGGACAAATGTTTATTCTGTCTTCTGAGGAAGCTGTCTGCTCTGCATTCCATCTAGTTTTTGCCTCTTCCCCCTACGGCCATCAAAATGACAAGTGCTCACAGAAAAAGCAGTGCCAATAATGAAGTCAGCAGTAAAAGCACACATTTAGGTGGTAATCAATAGCAGTCATAGACACTCATGTCCTCTAAGGTAACTTTTAGGAACTAGGAACTCATCATCCTCAAAAACTCTTCCAGTTGAAAGCGAATTTTGGATCAGGCCCTCTGAATTATTTTGCAATGAGCATTTTACCAAGATGTTCCTTTCTGCACTTCCCTGAAAAGATAATGACTAAAGAAGCCTGAAACAGTCATTTTATAAAACAAAGATGAATTTTACTTGTGCTCGCAAATGATGTGTATATTTCTACAAAATAAAGTAAGTCTGTAACAAAATAGCAACTGCTTTAATTTCACAGTGTATTCTCCCCAAAACAACTGAAATTCCTATTACTGATGTTCTTAAAAACACAAAGCGTGTGTGCCAAAGTGAGCATTAATTCACTGTTCTTAAAAATGCAACGCATGTATACCAAGCTGAGTATTAATTCACTCTTACATCTAAAATAAACTCAATTTCATGATCTGGCCCAGGAGAGTTCTTCATATATAAACCAAGAGCATTCACTACTTCAGGTGAACTTTGTCAAAGGCAAGGATTGCTGAACTACAGTGGTAAAATGGCTCTGACCAAAAATATGGTATTTATAGAAAAACAGGTGTTTATAGCCATACAGTCTGTTGCAACAGAAGAGAATAATTGTGTAGTTTTGAAATCCCTTTACAAACACTATGCAATTAAAGTCTTGTAAGTGTGGTTGTTTCCCTTCTGACCTTTCTGATCAGTGTTTATTTTCCTTGTTTCTATTAAAATAATTATTATTAAGTGTATTTGATCAGATGAAGTTATTTTAAAAACACCTTATTAAAAAAAATAGAGCCTAACTTCTAAGCATCATACTAATTTACATTCAAAGGAAAAGAATAAAGTCTGAAATAAGATTTGCTTCTCCACTTTCTACCATGTTTTGTTCTCTATAATTGCATTTTGCACCCCCAAATTCAGTCTCAGGAAGGGCAAAATTTACGAATAGTACTCTGTACAAAATGTAGAGTTCACTTCACGAGAGCTGTTGCTTTGATACCAATTCAGCAAAGAACACTTTAAACAGCATTTTCCATTGAAGTTCCTTTCAAATTTACACCAGAGGATCAGAAATCTATAGCCAACAGCTTTCTATTATCACCTCATGTCACTTTTGCTATTAGTTTAATGTTAAGAAAAGTCTACTTTTCAACATAAAATTTGACTGTAGCATTACAGGTGAAGAGTAAAGGAAGTATTGAGTGTTTCACCTCATTCCTCCTTCAGTAACTAAGAGTTAAATCTTCCCTCCTTTATATATGCTACACTAGCTGGAACAATGACTTTTCTTGCAATTCTCCCCATCAGCTTAGCAGTTTTAAAAAGGCCATACTAAAAACTTAGTTTACTCAGAGATAAACACTAACAAGCAGGAGGAGCTAATCTACAAAAGATTACCTGTTGCAAAGGCTTTTCCACATCCAGGATGTTCACACTGATATGGTCTGTCTCCCGTGTGTGACCTTTCATGCACCTGTTGACATCCCATACAGTGACTTAATGAAATGTTGTATCTGGTTACTTCAGCACGGAAACAGTTCATTCTCAAAGTCAACATATTTCATTTCTCTTCTTAAGATTCACATTCAAGTTTGTATCAGTGATGAAAAAAATTAAATATGGTAACGGTTTCCCTAAAACTAAAGATGTCTCTTTCCAAAGTCTAACCTGATCCTTCCAGTCAGTTTTGCACAAAATACTGCTGTAAAGACAAGCAGAGTTGCCATCATGCATCACATTAAAGACAGTATGCAAACATCCCTCAGAGCCCACTCTCTGATTTTTGACTCCACTGAATGCTTCCAAAGTGCTCTTATATTGCATGAAGCCTCTACAGCAAGGACACCATTTTAGCATGGGATCCACAGAGCCAGCTACTCACTGGCTCCCGTATTCAGTCAGAGACAAGGCAGCACCACAAGGAGGTTACCTCATCGGCAAGTGATTACCTCAGCCTCAGCTGGAATGGGAACAGCTCTACACCCTTACTGTTTCAGTAACTTCTTTATTTCATTTAAAAAAGGAAGAGAATTAAGGCATTGCCGTCTGCAAAGAAAATCTGTTCCACCTTTTCACTTGGAATGTTAGGTTGTTTTGAAGAGCCAGACTTTGTATTACGATGGTGAAATACTTAAAAAATTGGAATTTTTTAATGATCATGCATACATGTAAGGTTGATAAGGTGAACACTGGATTCCAGAATTACTGTGACACTGCTGGTGGAAAGAATGTCAACAAGTGATTTCTTACATTATGGCAATAGAGCAGCTTAACATGATCCCACACCTGCATCTACCCAGAACACTGAGCAAACTCAGGTGAGCACGTGAGACAATCAACTACTGTGAAATCCAACAAACATTTGACAAAGCAGCCCCATTGCAACTGGCTCTCTGTTAATTTCTACTACTTTTACTCACATGATCTTTCAAAAAAAAAAAAAATCACGTCTACAAAGTAGCTGCACATTTTACATCTTATCACCTTAAGATGGTGAGCTGTTGTGTACAGTTTGCCACAGCCATCATAGTCGCAGCGAAAGGCCTTCTCTCCAGTCTGCTGAGATTTTGCAGTCACTCTTGTTCCATGTCCTTGCAAGACAATCTTAAGTTAAAAAGAAAAAAATAATTTTAAAAAAACCCAACCAAACCACACACTAAAAAAAGAAAACAACCAAAAGGGATCAGAGAAGTCACATACTTGATTTTGCTATCAAGTCAGAGCTGATTACGACAAGTTTATTTTGTTTCTCATTGCTATGCCATGTATTTCTTAGTTCTCAATAAATAAACTAAAAATAAATAACTGGAAATAAATAGCTGAAAAGCATAAATTCTGATAAGAGAAACTGTAAAACATTTACTCATAGGTAGCAAGTTTAAATGCTTGCATTAATTAGCAAAGTAACACAGACAAAATAATTTAAAACAAACACAGTGGTAAACGACCAAGTGAGTAGAAAGAAGACTCTTAGATTACATCTAAGGTGCTGGACCTGTTCCTAAGGGAGATTAGCCATAAATCAGACTAACATCAAAGATAAAGTTCATGGAAAGGTCAATTCAAATTAAATGCACTCATAATGAGCACTTTTTGACAATGAAGGAAAGCATTCTGTACTTGGTCTGCAATGACTGTATTTTGATCAAACTAACTGGAGCAATTGGAGCTAGGCTCTACTCTCCCTTCTGGAATGACACAACAGGAAAATATATAGAATAGCTTCAGGAGGCAACTTAAACCCCTTTTAAAGGCTTCTTCATACACTAAAATGCACGAAACTTTCATATGGACTGAACAGAAACAGAAGCCCAAAAGTAAGTACTTTGATACAACTGTATGCAAAGTAACTGAGACTATTTTAAAAGGTCTGCCCTTTCAAATCACACCTCCCTTTTCTTATGGATCCAATTCTCTTCCACACTGCCAAAAGAATATTTCACCAAAAGGATGAGGGGACACCACCTGCAGCTCAAAGCATGGTCAGCTGCAGCAGGTTGCTCACAGCACTATCCAAATGTGTTCTGAGGATCGCTAAGGATGGGAGCTCCTGGAAGCTGCCCCCAGCATCCACACTCCCAACTAATTCTTATTGGCAGCTGAGGTCCAGCAACATGTCTCTCACCTTGCCAAGCTGACCTATAACCGTAAATTGCCAGTTGCCATCCCTGAACTCCAGAATCCTCCTGGATTTCATGTGCCCTATTACGATGCCCTTCCATCAGACACTGAGGTCATTATAACTCCCCATGAACATGCCCTTCCTGATCACGCACTCTGTAGCAGACAGCCCCCACAGGCCACTCACGCTAGTCATTCTGACTCACCACCCACGCCAAAGCAGAGCCCTGTGCAGTCCTGCTGTTCCCACATGAAGGGCAGCTCCCGCTCCTCTCCTTCCCCACCTGGCTCATTAAAGAGTCTGGATCCATCCATCACAGCACTTGAATCGTCTGAACTCTCCCACCACGTTCCCAGCAAGACTGTAGCCTTGCAACTCCACACAGACCTCTCTTTCCTCATTCAGACAGATCAGAAATTTGATTGGGAACAACTTTTCTACAGATTCTTCAGAAAGGGTGGGATAGCCCCTGTTACCTTCACACTATTCTAAAGACTAAGGAAGCAAAGTTAAATACGAAATTTTAAATCAACTGAAAAACATTTGACTCCATCACTTCAGAAAGGCTCATCTGGAACCAAAGAGAGAAAAACAAAACTTTCTGGACCAAGAAACCCATTACAAAAGTCACTTCAATAATATCAAGGATGATGAAGAATACTCTTGGTTGAGCACTTGCGCTGAAGCACTGATTTTTTTTTTTTCTATCAGTAAACCTACCACTACTTCTTTGTTATTTCAGCATATAAAATATGTCTATAATTGCTAAGATCTGCTATAAAGCTGAAGTATGCCAAACTTTAAAAGAAAATGAAAACAGTACTATAAGCTATTGATATCTGTAAGGAAATAACCACACATAATTTTACCAATATTAAGATTGATACAAAAATAAACAGAACATTGAGGTGGGGGGAAAAAAAAAATCAGTTTAACATCATGAGCATTTGTTTGTTCAGACAACTGTTTGCACAAGTACCTGTTTCTTCACAATACATTAGTTGGTATGACTTGAGAGTTATTAAGAATTCAGTATTGTGAAACAAGAATAAACAGAGTATTAAAATTACTGTTCTTAAAAGACAATACACTAGAGAAACTAAAAAACTCAGATGTTAGGAGGCACAAAGAAGAACATAACAAATAAAGCACCTTTATAAAAATGTGAAACTTACTGAAAGGAACTGAGTATTTCAAAATACTTTTAAGTAGACAGAATTTTACAAACCCCCTATTTTTAAGAGATCACAAATGCATCCTGAGTTCAGGCAGGTAACACAGGAGAAAACCAAAGGTAACAGAGCACTCAGGTAAGATTTTTATGCTGCATATATAAGAGCAGAATCATATAACCAAAGTCTGTGTCATGAACAGATGGGTACGACAGGTTTGAAAGGAAATAGCGTACACTATCCCTTTGGGCACACAGAGTCTTTTTTTCACCTGTAGAAATCACAAAGAGGTTTTATGCTTTTTTCTTTGGTGAAACACCTCACTAACCACAAGCAAGTCTGAATGAGTGCTCAGCAGTACTACATCTGTTACCTCTGGACTTTAAAAGTTTATAAATATATACCTATTTAATTCTACACATAAATATTTTATCTCTAGTAATGTATTAAATCCAAATGAATTACAAGTAGATATCTACTTAAATCAAGATATAAACATAATTTATGTTTTCATACATAATTGATAGCTTTGGGCCCCTTCAGTTGGCCAACTGAAGACACCTTATATGGGTCAGAATTTGAGACTAAGCCTCAGTACCTTTTGAAATACCAGATCGTTTTTTTGTTTGAAGCATATAATGCTCTGTAAGATTGGCACATTTCCATATGGCACATATGTTGCCATACGTGCCTAAAATAAAACAACCTCCAGATTCACTTTGCTGTCGGCTGAGGCCAAAATCAACATTTTAAGTGGATACTGGTCAAAGGTAATTTTGGTTAAAAGGCTCTTACTTTCAGTTAAAACCAAGATCTTACCTTACTCTTCCTTGAATTTGCCTTTTATTTGGGTTGTATACTTATTCCAACCTACAAATGTGCAAACCCTCTGAATTTCTTAATTTCATTTTCTGGAATATAGTAAGATACAGTAAGTAATACATGTATTAGCTATTCTCTCCTCCCACAGTCATGCCACACAGGCAAAAGTAGAGTGTCTGCAGCTTTAAATATTGTGGGACCTATGTGTATCACAGATTCTGTACTGTATGTTAGAAGATATTTTTCCTCCTTCTCTAGTGCATTATTTCTTAAATTAAACAAGAAGGAAACATGGGGCTTCTCTGGCCAAACCCTTCTCAATGCAATGATCTTTCCAGATTTGATTTTATTATCTAACCGTGTGAGGGTATAGAGGTTTTAGTATTATTTTTGCTGTTTGCCATAACTATTTGAAGCCCAGAACACATTTTGCTTTGTCTTTTTCTTTAATAAAATGTAACATCAAATACCATTCTCCTTTACATAACTTTAGGGATCCCAGGGAAAAAACAGCTTAAGACTTACTAATTTGCACCTGGATTTTCTATTACCCTTTGAAACTTTAGGATAATATTTTCACATTGAAAAGGACTTTATATTTCCATGTACTAAAAACACGAATCCAGAAAAAGAAATGGAACTATTCTTCTGCTTCTTTAAGCATTCACTAGGAGCAACACTCTGATCTACTGATTCGTTATAAAACCTGCAATAAAAGTCAGGGACCCTAGCAGGGCAAGTGGAACCAAAATAAGTCATCAAAGAGAGAACAGGTCCAGATATATGCCTGGAATAGTCTCTCTTGAGAAGAAAGCAAGTCACTAACTGAGACAGCATTCTTTCTGCTTTAAATACTGCCAAAAGTCAGTTCATTCTCCAGAAAAGAACTTCTGAAATACTTACACTCTTACTGATGAAATACCCAGGTCAGTTTCAAAAATCTTAAGAGATCCAACATAATTTTTAATTACCTTTTAATAGAAAAAAGCCTCGAAAACATTAAGTATTGTGCAAAGTGAGATAATGTAACCTATCTGTATAGGTTTGAGACCTAAAACTCCTGAGGGGTAACAGCAGACCTGAGTTTACAGCTACGGGACTACTTATCATGCACCTTGTGGGCAGAGAAGACAGAAGAAATAAATATGCTTATTTTCTATTGGGCACATACCTGCATTTTTTTATCTTGTTCATTTTCACTTATCAGTCCTGTGCCACTAACACTGTCATTTCCATCAATAGACACCTGAAAAACAAAATTGAAAAGGAAAAAACATTTACAGGTTATTTTTACTCATCTGAAAGACACAGGGTTACAGACAGATTCTGGGGGCTTGTTATTTCATAGCTCTCTAGCTCCCTCTTGAAATATGGTGATCCTGTAGTACATCACCTTATATAAAAACCACCACATGCAGCACCTGCATTACAGGACAGACAAAGTTGTTTTAGAATAGGAAAAGTTGTGAGAATTAAGTACATTAAATTAACAGAGTGATGAAAGTATTAACATAAATCAATAAACTGAACAATACTAAGTTCTGACAGGAAAAAAAAAAAAGGAAACATTTAGTTCCTTTACAATAAGGATATATCTCTTGCTCCCTGTTAACCAGAATTTACTTGTTTTGAACAGCACAGGTATTTTCATTCCAAAGGAGTTAAGATAATGTGTTACATCTCAATTTGATCTAGTCAAATTACAACGGGTAAGCAAGGCATTGTGTATTGCTCCATGGTTTTGTTCTTAAAAACATTCTACAGGGGGACAAGGGTATTGCTGCTTTCCAAGGAGCTTATAAAAATATTTGAAAGAGCATTCGATGTTGATGGAAAATTTTTATTTAAATAAAAATATAATTACTCAGTTTAAAAAAAAAATAAAAACAACTCTTGCACATGCAGCAACTCAAAGAACAGTCTTATTATTCACTGTAGAAAAAAATTAAAGTATACTTTGTATAGTTTCCCATTTCTTAATTATCTCTGCATTAAGCACAGGCATTCACAATACTCTCTGCATCCATTATACTCAAGGCTGAGATTAACGCACTTAAACCTAGTCTAAGTGATTTTTGTGTTCTCTAAAACAGCTTGGCAGGAACCCTACCTCAGCTGGGATGCTCAAGCCCTTTCCCCAGGGAGGCCACAGCAGGCTCCTGAGAACGCTGGTGGCTGTGCAAGGCTGATGCCTGAAGCATCAGGTACCAACACTTTGCTTGGAGACCGAGACCGGAGATGAATTTTTCACATAAGAAGATTTAAGACTGTACTATCTCTTGAAGTTACACAATTGTGAGTGATAAACTCTTGGGAACTTCAAGCTAAAACACTGAAAAGGAAAGTACTCAAGCAGAGGCAAGAGATGGCAAACAGAGACTGAAAGCAGGTAATTTTTGCCTTTTTTTTTTTAAAGGAAACAGTAGCCACTTTGGGACCTTCTCCTGAAGAATTTTTAAAGGGAGGAGAAAGGAGACTTAAATTACTTCATCCTGAAATTCCTGTTGCTGGTTGAGAAAGAAGCTGCTGAAGTGAAATTAGAACTTCATCAATGCTACTGGAAACAAGTGATCCAAACAGACCGTGCATGCGTTTGTGGAGACATGCACAAATCCCAGGAACTGTACTTTGCCAGCAGCTGCAATGGTGCAGGAAAACAGCTTATGGAAGGATAGTATGTGTTGTAACCTCTTCACAATTCTACCCTAAATCTCCTGACTTTATGTTCACCAGTAGCAATGATCTTTTTCCCTTGGCTGCTTTGGGAGGAAGGTGGCATGGACTCAGCCCAAAATTAAGAGGAGTATAGTTAAGTCTGCCTGTGTTTTGCAAGATGCAGGCAGTAGTACTACACCTGAAGGAGAAGCCAGGGACAAGAGAAGTGTACATATTCTGCCACTACCGCTTGTTTCCAGTGAGCTTCTGTGTAGTCTCCTTATATCTCTTTGTGTGAATTCTCTTACAGAGTTTCTATACTGATCCTGGAGAGCCCTCTGGTCTTTGCTGTTTCTGCCTGTTAGGAAGGACAGGAAAACAGAAAGACCACCACTCTCCAAACCTGCCTTTAGGATTTTCTTTGCCCTTTTAAGTTTTGAAAAGAAAAGAAAACAAAACAAAAAAGACACTCAATTAAAAACCTCTCTTTCACAGTATTGTGAGAATTTTGGAAGGATTTCAAGGCAGATATTTGAGTTCCTCCTAAGAGACTGTCTTACATTCTAAAGAAAGATTTAGTCTGCCTTCAATTAAAAACAGAAGGAACACCTACAGAGTCAAACTAAAGGCCATACTACTGCACCATTTCATTTCCAACAGCAGCCAGTAGCAGATGCTGGAGAATACTAAACAAACAGGCCAAGCATGTAGTGATGCATTCCCTAAAATATTCTTCCAACCTCCAAGCAATTTGCGGCTTATGAACTTCCTGAACCAGAAGTCACATGTTTCTACCTAATAGCCATGGACACATTTTTCTTCTATGAATTTGTCTGATTACTCTTTGAATCCAGGAATATATTAGCAACCACAATATCCTACAAGCAGTGCTGTGGTTTAACTGTGTCTGGTTTGAAAAAAGTATTCTTTTCCCTTGTTTTTCCAGAACCCATCACCTGAGAGTTTCATCTGATGTTTCCAGTTCTGGAACTGGTACAGGCAATGACAAGTCACTACTCTTCTTTGTGGCACTTAGACTTTTATGAAATTTTATCATACATTTAGCTCATGTATTTAATTTCTTCGTGTACCATTGAAAAACTGCTGTGAAAAGTGTACATTGCCTTACTATGAGGTGTACGCAGACATGAAGTAGAATCACAAACCCACATTTCTCCTTTTAGGATTAAAACAGGATTGTCATCAGTGAGCTATTATTTGCTTTGGTAAGTACACCAGGTGTAGTACTTGGAAACTCGCTACTCCTGACTTCCCCTAGAGGTTCAAGCAGTACCTTTCAGAATAAAGTTCTGAAGTGAAAGAAGATAAATAGAATTTTTCCTAAACATAGACACAAGTGCACTACAGAAAACAAGTTCACATTACACAATTAAAAAAGACATATTGAGATAAATAGGACAAAAATGCAAATTTATTTGCATTTGTGTTTCCTCTTCACCTTCTCGAAACAGAAACTTATCAGAAATTATAATTAATATAGTTGCTGGTAAAGAAGGGCAAAGTTATGATGGATTTAAACCTAAATGAAATAGTAGTTACAGAAAGTGTTAAAGTTTGTCATTACAGTTCAACTAACCTTGAATTACCTTTGATTTTATGACACATTAAGGCATAGCCAAATAGAATACAATTCGACTGTTCATCTTAGGATCTTGTAAGAGACAGAAGCATAATGGAAAGAATAGTGAATAAGCCATTTCGTTATCCTAACTGGCCTTCTCCCAAAATTTGACAACTCTCAGTGACACTAGAGGACAGATTTTAAAATTTATTCTATGCTTTTTCCAGAGCAATACAACACTGATGTTAATTATCCAGCAACTGGGACACTGCCAAACTATAGTCATGGAAGTTGCATCACCCATCACTATACTTACATCATGTTTTACACAAGTCCAGTAAAGGGAACAGCAGGAATTTTGAGCATCATAGTACATTTCACTATTGAAAGTACGGATAAAAAATTTTTCCAAACTCAGTAACTGTCAGTTATCTGGTTTACACTTCATACCATGTGTTTTCCTGGCCCAGTACACCAGGCAGTACTCTTCCCATTCAGGATAAAAAAATAAATCCAGCAATAGCGCCTGAATAAGAATAATTTAACTTTGCCCTTCTTTCCAAACAGTGTTCTTTCAAGAGGCTCCTTTGCAATACAGTATTATAGAGAAGATTATTACCTAGCTGTCTAAATCTCTTTCCAAATCAGTCTGACTCCAGCATCCAATATTGTCTTTTTATGCAACACTACACACTGGAGCTGCTTGACGAAGCACTGTCATGACAATTTGGTGCTCTCTCTTCTAGGATTCTGAGACTCTTTTAATTAGAATTTTAATTCTTAAACTGCAATTGGCTTTTGCTGCCAAATACGTTGTGCTGCTACAATAAAACACTGTGGATAGAGAAAATGTCTTCCAGTGTACCTTGGCTGCATATTGCTCCAAAGCACTGATGGTGTCTGGGTCGATGGCAGCATCTCCCGTGTGAAGACCTGCCACTGTGCCATCAGCCTGAATGGCTAAAATGGTATCTGACTGTGGCATCTGCACCGTGTGGTGGATGTAGGCAGTGGTTCCATCCTCCAGCTGGACAGCTTGCAATGCACTCTGGTCATAACTCTCTGAGAAATGGTATTACAAAGTGTTAGGGTTCTAAAAGGAACAGCAGTGTCTGCATGGCACATGAGAAACTACTGCTCTTTAGGAAATGTCTCCTAAAGTTATAAATACATATGAAATATACGAGAAATATAAATACAGAAAATAATAC
This sequence comes from Acropternis orthonyx, assembly GCA_035583155.1. Classification (NCBI taxonomy): domain Eukaryota; kingdom Metazoa; phylum Chordata; class Aves; order Passeriformes; family Rhinocryptidae; genus Acropternis; species Acropternis orthonyx. The sequence continues at coordinate 11,104,940 of JAWWEU010000158.1, forward strand.
TATGAATAGCACTGAGAAAATATTTTTCAAGATAATACCTCCCATAGTTTTATTTCTGCACTTGTAAAAGTACAAACAAAAATTTATGTTGGTCCAGCTTTATTTACAAAAATCTGCTTTCCATTTCATATCCACTCATAATAAAAAGAAAATAATTTAACACGCATTGGTGTCAATACTTCAGATTTAAGAATTCATAAATTTGATAATTTTAAGAACAGAATTATGCAAATATCCAAAAGAAATACATAAAATATAGGACTACTTTTAACAAAAAAATTCTTTATTACATTCTTTCCTCTTGATATTGTCACACTGGTTTAAACAGACTTAAAATACATACTTGATCACTTTTCATAGAGAAGTAGTACTATTTCCAGGACTAGCATAATCATCTACAGAAACGTAATTTACCATTCCTGACTGCCAGCTGTCACATTTTCTTTCCTACTGCCTAATGGTAAAATCATTAATAGCATGATCTTAAAAATTTAAGGCAATCTCTACATTCTTTTGCTCAAGTGGGACTGATTTGTACCTGATTCTTTCTCTTCTTGTTTTCATATGCAATTATTGCTGACATCTGTATAAGGGCTTATATTCTCTACTAACATGATATGTATTAATCTAATGTGATCCTGGGTTAAAAAAAAGTGAAATACACTGGGTTTTGATTCTGTTTATAACTGTTATATGAGGCCCAAATAAGGAACTGAACCAGTCTCATCTCAACAATTTTCACATGTCACAAAGTAAAAGCAACAAGTAACCTACATTGGGAATCACACTAAATAACGCAATAGTTTTAAGAGAGGATCATATTTGATACTGCTGAAGTTCTGTTGAACACTAATGTAATTAATCACACTTCAAAAAAAAAGTTACCTTTCGAGGTGTGATGAATAAATGCCGTAGTTCCATCTTCCAGCTGAACTGCTTGTCCATCTTCCAGACGCAAGCTCTCCCCTGTTCAGCAGAATTACAGAACTTCAGCAATAGTCTGAGGAAACCCTTAGCTGGAGAGATTAAACACTAAATAGCTAGGATTACAAAATACCTAAGATCTCTCCATGACTGTTTCTATTAAAATTAAAAAAATCAAGCTATTATCATGACTGTTAATTACTTGATATCAGTATTTATCAGTAATACATTATTTTATAACATATTTTTTGTATGATTGCACTCACTGCTTTTAGGCATAGGTACATGTTGAACATAAGCAGCAGAACCATCTTCTAATTGAATCACTTGGCCATCCATTAATTTACCATCTGAAATACACAGAATATTTTTAAGAATTTGAAATGTCTAACACATCACAGTTTAAACATACAGTTGATACTTTCTGGATTAAAATACAAATGAAATATTACCAAGAAATAATGGTTCGTAAAGCATAGTGTGACTGTACAGAGGTTTTGAAATTCTGGGACTAGAACAATGGAAAAGGTCTGCTCTCCTATTTAGTAGGCAGAATGTTGATATTTGGGTTTGAACTGTGAAGATCACTTCACTTTTGTCTGACTTATGTTTGAATTTGATTTTAGCATTTTATTAGTAGCAAAAGTAAGTATTTATTTTAGAGTATTACCGTAATGCCTGTAATTTCCAAGTGGAAATGGCACTTCATAGACATGGTACAGATTTTGCCTAGCCTTACAATCCAAAGAGAGGGCTAAAAGGGGGGATACCATTTTAATACCCATCAACTTGCAGTCCTTCACCTACCTTTAGAATTGTGCTGTATGTAAGCAGTGGAGCCATCAGCAAGGGTAACTGCTTGCAAACTTACACCTTCCATGTTTTCTAAGTTGTCTCCATCTAGCAGAGATAAAAGTTCACATTCACTATAACCAGCATCAACCCCTAAAAATCTCAACTTAAAGACCTCTATAAATTATTACATCCCCATATAACATATTGACTTCAGAAATAATAATAGCAAGAAATTCTTATTTGTTTTCTGGGTTCTGAACCTTGACCACATACTTGGGTCATATGTTCAAGATTTTGCTCTGTAAACATGATTATTTTCCTTAACTAAAAAAAATATACAATGTCACTAAATAAATAACTAAAACACTGAGGCTTCGGGGGAACTACAAATTAGGCCATGAGAATCAACACTGAAATAACGATTTATATACTTGCATTGATAATTTTGTTTTGTACACCACTATCTGTCATTAATACACACAAAACTACTCAGATTGAAATGCAGAAAAATACAGGAAAGAGTTTGTAATCATGTAAGATCATAGCAAAGATGTCAGAAAACATTAAGTTTAAGCCAATCTCAGGTCATCAATATATTTTAAAACTCCTTTAGTACCTACTTAGATATAAACTGAAGTTACAAAGTATAGAACAATAAAAACTATACTGAGAAGAAAGTCAGATACTATATTTCACATTTTGGCACATTTACACTTCTAGTCTCTTAATTAAGAGATAATTTCAGAATTAGTGAATTTAATCAATCTCAGTTAATTATTTTCTGTTAGATTTTTCATTTTGAATGCAGTACATGAATTTTAGTGTTTTATCTGAGTTTCAAAGACGAAAGACACAATAATGTAGAGATAATATTTTAACCTGACAGTTCACCTTGCACAGCTACAGCTTCTGTTAGACACAGAGTCACATGCTGGGCCTCCATTCCTCCTCCAGAAAATTCAGTCATTCCCTGAGAGTCTCGATTTATCTGAGCTAATAACATGGTCTACCTAGAAAGAAAGTATTCACAAAATAGAAAATTTAAATACAGAACCAGTTAATCTCAGTTTAATGTGATTTTTATACAGCTGCTACAAATATGTTTCACATTAAAAGATGCAAGGAATTATTGACTTGCCTGGAACACTTCAGATGAATAAAAGTTATCAGAAATAGGTAAATATTACTTCCTCAATTAACTAAGCTGTTAAGGACTTCAGGTAGTAGTTACTGAATTAAAGTGCATCAACCACATTTAGATTTCAGTTAAATATAAATTATTTAGCCGATGTATAAAGAATAATGGCGTTAATGACAGTACACAATGATATCTGGTTTTCCCCAGAATTAAAATAAAGCTGACAATTCACCCATGGTCACCCCTGACAACAGCAGAGCTTTATCTGTATAAATTAAACATCTTTCCAGTGCCACTAAGAGGTTTAGAAACTATCACACACTGGGAAACACGTCATTAGTAAGTCTAACGGAACGATCCAGCTATTTCCCTAGACTTTCCAGAAAGGTTTCTGTTTAAACAAAAAAAAAAACCAATAAACAAAAACAAAAAAACAAAACAAAACAAAAAAATCCAACCTTGAAAATAGCAAAGCATCTCACAATGAAAATGTTAATTAGACAACAGCATAGTGACTAGGGAGTGACTACTGTATCTCTCAGAACCAGATACAGCCATCCCTTTGGATACTGATTTTTTTATCCAGGCATGTTTCAATGGAAGATGTTTAAGTCTACTGAACCTAAAAGAGTATTAGTAATTTTCAGTATTATTAGATTAAGAAGCTGTAAGGGAAATATATAACATTGCATTCTGCTAACTCAGATATTGGCTTTCACCACAAGGAAAAAAAAAAAACCCCTGACCAAACAAAAAAAGCCAACTGAGGTCTGCAAACCCTTTAGTTGACATAACATCCACTTAGATGTGGATGAAAAAGGGGGTTTGGAAAAATCATCACATGGAACTGCAGTCTAGGCTACAGAGCATTACATTCCCCCCTCTCCAACCTCTTGTTAGTCAAGAGTTTTTCTTACAGTAAGAAGCAGTCAGATAATCTAACTAAAAGGTTACAGATAAACAATTACAGATTTTAATCCTAGTATGGTTCTATGACCTGCTGGTTTATAATCCAAGGCTGAGAAGAATAATCTAGAGGGTTTAATTTACTTATATTTCTGTTTTTACTTCTCAGAAATCTGCACTTGAATAAGCAATTCATCAAGTCTGAAAGACCACTGAGAAAAAGATGCCTATGTCAGAACCAAAGAATAAGGAGTGCAGAATTCAACCATGTAGACACTTCAGCAAGCCTATACTGTTGAAAAGGTTGGTACACTAATTTAGTAGCTGAAAATTATACCCAAGTAGTGTTTTCCAAATACATCCAAGTGTACATAGCGAGCCAGACTATTTCCTAGAGCTACAGGCAGCTACTTCAGTTTCTCAGTGTGAGCAGAGAACAAGCCAAGGCACAAGCAGCTGCTTTGGCCACGTGAAGGGCTCCAGTCAGTGCTGCGCACAAATCAATGTGTCCCCACAGCCCAAACCCCACCAACTTTTAATGTGCTGTTACACCAAGGACATACAGCACCTCCTGAAACTGGATGTGGAGTCAAAATCACCTTGGCAAGTATGAGGATATTACTGGCAGCACGGTTAACTGTTGAGAGCCCAGTTAACGGAACAGATACAGGTTAAAAAAGAAAGTGGAAAGAAAGGGTACCTTTGGGAAGGTTTTAAGGCTCCTGCTTTTTTTCATGTGCTATGTTGAAAAACATTCAAGAAAAAAACCCAACTTATTACTAGTGGTCAGTTCATCAGGAAGAAATATGCCTTCCAAATTTAAAATCGTCCATAATTTCTACCTGGAGCATAAAGGAGATTAAAATACTGGCTTGTAATAAGGAATCTGAACCCTGAACAACTCTGGCTATAAAAGGAAGATACAATTGAGATAGAAACCAAAATATAATTCAAAATAGGCGTGAGCGATTTTTTTGACATCCAAGAGGAATGGCTAATTCTTTCCAGTATCCTTTTCAAGAAAAGCTTTTATAGAAAATGAGGCCCCTAATAGAGTTGCAATACAACCAAAAAAAGAGCCAGTGCAGAGAAGCTATCCAGACTAAATTGCATTTATACTAGATGTTTCTGAAGTAAATGAAACAGCAAAGTTTTTTTGGACACTATAATTGAAGGGACAAGGAATTGTATGAGGACAAAAGAGATCCTGAGTTCAACCTCTTCCGCTGCAATCTCCACAGGAGTGGTTTTGGACAACTAACTTTTCTCCCTACTATTCATTTATCACCCCCAATCTCAAAAAGGGGAGAAATAACTTATTTAAGAAGCACTTAGCCTGCAAACCAAAAATGTGACAACATGCTGGAGGTACAGAATCAGCCTAACCAGGCACTGAAGTGGCCCTACTCTCAGCACTCAGGTATTATGCAGCAAGTAAGATCAGAAAACTGATGTACTTTTAAAAAAAAAATTAACTAGCAGCAAAAAGAGGTTTATTCCAGACCAGTTTGAGGACTACTTCTCTGGAGATACTGCCAGCTTGTATCAAATTAAGTAATTATGGTATTATACGCTAGTGGTGTACAGAGGTCATCTGTCTTCTTAACTGGTAACACAGGTTTGCAGTGTCAGTATTTCTGTTCACTGAACTTTCAGGACACCTCATGGAAGCAGGCTGCAAAACAGCCAGACCATTTCACATAGCAAATAAAGGCTACACAACCACTGGTTTTGACTAGAACTATACAGTGAAACAATTCCAGCAGGGACTGCACCTCAAAGGCCTTTCAGCTCGGGTCTTCTTGAAGAGTACTCCCTCTCTTAGACAAAGTATCTTTTCAGGATGCTCTAATGTACTACCTGCCTTCCTCCAGAGCTCAGGGCTCTTCTCTCACCTTTGGGGCAGTAGTGAGGAATCCTGTCAGCGTAGACTCAGCTGCAGAGTTGTGGCAGAGTCTGAGCAGAAACAGTGGCTTAAGGGGGCAGTGGCTATTTTGGAAGAAATTTAATGCAAGATAAATTCAAGGGCTGAAGGAGCAGTGGTATTTGTTTAAACTGTTTCAGTGTTTATTACTGTAGTGCTACTGACTAGCAACTATCACACACTGAAAGAGAGTGAAACTGAACTGCTGCACACAGAGCAATGTCTACTACTTTCCTCTCTTCCACATGACCTGGACAATCAGTACCATCTTACATAGTAATTTACAGAGACTGGATTGCTGCTTTCTCCCAATTTTAGTTACTTTAAAGGATTCCTTTCAATATATCCTTTTCCCAATCTTCTGTCCTTCCACGAAGTTTGTTATCCTCACTAAGCTCCATCCCCTTTCCTTGAAGTACCTATTTCCTTGTTCAGCCAGTCCTATCACAATACCAAATTTCTAAAAAGTGTCTTCCAAATATAAGCCCATCCTCCTTGTCAGAATAATCTAAAATACTCCTATGTCCACATCAACTCCTTCTGCACTAGTCTTCTCTTACTGTTGGTCTATGTGCCCATCACACAACTAACACCTTCGTGCCTCTAAGACATTTCATGTTCAGACCCACCTTGGAAGGCCATCCCCCGTAAGAGGTTGGAGCATTTGAACCCTCCCAAGACAGCAACCCCCAACTCTCACTCCCTCTCTGGTGACAGCAGTTTTGTTCTGTCATTGGTGTGCAGGGAGGAGAACCCTCAGCCAAGAGCCCATGTGCTGCTCCCTTTCAGCCTCTCTTCCTTCTCCCTAGAGGAGAGCACAGACTAACCAGACAGGGGTGTGAGCTCTGAGAAATGGAACATCCTGTCAGATATATTGCTGCTACATTATTTTTTTAAGAGTGATCAAACACGGGGAACAGATTGCCAAGACAGGTTATGGACTCTCCATCCTTGTAGGTGTTCAAGACTCAACCTGACACAGCCCTGGGCAACCTGGTCTAACAAGACCTGCCTTGATCAGGTCAGATAACTTCTGGAAGTCCCTTCCAACTTAAACTGCTCTAGGATAGTAATTTTTATAATGCATAAATTTAAAACACTGTCACCATGCTGTTGGGTATATCATCCACCCTGCAAATCTACTCTCCTAATGTATTTTAATTTGCTTTGCTTTTTCAAAACCAGTCTGTTTTCATCAAACTCAAATCTCTTTCCTTACCTCCACTTTAGTCTCTCTCTCTTCCATCCTCTTTTCTAATTGGCCTATATGCGGCTTTCTCCTGACCTGCCAGCAGATTTGTCTCCATCCTTTTTCCAATCTGAATCTCATCAGCTTCTTTCTCCAATCCACCTCATTGCTTTTATTTCTGTGCATTTGCATCACTAAGCTTTTTTCTTTAAACCTCCTGTCTGCTGGATTTCCTTACCCACTGCAAATATTCCAACTCATTAGTTAAAAAGCAGCTGAAAACACCCATCTTTAGGAAAAGACAGGAACCCTGGGGTGGGGCCAGTGTGGCAGCTTGACAAGATTGATGCATGTATGTTCTGCTTAATCTTAAGAGCTGCCCTACAGAAAAGGCAAGTACAGGCTCAGTCATGAGTTACTCACTGAAATGAAAACTTGAGACTTGACTTTGTGACCTCTGCTGCAATTCTTCACAGATCATACACAAGTTCCAATTTCCAAAAGCATGTTAACGATGACATTTGGGAAGACTTTCACAAGGACAGTAACACGTCTTGCATTCCTGAAATGATTAGTCACCAAAACACTCCTATGGTATTCATGCAGAGAAAATCCAACCATTCTTTAAGGTGGTTAAAATACTCCTCCCTCATAAAAAAAAGTCAGCCTGAAACAAAAAAATTAGACTAAACATCTCTGAACTGAAAACACTGCCTGACAGAAGAAAGCAAAAGCCAGACACCCCCAGTATAACACTGACAGATTAAGTACATAGGTGCAATTTTTATTGCAAAAAATTCACCATGAAAACCCCACTCCCTTCCCCCCTCTCCCCCCCCAAATTACCCGAATAGAGAAAACAGTGAACTCAGGCACACATTAAATTCTCAACACTCGGGGGAGGATGTGGTTAAAAATAAAGGATTTTTTATGAAGTCTTCATGCAGTTGCCTCTCTAGGGACCATCGCCTGTATTTTTCCCTCCACTAACATTCAAACAAATGGAATCTTCTGGGTGCCATCACTTGTTCTGGAGAAAAGATGCAATGTTAAAAGAGGTTTCCAACTGGAAACAGGTATTTCCTCTAAAATACAGGAATCCAGGTGGATTCAGGCAGCTGATAAGCGAGGGAAGAGCTGGCAGAGGGGTATGGCTGCCATTCAGCAGAAACGGGGCTTGGCTACTTGGGAACTCCAGCAGCAGAGAGGAAGAACAGCAGGGAGACCCCAGTGAATCTGCAAAGTAGCAGGAATTCATCATTTCAGGAAAGACTAAATTGCTGCATTGCTGGAAAAATGAAAAAACCTGCAGTAGTAGAAACTCCTTAGGGGGGAAAAAAAAGATGATGCTTAGAGAAAGATTAACAGGAAACGGAATAGAGTTCGCAACAGCAGTCATGGAAGAAAATTTACTGTTATAAAATACAATCTAGAATGCGCAGAAAACTGAAAGAGACAGACAGGAAAAAAGCTACTCCAGACATTCAGCAACCTTGTCATTGTTCACGCCCCTCCCGAAGACAGCACTGAGAAGTTCAAAATAATACCCATTTATTTAATTTGAAAGAAACATTTTTATTTTTAATACACTTCTAAAGAACATACAAAACCATTGTAATTTTATAAAATTTATAAAAACAAATAAAAATTATTCAAGAAAAATAAAATGGCAAATTACATATAACCTCTCAATAGTAAAACTTTCATTGAGGAATTTCAGAAAACTGCATTGCCACGTTTGACAAAGCTGGATCCCAAAAATCAGTTCAAGTATGTAAGCAGAATAACAATTTTTCTGAACTGAATACTGGCTGCATTAGGGCTCTTAACAACTGATATGATTGCAAATATCAGTAATTTCACAAGACTAGTCTGAGTAACATTCATGAAAAAAACAAAAATTAAAATTAGTACCTACAATTAACAATCTGGTCAACATACTTCAATTAATAATTCATATGCATTAGAGCCTTCTGGGTCTCTGTGTAAAAAATGTCTAGCATAGACTGAAAAACTGCTTGTCCACACAAAGTTGTTTTAGAGAACCCAAGAGCATTTTTAGCATTTTTTTCACTAATTACACAGTCATTTGTCATCTATAAGCTCAAAATACAAACATGGGAGAAACTAAGACTTTACAATCTTACTTCTGTTCCCCTATGTACCTGTATGTTAACTTTTCCAGCATTACAGTAGAAATCTGTAGCAGGGTCAGAAACGAAATCTAGATCCTCTGGGTGCTTTAAATAAATGCTTCAACAGATGTGGATTTCCTTCTTCATCAACAGCCCTTACCTCTTCCAGTACTTTACCACTGCACTGTAACACTGGGGTTTATGCTGCAATCATTCAGAGTGATTTCCAGGGAAAAAAATGTAACAGATTATTTAATGTCAGGCACTTCTAAATCGCTCTGTGCTTTCTCATATAATCTGAACTTCCTTTACTGTATTTTCTCCAGTCTCTTGTAAACACAAAACATAATTAGACAGTTTTCACCACATTAATCATCCCCAGTATAAAATAAAAACAAAGCTGAAATACAGAACAAAAACCTCTACTACAGAATCAGGTAACAATAGCTGGATTCAGATAAATAGGTTAGATATGCAATTTAATAGCAAATTACACAATTATTTTCTAATTTTCTATGTGGTTAAGAAGTGCTGTGAATTATAAACCATGGGCTCTAAGCCTGGCCCTGGAAAAGAACCTGACCAAGACCGAGAGCACTGCCAACTGCGTAAGCATGACAGACATACTCAGGGTGGAAGCACAGCTGACCTGCACACACTCGTGGTGCCCAAAGCAGAGGCTTGCAGTCAAACTCAAGGTTCCTTTTTACTCTTTTTACAGTATTTCAACCTTTTTGTTCCACAAGAGATACATACTGATAATAATGCAGTTCAAGACTAATTCCCTGCCACAAGTGCTTGGTATCTCCTCAGAAATAACAGATAAATGCAAGACCACATTTATCACTGCCATAACCATGCACAAGTCTGACTTCAGTGTGAACAGTGAGAACTACATTTAGCCTCACAAAATTACTTTATGTTCCAGCAGTCTTTTTCCCCCAAGTCATTGCCATACAGTTTACATTGCAAATCCCATCTACAAATTGTGAATGTTAAAAGTATTGTCAGAGATCAGTGTTTGTATTTCGCATATATAAAAAAAATTTGATTAACCAGTGCAAATATTTACAAATCCTTAGTTTAACTAATATTATGAGATGATGCATATGCATGTAATTTCACACTGTGGGAGTGCTAAGGTTGCTATTATTTTCAAATGTATGGCATTTAAACAGAGGCAGATGAGAAAGCCACCCACCAAGAAGTCCTACACACGTAGAGAGGACTCAGGTTGATTCCAAATACGCCTGCTAACTTCATGTTTCTTGAATACACACGAGACGAAATTACTGGTTAATCAAAGGAGGCCAGAGTAGTTTCAGCAGCATGTGAGCTGTCAGCGGTGCTGACAGAAAGCTAATTAAACTCCTGCTGCAGCTCTGGGACAAGCACCTCACAGCAAACACCCAGTTCCATGACCACATCTGCCTCGGGTACACTATTACAACACTGCTGCTTCCAAGTGACTACCCCAGTGAGTAGCACAGCCTTGAACTGGGAGTTTGGAACAGATCTGGCAGTCTTTTGACAGCACCAATTCCAAAACTCATGCATGGAACTTGACCATCAATGGAGATCCATAGATGGATCCTCTGTTTTTGCAGAGGTACAGAGACCAGGATTCTGAAAACTTTATTGATAAAGTACAAAAGTGTACTAATTCACCTGGGCAATGAGCAGTGCAATAATTATAGTTATTATTAGTACAGTGCTGCTGAGGCTTGGCTTGAGAAAGGGTCACCCATATAATCTGTCCCAGAACACCCAATGCAAGTGTGACTGAAAACACCTGTGTGTCATTCATTGGGAATGCTTGTCTGTGTGCAGGGAATGGCCTGCAGACCTTCTGCAGTAGGAACAATGGAACTCACCGACCAGAACAGGCCATCAAGTTTCTCTCAACTCGCGTCATATTCCTTGCTCAAAGCTAACGACACATTTCTTCTCTCCTGGCCAATCTTGTATTACTAATGCTCAGGCATACCTTCCTGTCTAAAAATACTCTTTTTCTTTATTGCAGACTAACTGGTAATAAATTACTTGTATTTTAATAGTCAAAAAAAGTTAGGATAAATAATTATGAAGTGCAAAGTCAGGAAAAAAAGCTGAAACCACAGTAGGCTATCTGATTTTCTGAAAAACAACTTAGAACACAATTAACAAATATGGAAAAAAAACCCCCAAAATTGAAAATAATTTTTCAGCACTCTAGTGAGATAAAGCACTAGACAGCACTCCAAGTGGAGTTTCACCCTTAAAGTCATAAAGTGAGAAATGTATTTAAAGCACTTAACAGATGAAATTGTGTTTTTAAAGCAATTGGCTGTTGCTTGAGTTTTTTAACATCAAGTATATATACCTAAAATACTTGGCTGTATCAAAAAGGCATGTCAGAATTGTATCCAAATGACTCCTAGAAACAATAATGCCTATTTGCAGTAAAAAAAAAAAAACAAAAAAACCCAAACCAAAAACCCCCACAACAAACCAGGTAATTTCTGAAGCACCTCTGGGGGCTATTTAACCCTTAAATCATAAAACCTCCAGTTATATCAGTGTGTTGAATAAAACAGGGAACTTCTGGTGAACAGGTGAATACTTAAGGGCTAAAAATCTGAAACTGAGACCTACTACTTCTATCCATGTTTTAGTTTAATGTCAAACAGACTTCTAACTTTCTTAATTGTCAAGAACTCACAAAAGTGACTTATTTACATCACCAAAACAAATTAATCCTGGCCATGCCCTTTGAAATTCTGCAAATCCACTGAGACTGCCAACAAAACAAGGAATTTTGAGTGGTTTTTTTTGTGTGGTTATGAGTTAATTAGTAATCTGATAACTACATTACAAATGTATCTGCATTAGCCATGACAGTTATTAATCCAGGCTTGTATTTCACGAACTGAACGGGCAGACTACTGGGTTGCCAAAACCAGATTAAATTCAATGTAAATTGAAAAACAGTACATCTAAATACATTCTATGAAACTCAGTGTAGTACCACATTAGCTCAGTGTGAATATACTTAAAAGATGGGCAACTAACTTGCAAATATGGACCCATCCTCCAATTCCAGAAAAGTCTGTCATCAGAAATGAAGTCCAAGGGCATTAGGCAGGTAACAGGATTTTCCACTCACAAAGTGCATACAGAGGGAAACGTTCTGCCACAGTAAAATACAAATGAGGGAAGTATCACGTAGTTTTAAAGTGTAACTGATATCAACCTTGAATATAGCAGAACTTGCTGGAACTGTAAATTCCCTTCAGAACTGAGAACTTCACTTTTTTAACAAGTGTTACCTTGGTGGAGCAAAGTGCAACTCTACTATACAATTAAAAAAAGCAGTATAACCCAGAAAATTTCAGCAGACTAAATCACTGGAAGCAGTTACTCATTTAGTCCAATTCTGTTTTTCAGTAACTGATCAACAGTTGCTGGTGCACAAAAAGAGAAACAAAATCACATTCCCTTAAATAAATACAACAGTTAGAGACTTAGGTACAGGCAAAACCCCTTAAAACCCTTTTGTGCCATGATGGGTTGCAAAGCTTCCTTTCCCTCCTCCCTAGAAGGGGTGTCCCTGGAGAAGCACCTCCCTCAGACTCAGGACAATACCTGTGCACACCTCTGTTACAGGAACTTACACTTCAGAGATCAACTCTCAAATTTACCAAGAGGATTCATCTGTTTGGATCACAGTCTGTCTCAGGGATCCATAAGCTAAGCAAAAACCTTCCTTCCATCTTTCGGGGTCTTCTGTGACACAAGGTAAGGGGAATAGACTACCCAATTCATGCTCTCTTTAGCAGCTGTAGCGATCTCCTTTTAGCAGAGGTGAAGAAACAAACTGCCCCCTATTAATGCCGAGCAGAAAATCATTGCTGGTGAGCTGCAGAGGTGTGCAAGAGATGTGGCAACACAGGAAAAAAAGCCAGTGGCAAGGAAAGGCAAGCCTGGGATGCTATGGAACGTACATACAGGTCAGAGGCTGCAGGAGTTATAAAAGCAGCAGAAACGGGGATGCTCAAGGAAGAAAGTACAAGTCAAAATGCAAACACAAAACCAGTAATAAAGGAAGAAACCAGTAATAAAAGAATTGGAGAAGAAGAGCATTGAGACAGTTCATCTTTCTCATGAATATTTACATTCTGTCCATTGTAACGCCTGAAACTGGAAGAATTGCCCTGATGATCTGGAAAGTGCTGTTCCTTTGTGTGTGGAAACTCATCCAAATTCAGCTGGGCCCTACGCTTTGGAAAACAGTATGTTTCCCAGGTGCCAACTAAAGACTCCTCAGACCTTAATTAACAGTCTTTCTCAAAGACTCCACCTATCCTGAGCATGTTTTAACCCAACACTTTTAAGGCCAAGACTCACACGCAACAGCAAGGAAAGGTCAGCATCCCGAATTCTAAATGAAGCCATCCTGACTAAACTTAAACCCTCAGCCTAACCTTGTGCGCATCCCACAGAAAACTGCAGGTGAGCAGGCAGCCAGGAGCAGCAGCGGGCAGCTTAGACCTGTTCACTGTTCCAACTCCTGCCAATTCCCTTCTCCTGGGCAGCACAGGAGAAAAACATGGGCCAACAAAAGCCCGCCGAGCTGAAGCTGCGCGTAACTGGAGGTAATCTAGAGAAAAGAAAGATAAATTTACAGCCTAATTTTGGCACCCGTTACCAAAGACTATTCATCCCTTGGTGTGGCCTCTGAGGAGAAAAGCATCATGCTACACCGGCATGAAGACATAAAGAAGTCCGTGTGACTTTCTAGCTAAAAGAACCTTTTACAACTGCTTAAATATTTGCTTTATTTGAGCCTTTAACATAAAGCAAAATTACGCTTCCTCAGATAGGGTACTACAAATTAAATGTTAATTACAACAATGAGAGTAGTTTACGTAAACCATGAAATCGTGAAATCAATTAATACGTTTCTCGAAACTCTTTAAAACGTTTATTTTTACATCTAAGATGCAATCTTCTACCAAAACAATGATCTATTATTTGACTACATATTCCTGAGGTTCGTCTTCTGCAACGATTCAGGCGAAATCGCTTTTTACACATACACAGCTTAATGCAGAAATACAAATAAACAAGCCAGAAGACACATCGTACTGTGCCATGCTAAAGCCACATGGCAAACCCACGAAGCTAAAAACGTACTATGCATATGCTATTCTTTTTAAAACCTACTAGTCAAGGACAATCGGATTTAATTTTTCAGGGACGATCAGCCAGAAGCTGCACCATAGTCCTCTAGGAGTGCAGATTCACAGCACCTGAAGCAGAACCTCGATAAAACTGTACAAGAGAAAAATGCTTTCTTTGAATGACGGCAAGGTTGAAGTTCCTGTATCACTGGAAACAGGAATAACGTTCCCTACAAGTACTGACATCACTCTGCATATGATGGCAAATGCAGTTCTTTGATAGTTCCAAACAGACCCTTAAAAGAGATTTTACACATAAGTGGACCTTGCTCAACCGCAGGCTTGTCCTAACAGAAAATTTAAAATTCCACGGAAGTCACGTCATTTTTTCTCGACGAAAAAGCGCCGCGAATAAAACCTTATCAGAATATAATACAAAAAAATAAAAAAAATCTTTGCGTTTTGCAGGCAATTTTCCTAGAGAAGCAGCTTCTCATTGTCCCGGTCTGCTAGAAGATCTAGAGGAGAAAAGCTCACGGGAACGACGAGAGCAGCGGTCGTTAAAGAAAAAAAAGAAAAATAAAATAGTTCAGACAAACGCGAGCGCGGGTGCGCTGTGTCAGGAGGAGCGGCAGCGGCACAGCGGGCCGGGCCGGGCCGGGCCGTGCCCCCGGAGCGGGGCCGGACACCCGCGGCAGCGCTCCCGGGCCGCCCGGCAGCCGCGGGCACGGGGACCCGCGGGAGAACACGCGAAAACGCAGAATAGTTAGAAACGCATAAAAACCAGGTTTAAAAAGGAACGCCGCCATCGGCAGAGGAAGCCCCCCCGCCCCCGGCCCTGCCCCTGACACGGCGCCGAGCAGGCCCGGGGGGGGGTGAGGGGGGGCGGGGGTTGGCCCCGGGGGGCCCCCGAGGGCGGGGAGGGGCCGGGCGGGCCCCGCGGACCGGAGCGGAGAGGACCGGAGCGGAGCGGCTCCATCGCCGCGGCTCCGCCGCCCGCGTCGGTGCCGCCCGCGCCCGCTGCCCCTGCCCGCCTCCCCGAGCGCCGCCCGCGGGCGCGGCCCGGCCCGGCGCAGCGCGGCGGCCCCGTCCGGAGATGGCGGAGGGAGCATAAGGCACACTGGGTAAAAGCACATTTATATACGAACCTCGCCGAGAAATTTTCCAACAATTCCTCCGCCCGACCCCACCATGCACCAGGACAG
>JAWWEU010000158.1:11120417-11191848 GCA_035583155.1 Acropternis orthonyx
ACCGCCCCCCATTGGCCGCCTCCGGCAGGCGCGCCGGCGCCCATTGGCCGCTCGCCCGCGGCCCCGCCCCCCGGCTTCATGGCCGCCGCCATTTTGTGCGGCGGGCCGTGGGGCGGCTTCGCGCCGGCGGGAGCGGCGCCATTTGCTGCCCGCCCTCAGAGCGGGGCCGGCCCCGGGGGCGGCGGCGGCGGCCAAAGCGATCGGCCAGAGGGATCCGCCAGAGAGCCTCCGCCGGGATCCGCCAGCGGGATCGGCCAGCGGGAGCGGCCCCCGGCCGGCTGCGGCCGCCGGCGGGCCCCGGGGAGGCTCGGCCCGGAGCGCCCAGCCCAGCCCTGCCCTTCCCGGCCTCCCGCCGCGTTATCTGCGGCTGCCGCTCCAGCCCCGGCTCTTGGGGATAAGGACCTTGTGCTTAAAGCCATACTTAGAAGTGTTTATTCTTACGTGATTTTTAGGTATGGTTACTCCTTAACAGCTCCCTGTCTAAGGCAGTCAAAGGGTGTTTAAGGTTAAATCAGTAGGTGATTTTTCAGGAAAAGCCAGTTGCAGTGTTTACATGCACTACCACCATTGATGGGACAATATGCCCAGCTCTGAGGGGCTTACTCCATTGTTCTGGAAGACCATTTAAGTTTTGCTCCAGAATAATAGTTACACATTCTTGCAGTCATAAAAAAATCCAAAAAAAAGCTTACTCCCAAGCAGGCCTAATAGCACTTTCAGTTTACAGTTTTCCGTATTGTTTCTTAATGGGAAACTTTCACTCGAAGTACAAACTGCAGCCATCAGTTTTGATTTGAGATACAGTAACAGTGAAATACCCAAAATAAAATTAGATTACTAACTGGCCTACTCCCTCGTATTAACAGATTGCTTGTTTACATCTCTGTGAAATGCTACAACTCTATTTCCCATTTTGAAGTGCTTTATGGCATCAACGTTTTGCTATAAAAATCAGAAATACGCAAAACAATACACCATGTAAGATAAAGAAGCTACATATTGCTTGAAAATAACTGCACCACAGTTAAAAAATCAGCACCACAACACTGGACAAAGTTTTTCCACATTCTGGTTATGTGGAAGGTCCCACAGAGCACAGGGAAGAGAAAAACCCAGCCCAAGGAACTCAACTCTGTAGCAGCGTAACGGAGAGCCTTTGACATCCCAAGCGTATCTCCAATTTTTATAAGCTTTTTCTCGGTTTTATTTCTGCATTCAGGTTAAAACTTGAGTTGCAGCAGTGGAAATTCAGGCCCAGAAAGCGAAAATGCTTAGTGAGAGAAGGGATGTGTGGGTAAGGACTGAGAGGGAGCTACACAGAAACATGCGAAGATAAAACGTGCTGAGATGCTTCATGACTATTCTACTCTGAAAACTGATAGTCAAGAGGAGGAAATTCCCTTTGGCAAAAAAAAAAAAAAATCAACCCATAGAAGTTACAAAATATCAATTACTAGGTATAATTAAAAATAATCTGTTTTTTGTCAGGTAGTCAGTAATTATTCTACTGCAGACTTGAGATCTTGCAGTAAGAGTTCTAGGCTGTAAGATTTGAACAGAGCTTTCTTGTACTATGCTGACACCTATTAATAATTCTTTTAAGATAGGGATTTAGGGAAAAAAAAGGATTAAATTTACCCAGTATGCCAGCATTTTAAAAAAGTGTCTCTTTTTTATATTGAACACAGTTAAAGAGGACTGTGGTTGTGCCTAGTATTTGGTTGAAGAAATTATTTTAGAGAGGGAAATAGAAACCTTGGAGCTATGTAACTAGAACAGGACTCTACTGCAAGAATATAGCTACATTCAAAACACCACAATGAAATAAGTGAAGATAAGGATTTGCTTTAGATGTTTATTAATCCAAGGAGATCTTCCATAATAGAAAAAACAGAGGCTTT
This sequence comes from Acropternis orthonyx, assembly GCA_035583155.1. Classification (NCBI taxonomy): domain Eukaryota; kingdom Metazoa; phylum Chordata; class Aves; order Passeriformes; family Rhinocryptidae; genus Acropternis; species Acropternis orthonyx. Next base: position 11,122,319 of record JAWWEU010000158.1, read on the forward strand.
AAATTTCCCAGCTCTTCCTTTAGAGTTGCATTATCCTTGAAAATGGAGCGGATAAGTGCAAATTCTAGGAAGAGCAGTTTTAAATTTGACATGTGTATCACTGAAATTGATATATTGCATCACAAAATGCACTATCACCACCAACAACAATGCAAGATTGTTTTGCAATTTTTATAAATACATTTCTTGGAGCAAAGGAAAGCAAAGTTCTAGATAATTCTTTAAAAAGATGCTCCTTGCTAACCAGTCTATCTAGTGACACGTAAAAGCACCCTTGAAGTAAGACTGTATTCCTCACACCAAGATAAAATTCTTCCCTTGCCTTCTGACTTGAAAAACCTAAGTGTTCCAGAACTGACAATGGCACTGAAATTGGTGATTTCCCCCTATTCTTTTGTCATCTGCTTTACACATAAAGCCATCTCCCTGCTGCTCTCATATGTTCTGCCAGGAGGCACAAGTGGCTCCTCTGCCCTCAGAGCCTCTTGTACAGTGTTTTGGATCCATATGAAGATAAGCAGATACCAACAAGCAGATGTTCAGAAATGATTTATGTCAGACTGGGCATTTCCAAGGCCAAGAAATGTGCAGGAGAAGACATGCTGTAAGTATGTCTGTCACCTTTCACTACAAAAATAAAACCGTGTCTAGGGCTGACCCCAGGGGCCAGAGCACACCTGGACGTGCCCACGAATTACACACTCACCAAAACCCCAAACCAGGCCTGCCCTGTGGACTTGGCCACAGAGCTACAGGTGCACAAGTACCACTGTGGTTCTCACACCACTCCGAGGACGGGATACTCCCTCCAAGGCTTTGTCCTTCTAGGCTTTTTCACATCAGGTGCAATATTCCTTTAGTCCACACTTTGCTTGTCAAGTAGCCCTTTGGTATTCCCTAGGGCAAGGTAACAGTGCAGCTCTGGCTCAGCCTCTCCCCCGCATACCCCGTGCGCAGGGGAGGGTTTGCCGGAGCAGCCCCGAGAGGAGGGACTGGAAAACCCCCGGCAGTGCCCGGGGACGCGGCTGGCACAGGTGGAAGGCAGAGTGTGGTGCTGGTCAGCTCAGAAGGAAACCCCAAACCACGCAATCTTGCTACTCTGCTGATGCAAAAAACCACACCACACAAACCAATTTTCTGAAGACTGCATTTTGAGTATCATAATATATATATATGTGCATTTCATTTTTACAGATAAAAAGTTTATTTTTAACCTGTATTTAAATTTTGGAGGCTTACATTAAATTAAGGTAGCTTGTTTAATATCAATTGTAACAGCAGGTGACATTTTTATATAAAAACAGCCTAAAGAAAAAAAAACAACCCAAACATTTGATTTAAAAGACCTGACACCAATGATCTCAAGGCAAGATCAAACGCCAATGGATTTTTGCTTTTAGAAAAGAAAAAGGGGGCATTCAAGCCAACCCCTTCACAGCATCTCCCTGCTGGCTTCTTCATACAGTGGTTTTCATAGTGGTCCCAGAGGGAACTGTATTTTGCCTCTCTAGCTAAAATACTAGTTACTATAGCAACTTTGAAGGAAGAAAATTGTGGCTTCAAAAATGAAAGATTGGCAAAACTTCAAATACACTGTCTGGATCAGGCAGACAACAGCACACACTAATGCTGCAAGTGCAAAAAGAGGGGAAATGAAATGCAGAAGTAGTGCACCTGCACTACACCATGAGCTGGAAAAAGACTACTTTGCACAGTTGGGGGGAAAAAAATTTCATTTATACACCACAGCCCAGATCAGCCAATGACATCGTCATGTTTTGAATAGATTGCATATGTAGATGTTTCATCCACACATTTCAATTGACCTTAAGATCTTCACACCTCCTTTACTTTCATTAGAGAGGGTAACTCTTTCTTTGTGCTTACACTACACATTTGTATCAATTCTCTACCTTGTACAGTGAGATCTTTAAAAAAAACGAAGGACACGGAGGGTGTTGCTATTTTTTCTTTAGCAGCAATGAAATATCACTAACCCCTTTTTACATAACCGAATTCAAGTCACAACCAGAGGTGACTGCACCACAAAGTCACCGGGTACAAAACTGCTAGTTCATTTTAAATTAATAACTTGAAATTATTTTCCCCAGTACATCCCTTATTTTTTATTTTTATAAACAGCAAACATTTTGCTATTTTTGTACATAGGCTAGCAGGCTTGTTTCAATATGAAAGTGCTAATTCATTTACAGATTTATCAGTTATGTAGTGCTACATTAAGTGTCCAATATTCTACATATGAACAATCTTGATAAATGGAAATGATGAAGTTTAAGTAAGGCTACCTGATTACCTTATCTTATTTACATTAAAAGAATAGACACCCAATAGTAGGGATAAAAGGGAAATAAACTGGGCAAATATTCGTAACTGCCACAGGTGTAAAAATTGTCTGCCTTCTAGCTTGTACTGTAAATGAGACATTTTAAATAGTCCTGCAGCCCATGTCTATTGTGTTTTTCCTCAGAAAAAGAAAAGCTGCCTTCATGACATCCCCTCTTGATTTCGATCTCCAAAGTGTGTCATTTGAAGCTTTAAATTCAGATTCTTCCTATCTTCAAAAAACCCTCTGGTTTGCTTTCCAGTATTACGTTGTATGATCAGGTCCCACTTCTGGGGCTTTTGTCCAATCTATTTATAAATTAGTTTAGAGTGAGTTGTAGATAACATGAACCAGTTCTGGAACCACTATTGGGAGGAACACAAGCTCTTCACTACAATCACACAGTAGCAGGAAAAGTGATAATTCAATTCATTCCTGGGGCAGGGCCTCCAAAATTAAATGAAGTTGGCACAACTGGAGCATTGAATTTGTATCCTCCATGTTTTTCAATCATTTTGGATTCTAAAACAAAACAAAACAAAAAAACAAAAGGAAGATATTTTAGTGCACGTGTAGTGGGGAAGACAGATCAAGATTCTGTGACTGACCATTTTGAGTCTCTCAGAGATAGGGCTTTAATCTGGAGTTGCCAGAGAAAGAAATCAGCACCCACAAAAGAGAAATTTGCCAGGCCCCAAAGAACACATGGACAGATTATTTACTTATTTTAATTTCTCAAGATCATTATAGCCATGCTTAAATGAACTTGTATTTTAAAAAGCCCACACTTTAGCTTTTGGACACAACTGTGTAACTTTCACATTTCAGAAACGGACCTGAATGAATGCTGCACTTCTAAACTTGCTAAAGGCACCTAATTCTTTCTCAATAGACTCTGCAGTCAAATCAGTAATAGCACATGCACAAAAAAGCATAGAGATACTAGCTACATTTTCAGTGTTCCTATCTCAATTCAACAAGCAGAAACAGCCACTGAAGCATCAGAAATGGACTTTTTAGTATACACACTCCTACCCAAGCAGATAATTTTGATTTTACTAGCACATAAAGCATAATTCTGAGAGAAAACAAAGTTCATCACTTGTCATTTTCAACCAAACCTTAGGATTTGTAGCCACCTGAGGTCCACATAGCCATCATTGTAACTACCAGCAGTGTCTGGTTTTACTGTCCTTCAAAGACTACTTTGAGACAGGTTTTTACAAGCTCCAATACATGGACAACTGAAAAATTAGGTTGTACCTTTGCTACAGTCTAGATAGTGCAGAAGGTGGTTTGTATTATTGCCAGGTCAAGATAACAACACTTACTAATGCCTTACATTGGTCTAAGAGGTTTCTCCTACCTCAAAACAGTTGCAATCTTTCTGGGAAGAATACAGGACAGCTCATATTACCTAAAAAATCTGCATTCTGTCTCCATTTCTTTGGAAACAGGCCAGAAAAATGTTGGCATGGCTAACAAAGCCTGGGGGGAGAATCCCTTACAGCTCCACAGAAGACAAATCTCTTCGCACATGGAAATTCTTCTAAGCTACATTAATGAGGGAGAACTATACTCCAAATCCTTCTAACAGGATGTCCCTATGTGAGGTAGGTGGCCTAAATGGACTATCAGTGTGCCCTGATAGTAGGCAAGAATTTCCTGTAAGGATCTAGTTGCATCAGTTAAACCTCACAACCTGAACCTAATTTGCTCTAGTAAAAAACAATACCAAAAAAAAAAAAAAAAAAAAAAAAGCGCCAAACTTTTTTCCCTTCATAAAATGCAGAAGTAGTATATAATCTCATCAGTACAATGTCTAATGATTGACAGGCACCACAGTAAAACTGTATTTTTTAACCACTGAAACTGGATCCTTCTGGACCCTTACAAGGTTTGTGAGGTAATCTGGGCTGGTTTCCCAAAAGTATTAATTAAATGTGTATTCTTATTACCTATGTTTTTATTGAACCATTTCTGAACTTCTGTTTTGAAACACCTGTAGCAATTGCTCAGTAAGATACAGGTTATGAGGCTGGACTGATCCCTCTCAAAGGTAAGGGAAAACATAAAAAGAAAAACTGAACACAGATTTTTACATCTGTATTATCTGTACTGAAGAATAACATTCTAAAATATTTAATAGCCTTAATAATGTGGGTTTACAGATTTATACTACTTCCATAATTTAATATTCCCCCATCTCCCATACCATTGTCTATCCCAGCTGGACTAGGTCAGATGCCAGGAGATAATTTATCAGCTACTTGATGTGTTTGTCAACATCCCTGGGCTCATCTACATGCAGGTAATCAAATCAACTGTTTCCAAAACCAAGCAATTTGGACTATTTGCTTTTAATTCCTTGGCTATTTCACCAGGCCGTTTCTATCACTCCTTACACCTGTGGCAATGCCATGCAATTTGTGCAGTGAGGCTTTGTGACCTGACCACCTCAAAACATTCCAAACGCCTCTGGAGCGCAACACAACCCTGCTTTGATGAAGACACTATCAGGCTTAAATTGTAGGCATTTTCTGTATTGTGCTTCTCGTGCACATCCAGAGCATTCAAACAGCAGAAGAAGCAATTAATGGTATAAAGGGGGGAAAATACCATGTGCTGCCCGCCTCTGATCTGCCAGAGTTGCTATGTCCTGCAACTGTTTTCTTTGTTCTTCATTAAGACCCTGTGTCAAGGCTTGGTACCACACAGGGTTACGATTCTGAATTGCTGCAAAAGAAAACATAAGCAAAAGGAAAGTGTTGATTAAAATGTTCTGTACCTCAAAGCTTACCAACTCACTGCTGTTTTAATCAGGATAATATGATTACACAAATCAAGACATTTAAAAGCACTAATATAATCTCTGATCATTTCCTTACCACTGTAAATTCATTCAAGCATCTCCCCCTGCTCTGAAAGTTTAGTGATGGCTTCTCCTTTCCAAACGAAGAACTGGTTCAAGCACATATTGGAAAGCCTGTTCGGAAGCTTTCACCAGGTTCTAGTATACTGAAGTTAAAATGTAACGTGTTGGCCAGGAAGGAAATAACAGTTACTTACTCTGAAAAATTGTTTTAAATATCTGATATTCATCAATAGGGTTGTCTTCATCATCAATAATCGTGGAATAGCCTTCCAAAGCAGTCTCTTCAGCATCATCTTCTTCCCAGTCTTCATCGTCTCCATCTTCACCTGCCTGTTTTGCTAGAATTTCTAGATATTCTTGACCATCTTCATCAATGTCATCTTCGTCACTCCCCAACTCCTCTGAGTTAAATGCAACACACAAAAAAGGGTTTATCTCGGGAACAGTAAGAGCAATTCTTCAGAAATATGGCCAAATATGTAAAACAGGCAATGGAACTGGTAACAGTACAGTGCAGGCTAGAAAGAGGGGAGCTCATGGAATTCCTCTCCTATTCCTTGGCCTTCTCCCCAGAGACATCAGTGTGTAAGTCAGAAAGGAGAACTGTCACAAAAATGTATACACAGACAGTTTCAAATGCCACTTGACAAAGCTTTAAACTAAGCAGTACTTGTGCTCTGAAGAAGGCCTGAAATAATCTAATGAAAACATTTCAAAGGCACATTCAAAAGGGTTGTTGAAAAGATGGCCTATACAATATATATATATGTTTATATACACAAAATATAATAGTATGATGATATATATATATATATACACACACACACAATAGTTTGAAAAGTCCAGAATTCAACAGCAGAGATCATAAAGAAACTGGGCTTTAAGCAGATAGATGAAAACAAATGCCTTTGAGTGTGGAAAACAGTTCCAAACAATCACTCAAAAAGACACTGGGCTGATGATGGAGAGGTAATAGTGAATGAGAACTAAAAGCTCAAGAAGAGTATAGGAAAAGGTGGAACAAAAAAGTACATACAAGTTGTAGGCAATTTTGAACTTCATATAAAGAAGATGGCAAAAGACGGGAAAGTTTGTGAAAGAACTGCATGGAGAAGAAAGTCTATAAAGAGTAATGAAATCGAGATTATGTCAGTCCAGGGAAAAATGAATTGTCATTTTCAATACACAGCTAAAACACCAGCAACATGGGACAGTTTGTAACACACAGTCCAAACTGTACAGTGGATTGGAAGGATTCCTGGAAACTCCTACTGACTCTTTTCCCTCACTCACATGAAACACGCCCCAGTAATAACTGTTTACAGCAGCGACAGCATCCACACACAACAGCCAGCCAGAGGGGCCTTCAAAGAGACTGAGCCCCAGGAGTTAGTTTTTAAGAGGGATTGGAAATTCAGTCAGATGTAGTTGAAAGTTGTCAAAATATGTCCAGTGTTCTACTGCAGCTTTTCTTTTTTTCTTTTCCAAAAAGGAATCTCCATCAGGAAAAAAAATGAAAAATACAAAATAACAGGGAAGTTTCAGTTTCCATACCTGTTTCCTCATCTTCTTCAGCTTCATCATCATCATCGCTGTCATTTTCATGCTCTGCATGACAGGCATATGCTCTTTTCAATCCATTAAATAAAAGGATAAAAGCTGGCAGGATCTGTCCAGCAACTTGATTTAAAACCTGTGGTATTTGCTCCAGATCAATAAGAGCACACAAGCCAAGCACACACATCTTTCTATCATGAAGTCTACAAAACAGAAGAGTAAAAAAAGGTGTAAGTTTTGTTATGATTCACAAGCAGGTGTATCACAGAGAATCACCTTCAAAATTAGAAACACTTACCCCAAGAAACAGTCCACATCATTAAGCCACTGTGTTATGAAGTGATTGGTGACAGGCTCCACATTATTGGGAAAACGAAGATTTTCCAATGTATTTAATAGTAAATGAGGATTGTAATACAAAGCAGCTATGGCAACCTGGAGGCACATTGTTCGTAGTTCACTGGTTTTCACCTCTCTGGTCAGTCTCTCCAAGGCAGCTTCCACAAATGAGGGTATGCACTGAGGAGTGAGAACCATCACAAACTTAGTGGCAAAAATAAAATTTGTCTTTCTATGTTGCAGCAGTCTGGCACATAAACACAGAGAGCATGAAATGGGAGTAATTTTGTTTATGACTTCTTCTGGCAATTAAAAGATTAAATGAAAATGTGAAAATATTTAATCACGTGGATTTTGTGACACCCTGCACAGCAGGTGTAACTCCTGGTTCTATAGTATCATGTATTAAAAATGAAAAATAAAGGAAATGCATACAACAGAATTCCAGAAAAATCAACTTAATGTTTTTAAATATATACATCAGGGTCCTGAAATATTACTAACATTCCAAGAAAACAGCTGTTCAGAGGTTGAGGTTTTTCAGAGATGCCACACTAAAAAAATATTCACAATAGAAGATTTTTTTTTTTTACATTAGATTAAAAATTAAAGTTTCCAGGGACCATATCCACAAGTATTAGAAGGCATGCAAAAATGTTTAAATGGCTACTACACAGTGCTTGCCATGTGCACAGCAAAAGCACACAAAATTAATCTCTCAAATTTCAACTTCCATATGTACATAATGAAGTCCCTGGTTCCTCTGTGACATTAACCGGGATTCTAGAAACTTTCTTTTCATTCTTCTTTCAAAGCTGTGAGGTTGACAGATGGAATAACTTTCATGAAATGTTCACTAAGATTAACTTAGAATGCAATTAATCTGCTTTTTAGAATCAAGATGCTCCTAAACTGGTACTATTCCAGTTTCATGAAAACACATGAGTTTTGCAGCATCCTAAATTCTGTAGACAAAGCGTGCCCTAACTATCTCTGCAGTGTGTTAGCCAAGTAACACTGAAATAGGAAACAGAATTATCAGTCACACCACATGATCTTCTCGTCACAAAACTCACGTTAACACATAATTAATACTACAGAGTAAAATACTTTTAAAGTATTAGTTTTAGCAACCAAAGTTGTTACCAACCTGATCAATGCCACGCCCTTTACACTGAAGAATAATTACTTCTAACAGCTTTGCTGCGTGACATTCTGCATCTTCTCCAGCAACTCCCGTAAGGACCTGATAAACAACCATTACTGTTGGTAATATTCCTTCAAGAAGTATTCTCTACATAGTGCTTTGCTTTGAAAAGCTGATATGAATTTACCCTCTATAACAATACATTAACACCCATTAGTAAAGCAGCCAAATCTACAGCAATGGCTTGGTATGATAACCAGAGACTGAAAATTGCTGAATGTGGGCAAAACTAACTTGTATTTGCAAATATTCCATAAATCTATGGATGCAGAGTTTACCACAGTAACTGTATAAGCATCAGCTGCCATTTTGCAAAGCTTTATTTCCATACACAAAACAAAAACTTCTCTTATGCATTAAAGTACTGAATTTTGTAAACGTTTTATTTACAAAAATGGGATATACAGTGGTAGACCATGCAGTATCTAAAACTTGTGTTAAAGACTCACTGTGCTCAGCTAGCAGTGATCACTAAGAGGTCATGACAGGCTAATTTTCTTTTTATTATTTTTATTGTGCTAGTTTCAATATAAAACATTCCAAGAATTTACAATCAGCCCGATCAGCCTGGTTATTTTCAAATAAAGGCTGGCAAGAGTTATTCCCTATAATATTTAAACATTTTCAAAATAATTACTCAAGTGATACCATGGGCAGTGCTGACAGTTCACCATAGCTCTTATACAGATACCACACATGATATCTAGGAGTGGAAAACTGAAATCCCTACAGATTACTATTCGAGATGATAGAATAGTAACAGCATCTTGTAAAGAAGCATTAATTTTCTCACACAGGGTTAACATTCTGGAAAGCTGTGAGTTCTAAAGATTGATTGGACAAAGATAGCCCAGTTGGCAGCGACCAATAACACACAAGAGCTGAGAAGTTAAGCCAAATACAGAAACCCTGCCCAGAAGTGCCTGGTCTGAGTCAGAACAACTGCATTCTGCTCCCAGCTTTCATCACTGACCTGGCACAAACTTGGGAAAATACCTTCCTACTCCTATCCCTTTCCCTTCCATCCCTACTCCACTTGTTTGGCACACACACGGCATGTGGCATCCTCGCCACAGCAAGGCTACAAATCCCAGAGAAAGGAAACCACCTGCCTTTTGCAATATGTATTGCATGCACATATGCACAAAGTGTACTGCACAAAACCTGGTTTGTTTAATCTGCTTCAGTTGTGTATAATTTTATTTTTCCCTCTTAGCAAAAGCGTGTATCTGAAATTTTGATGCAACCTCTTTAAATTCCTTTGCAATAACCTAATAGTCTGGAATCTCAGAGGATGTTTAATAGAAAAATGCTTTAAAAAACAGACATCAAAAGCTGTTGTGGAAAAAAGTACCCAGTTTAACAGCTTATTACTTTAAAGATGGCAGGTTTTGTTACCACGGAGGAATCTACTCACCTTCTTGCACATACTGTAGATCATTTCAAGATATTTTGTGTCTGACAGAAGTGTATCTGTATCAACTGTAACGTAATTATGCAAGAGAGGCATCATGTCTGTATTGAAAGAAGAATGATCACAGTTAAGATCCTGTCTGCATGCTGTTAAAATCAGGTTGAAATATGTGTATTAATAATTACAGTTCTTGCTTTATGTTTGTCAAGGTAAGTGTGCATCTCGTCACAGATGTCTTAGCAAAACAAGCCTGGTTGCAGCAACAGCAGAATAAAATACTTCAAGTATAACTTCACTGGAGTGTTCTCCAGACATTGCAGTCAAGATGCAATTCACTGTATGGCTGAAATTACATCTACGGAACCAGATGGCTTTCTGATTTATTTGTATTACTTACCAGTAAAATAATCAAAACCATCTTGCTGAAAGACTTCAAACACAAGAGGAAGAAGCTGCCACATTTGTGCAGAAACCTGTTGGCAGGTCAGACTATGAGCCAAGGAAAAGATCTCCTCGTAGAACTCTGAAACAAACAGAATTCTAGTAAATATAATGCAAATCCCATACACTTTAAAAACTAAGCCAACAGAAGCAGAGCTACCTAATACATGCTGCTGTAAAACTGTTCCAATCACTTGCAAACAGATCCCTTCCAGCTGCTGGGTAATCTGGGGGGGGAAAAAAAATGGAGATTTATTACTAATTTCAACACTTGGGAGTTGCAATTAAACACATTTTAAGGTTAGTCAAAGCAGTTTCTATTCATACAATATAGTTTTTAAAATTAATTTGAAATGTCTCAAAATTTAGTGCACTAAATGTGTAAGAGCAGCATTCTTAGCTAAGGATTTGCAGGACAGCTCTTAATACGAGGTGTTTTTGGAACATTGGAAGAATGTCATATAAAAGAGAAGCCTGATAGTAACCCTATGTAGCAGTTAAGTCCTATTGAAACACTGTAAGTAAATGTATATATCAAAGGGGTAAACATTGGAAATTGCAGGAAGTATTTGCTGTTCCAGAAAAGTGAAATTTAAAACAAATCAACAAAAAATCAAATACCAAACCACCTCCCAAACCTAGCTGAGGATGTTCATATGACATGGGGACAATCAGTCTAAATGCTGGTCCTACAGATTCAGTCAGTCTTCCGAGCTAGTATTTACGAGTCTTTAAACAGTCATTAATTTGTTGAGGGCACTTACCTTGCATAAGGGCAAGTAAGGGTTGAGTTTCTGGTCTTAGCTATGCAGAACAGGATTTGAAACTAACCTGCTAAATACCTTATCTCTTGCAACACTGGTCATCCTGCATGTGATGTCTCTAAATATAAATGTTTACTGGTCAACATTTTAAAACTGAGCTCCTCAGGACTAGCATATTGTTATACAAACTTGTAATTTAGGTGGCAAGGATTAGCTGACAAAAACAAGTACATGACAAGCTTGCTGAGCAGCTTTAGCAACAGGTAAATGAGCTGAACTGGTCCTCAGTTTATTGTATGGCAACACTGGATTCTGCCCTTGGGAATTTGTATTATGCCGATTCCTTAGTAAGTCATCAGACCCCTGAGAGTACAGCTTATTATTAAACTCTTTAGTTACTAAAAAAACCCATAATGTATTTATTTAAAAAAACATTAGCTGACTTTGTCACAAAGGATTTTAATCAGGAATAGTATCTTTTGTACTCTGGACAGAAGTTAGTCCATTCAGTACAACAAAGCAAAATAACAGGAGTTTTCATCACACTAGAGAACTCTGCAGGGCAGCCCGGGGAAGGTAAAACAACCCATCACTGAGCACAGCCACCAGGGCTGTATTTACTGACATCGGTTCTGTCCCAGAGAGCAAACTCAGTCAGCAGAGTCAATGTTAGGAGATCACTGAACCTTTATCTGTTCTGTTTGAAGGGCAGAGCTCATCAAATCAGAGAGGTTTTTCCAGCTGAGCTGACAAGAGTTCCACCTGTTAAGAGGCCCATTGCTTCCCCTGTTTGAACAAGAACCTGGATTCCTATGGGAAATACTGTGGCAACATTTATGCTCTATTACTGCATTCATTGCATTAGAAACATGACCCACTCTGTTACAACTTCATTACATGGTAAGTACTTCACTGTTTTCTGTTTTAATATCTTAAGGGCAGTTTTTCAGATGACAATGCCAGGAACACTGCAACTATAAAAGACTTACAGTGTCTTAGAAAATACCTTTCAATTTTAAAGTAGTTTTTACTTACTTCTTTGTGATCTTCAACGACACTGAGAAGTGTATCGATAGTATTCAAGATTCCCATTGCTGTCACAGCTTTGTCATCACTTCCCTCTTCATCTGGACCGGTCTGGATCACCTGGTTAAACGTCATTGCCTGCACGGAACAGCAGAACAACACGTAAATACTGTCGTTGAATTGTGGAAGTCTGATATTCTACACAATTTAAGGAGTACTTCTGCTAAGAAAACATGAATATTAGCAGGTGGGTGCCGCATTCCAGAGTTTCTTCTCAGGATGATAAAATTCCCATGTTAAGCCATTGGAGCTGTTATGCTTTATCTATTCATAAAACATAATTTAAAAAAAATTACATTACATCCCATCAAAAGAATACACTTTCTACAAGCAAGTTCTTCTGACACAAGGTTTGACTGGTCGTCGCTGAACTAGACTGAACACTTCGCAGGCGTTCCCAAGTCACCAGAAAGACTCACCAAATGCTGTGTCATTTCTACTGCAATTGGGGTAACTTCTTCACTATATTCACAGATCATCTTCTGAATCACATTAGTAAGATCATCATTTTCAGTCTCTCTTATAATGTGAAGTAAAGCTTGCATTACAGGTCTAATGAATGGAGTAATATATTCTTTAGCTGTAAAACAAGTGGAAATGTTTGAATTAACATTCTTTAAAAAACACAGGTCAATGAAAGAAATTCAGTATGTACTTGATTCATATGCCAAAACCATGGATAGTATAAATCTTTATAGCAATAGTAACATTCAGAACAATTTTTAAATAAAAACATACACTATGAGGATCAAAACTGAAGTATGAAAATCAGAGCTCTGCAGTTTGTTACTTATCCATGGAAATGTGAGTTGAACAGGAATGGGGACACAGACATTTTTGTCAAATTACCTAAAGTATTAAATATAGAATTTATGTTTGCTTTCTGGCTTTTATGTCAGCTTCAGGAATACTAAGCCACGCAAAACCTACCAGGATAGAGACAGTTTAGTGGGGGTTTTTTAATAAATTTTAACATGAATGAATACATGCTGAGACAGATATGCTTATATGGCTACTGTATTTCTGATTCAATTATTAGGTGCTGTAAAACTGGCTTTACTGTAGCATGAAGTTGTTGTTTATAATGTTATAGTAATTTTAATGCCTTAGAATGTAATTTACAATGCTATTTATTAAAAACAATGTAAAATTTTCCAGCTGAAAAATTATAGCCAATTACAAATTCCAATGACAAGAAGTAAATTAACATCAGGAAAGAAGAGAATGGGTCTGCCTGAACATCACAATGTGAACACTTATTCCATGAAAGGTTGCTATAGCTGAAAGAAAAGAGGGCCACCTACCCTTCTCTTGGTTACTGATCAGAACCTGGAGAGCTATTGCAGCTTCCACTTTCACAGGCATTTCCCTGTCATCGATCAGACACCGTCTTGTGAGTTCTAAGGCTGTCTGGAGATTCTGGTCACTCTTAAATTTGACTTCACAAAAGTAATGAAGAACCCAACAAGCCTGAAAAAAAACCACATTGAACAAATTCAGAGCTGCAAAGCCTACAAACAGGATTATCAACTACCTGTATACCTATAACCTATGCAGCAAATTGAATCTGAAGTACCAGTACTGTCAAATAAAGATACTGTACAACTTCTTAATGCTGAAGATGTTTGAGAGTGTGGAGGCTGGTCAGTGGGAGGCTCGTCCTTCAGACGTCACTAGACCAGTACTATGATCTCAAGTTCATCTCTGGCCACAGGTTTTGTGTGAGCAGTACAGTCTACATGCAAAACACAAATAGACCCTACCACCAGACACAGATGGAAAACTGTGCACACAGTGCTGCAGCCACGTTAAAACTACACAGTAGCTATCTATAATCACACCCAGACTGATACAAACCTCTGAAATAAGTGTACAGTTTATTATGGAAAAGGCACAGAAAGGAGAGCATTTGTTAGAGGGAGAAAGTTAAAGATTCCTAAATTTTTCAGTTGGAACAGACAATGTATCTTAACAGTAAATGCCACACTTTCTTACCCGTGCTCTCATGTAACCCAGCTCACTGCTGAAGAGAGGGAACACGTGATTCTGCAACATATACTCCATCTGATCTTTATAGATTTTCTTCTGTCAAAATATGAAGAGAAGCACATCAGTTTAAAACTGTATATAAAAATATATTTCTAGTCCAGTAAAAAGTCATATATAATAAAAGTCTCAACAGTGTAACAAAGCCCTCAGACTTTTAATTTATCCCTTTAATAAAGTCAATCATGCAACAAGGAAATCCTTTAAAGTAATCAAACTTGGATCCTACATGGATTTTCATAATTTTCAGTCAAAATAGTGACACTTTTTTCCCTGCCATCCCTAGAGATGTGTTTTAATTGGCACCACATTGCTCTGGCATCAAAAGCAAAAGTAGTCAGGGAAACTTCTTGAGAGCTCTTATCCAAATACAAGTCCATGCCCTGCATCTTTTTTGCTACCATTCTAACTGAGCAAGGTTGACAATTTCACTTTATTTCTTCTATACACAGAAAAGAGTTCATTAAATCAACAGTCTCTCACTGGATGCATTTTTTTCCTTCCTTCCACAAAAAAGGGAACGTAGTTAAGCGTAGCACAGAAAATGGTGTAGTAATTCTCACCAGAAGCACAGAACTTAAAAGAACTTAAAACAATAATCTGAACTTGAACATGACTTATAAAATTTGAGTAATTAAGATGACAACAAATCCAAAACAATTAAGTTCAACATATAAATAATACCTGGCAGCAATTCAGAAACTTGTGAACTCAAAGAGCTATTTGCATTTCTTCTAAGACACTATATGTGAAAGAAAGGGAAGGAGAGAGAGGGGGAAAAGGAACCAAAAGAGCCACCAGATTTGTTATGCTTACTTTTAGGAGAATTTCGGCCAAAGAACCAATCATATGTAAAGCACCATCTTTCTTACGAGGGTCAGCGTTTGGCTCCGTAAGGATTTGGTAACAAAAGCCCATTGTCTTCTGCAGGACCTAGATTGCATGTAAGGTTAGTCAAGGTATTCCAATCCATCATCTCAGTGCCACCACTCTCAGTGCTCTGAAATGCCTAGATATATAATAATCTGCTCCAAGGCTGCAATTTGGGTAACGTTTTATATGCCTGTTACAGACACACAACATTCTTGATAGATACATCCAAGGGAAATTGGCAAACACAAAAATGACAAATAGACCAGTACAAAATAAATTTGAAATTATGACTTTTAGTGTACTATGACATGAGGGCAGAAAAGTGTAACTTTTATTAACAGCTCTTTCAGAAAATAAACTTTAGCTATTGTTGTATTTCAGTATAATCCTTGAAGAGCTTACCTCTTTTCTTTTACTACACGATGTAAACAATAATGTCTGAGCAGCAGTTGTTGGAGAAATGAAGTCTTCAAATACATCTGTTAAATAAACATGTAAACAATATAAATGTTGGTCCTTTACTACCATTCATGATCCTAATGTATTTAACATGAAACAAAACAGCAGTAATTTTCCTTCCAGGTGGTTAATCATGCTTTCTTGCTACCGATATTCCAAGACCAAAGAGTAACACGTTTGGATACATGTTTCATGTTTTTCATGCTCACCAGCTCTGTATGTGTAATTTGGAGTTTTAGGTCTTTCTTATTTTTAATATAAATCTTTTGAAACAGTAGAAGCAGATGCAGCAGTGAAGTTTTGACCTATATGTTATGTGCTCTACAGGCAGGCACACAGAATTAATTGAATGAAAAGTGTTCAGTTTCTTATTTCTCTGCAGAAGAGGATTATCAGAGCCTTGTGTAATACCTGTAGTGTTTACAGGTATGTCTCTGACCTGAGGTATAAAAGCTCCCAAATCTCTTAAGATCCTTTTTTCTAGCCACATACACACTCTTAAAGGAGGTAAGAATTTGCTCAAGAAGTCTGGAGTATTTCTTTCTTCCCCAGCCTTAGAGGACTTCATAGGTTTGTAGCAAACCCCAACAACAAATAGCAAGCTACAGGAGGTGAAATCAGACAAGTCTGGAATGCCAGGCTTATTTCTTAATGTTTGATTTACCACTGGGGTGAATCTATTCTGACCTGTGCCATGTGTGAAATTCTCTAAGAAATCCAGGGCCTGAAATACTAGCTGTTGTAAACCATAACCTTTTAATAACATTAAACTTATGTAGTTATTGTTGGCAAGACCTGGACTGTTTGACTTGTAACAAAAACTTTGTAACTGTAAAAATTAAATACTTTTACAAGTGCAGAAGCTCCTGTGTCCTTGACTGTTGCATCTTTCGCTAAAAAAGAACCCCTAAAAAATTCCCATCTTTACATGAAATCACATTTTTAACATGAGTACATTTCAAATTCTCACCAAATTTCATGCGAATATATTCATATGGGTCTTCTTGCCAAAGCTCTTCATCAGCATCCGTATAGCACATCAATGGAAAAATAACATCTTGGATAATTCCCTGAAATAAAAAGGAGGTTGAAAATAGGTTAGCATTTCTAAATCAATTTCTGTTTTCTGTCCCCTGTTTCGTGGATTTTGTTCATCCTGTCACTTGCTCATATAACATGGTAACATTCTAAAACTATTTGGACATATTGGGGTTTATGTGGTACTTTACAAGAAAGATCTATTGTCTTTAGGTAGTGTTACAATATAACACGAGATGTTAGACTGGCTTTGGATAATGGTATGTGGAGATGGTTCAATGGCCTAAATTCAGCAGCTAACACCATCTCCAAATCTGTTGTGTTGGCTGTACTACACTGTAATCCTTACTACATTAAAGCACAAAGGAGAAACAGCAAAACTGCAATTAAGCTGGCTTTGTTCATGTATCAAGGTAACCTTCACCAAACAGGCTTAAACATTTTTGACCAGCAATTTATAAGAGAAGTCCCTAAAATGGGAATTCTAGCAAGGCTAGAAACTCTGTACAATAGACTGACTAATGGACTACTGACTCATCGAAGTATTAAACCCCCAAAATGGTTTACTTGAATATGAGGTTTCAGATTCTTCCAGGTGACTGCATGTGACACTCCTTGATTGATGTAATTCAGCGTCTGCTGCAGAACTCTGGGAGCCATGTACTGCTTCTCCTTGTATTGATACAGCACCTTCAGCAACACCTAGAAAACCAGATCTCGTCAATAGCTCATACTGAGCACAGACCATTTTAACCACCATTCTACCCTCCCTCACAAGCCTACATAAGAACTCCCCTAAACTCAACAAAACCCCCCTGTTTATTCATTAGACTAAAATGGGTACTGACTAATCCTTCTACCAAATGTCATTGTTAATTTTATAAGGCAATTTGCAGCTCATATCAGGTGCTGCACATCTTTTAAAAATATAATCCTTTAATAAGATAAACCACACATACTAATCCATCACCAACATACCCCAGGGGCCCTTCCCTCTGAGGTTTATTATTCCATCTTGCCACTCTTTGGGGGGCAGAAATTCACGCTCAGCCCCTGGATTGGTAAAATACTCCACACTCACAGAGTCTACTGATTGTTGCCTAGGTGCAGCCTCGCAGCAATGACACTGAGGGAAGAAGGTAGGGGTGTCAGGAATGATCAGCAGCCCTTTGGCTTCCTGGCCTCAATTCTTCTCCTGAGATGGCATGCAGAGGGATTTATCTATGTTAAAGTCCCTGGCTCTCCACAAAGAAGGACATGAAATGGACACAGGACCATCACTAGTGATTAAATTATAGCTCACTGGGGAGCTTTGTATTGGTAATGCAAAGGGTCTTCAGCAAACTAGATTTGGCATATACATTCTTTGTGGAAAAGCTTATACAAGAAGGTCCAGTTTGCTGGGATATTTGAATTTGAGAAGGATCTGGTTTCTTAGGGGGGTTTTTTTGTTGTTGTTTTAGGGGAATTTGTTTGGTTTTTTCCTAAAAGAAGTATTTTCCCATGGAGCAGAACACCACATCAAAAAGCCCAAAGTCAGCAATAGTCAATGCAGGGATGGGGAACAGTCTTTGGAAATGAGGAGAGATTGAAGGCCTAACAAATGGTCTTTGCAGCCAGGCTACTTAGGACAAGTGGTTTTGTCCTCTCTTTTCACAAATTTAATCAGTTTCATGACTCAGATGCAGGAAGTAAAGATACTACAAGATAAAGAAAAGGTTTAAGAGTTGCAGTTAGGAAAAGCAGGACATGGGATGGATGCTCCAGGGCACATAAAATTATTTAACAGTGCCAAGGAACAACCAGGGTTTTCTTTAAATACCTTAATTCTTAGCATTTCCAAGACGGAATAACAGTTAAGGATCAAATCTGATTCAAAGAGAACGTAAAGGAAAAACAAAGTATTTTGTTAAACTGTTTAAATTTATCTTTCCAAAGACTACTTTTGCCCATGGCCTTTTGTCAGAATTTCATTTTATCTTAGTAGAGCAAAGCAACCAGTGAGGCCTTGAAGAACATGTAATAATTATCTGTCTGATGTCACCTACAGGTGACAGATGTCACACAGTCTTGACAAATGTTTTCCACACTTTGGATGACTTTCAAAAATCCAAAAATCATATATTTAGGATGTACTTTTCCTACTTTCTTCTTCTGAAGTCCTGTAGTTCATTATAATTCATTAAAGTAAGAAAACCAAAATTTAACTAAGAACTGTTCTTCTGATTCCAATCAAGGTTTTGAAGAAAACATTTACATTTACAACCCAAACACTTTAAAATAAACCCATTTATGAGCCAAATACAAGGAAATTTTACAAAAACAACTTGAAGGTTTTTATAAATTAGTTTCAAAAGAACAGAAGTCAGCAATACAGCCAGGAGAATCAGATCAAAAAAAAAACCCCAATATTCAAGGGAACTTCCTTGCTAGTTCAGAAAGTTCAAGTTACTGACTTTAACCACAGTGCAAGAGAGGGAGGTGACAATTTCTGCCCCACCAATCCATTCTTCAGAAAAACCTGTAGGTTGCTGCCATCTGTCAAAACTTTTTGAATCATGAAATCACTCCAATAAAGGTAAATCAAGGATAGCTTGGCATAAAATCCATACATCAAATTAGAAATGCTATAGTCCATAAGATGCTCTGTATATAACAGACCCTAAAACACGGCACGAGTGGCAGCCCTGAAACAGGGAGGTGAGTGGAAAGGAACCATCAGACCTACCTGTTTCTAAGTGAGCCTCTGCTTGATCAGGCTTTGGCAGAAGGCTGAAAGCTTAGCATTACTGACTCTGAGTCAAAGAAAAAACTGTATCAGAGTTAAACAGGTAGGTCTGAAGGTCAACTACATCACATAAATATTATACACAACTCTTTCAGAGAGGAAAACATTGATAGCATTTGTCTGAAGCTCATCTAAGGGCTTAGTAGTGCAAAGTGGATTGTACTTATGTGGCAAATTGATCTTTTCTTTAATTATGTCTTCACAGACATCAGTGCTTTCCATACCAATGTGCTTGAAAAAAAAAATAGTGAGGAAGAGCAAGAAGCCTTTTCAGAAAATAAAGAAATAAGAAATCACTACTGAACCAAAACTTATCCTACTCCCCCTGCATTTATTGTTTCTTACTTGCTGAACACCAACAGCGAAGGCCTTCAGGAACACTTCAGCAAACTCATTGTACTCCTTGGAAACATTACCAGGGCTCCCATACCTAGAATTAGAAGCAAGTAGGTGAGCTCAAGGGTGCAGCAATATTACTGACTTGAATATTTGTTTGGGGTTTTTGTAACTAAAAATGGAAGAGTGAATACCTCTCAAAAAGCCTAGCTAAGATATGCAAAGCCCACTTCTTGCATTTCCACCAAGGCAACTCAGGTCTATCATCTTCATCAACTTGAAGGGTTTCCTTTAGGAAGGAAAAGGTTATTTACCAACTATTCACAAAGAGCTCAAGTGATACATAATTTGAACTATGTATCTTATTTTAACCCGCCATTTGCACTTTTAGCTTAATAGAAGTATGAAATACAGCGTATCTAAAAATAAATCCCATAATACATGCTGCATAAATGGTCAATACGTTTTTGAAAAAAGAAGCCAAAGTAAGTTTTGCTATAATTTGAAAACAACAAAACTCCTGTACAAGTTACCTATTTTCAAAATTTGTCTAGTCTAGTTTAAAACACCGCATTTAGATTAACTTTTTTTCTGTTTATTTTTTTGGCATCTTTAGAGCAAAAAGAATGCAGAAATAAAAAGCCAAACTTTTTAACATTCTAATGGAATGAAAAATATTTAACCTTAAAGACATAAATAGTCAAAAGCCACTTACAGCTGGTACATCCCTATCAACAACAGTCTTCAGGATTTCTATCCACTCAGTCAGGTTTTGCTGATTTATCAACTCCAAAGGTAATGTGTACTTATATACACAAAAAAAAAAAAAAAAAAGAAAGAAAAGGAAAATTATTTTCAAATTGCTTAATAATACATATATGTTACTTTCACAGTTTGAATTTTAGCTTTCAAATCTTTGCCTGCACTTACTACCATCAAGGATTAGCAATTTACCTTGAAAACCATGCTAAAGACCTTAACACAACTTAAGTCTATATCCTAAATATCTTCAAAGGTGCTGGAGGTCTTTGCTCCAACTTGTTTTGCTTATGCAATGCTAAAGCACTACTTAGATGGATGTTGTATTAATTTCTGAAGCATTCAACAGCGTATGAGCAGTTTCATTCCAAACTGCTGTATTTACATTGGTAATTCCATGTAGGCTGGCCTCCACAATCTGTCCTCAGAAAACTGATTTTCTAACTGGTTTTCCAGCAAGCACTCTACCTCAGAGGATGCCATGTGTAAGTTCTATCTAATGCCAACCAGGAATAGCACTGCACAGAAGTAAAGGCACAAGACAATCAAGCATACCAGAAATGTGTGATTCACAGAGCTGAAGAGTAGGGAAATGATTCAGATGTAATCTAATATTGTAATATTTCTGCCATTTACTATTTTAAGGAAAAGCATAATGCTTTAATTTAAATTATTGATTGAGTTTATAAAAAGTTTATTTTTTTCACCTGGACAAGGGCATAAAATATTTTGAAGATCTGTTTCTGGATAAGGACAGACTGATCTGATGGATCATTCAAGAGCTGAATGAAGCTATCCTTCAGCACTGGTAGAAAATGTTGCATTGCAGCTATCAAAGGACTCCGCTCCTCTGGCTTCTTGTACCTTTAGAGAAGAACAAACTAGTTTTGTAGATCTTTCAGGTAGCTTTTGAATTTTAGAAGTCCACCTTCCCCCAGTGCAGACACAAGACAATTCATAACAACATATGATTTTAAAAATCCCCAGCCATTTCTTGTTAAAGAATGTGAAATAAAGCTAAAGCCAGACAGTGTTACAGTTGAGAAATACATTTATCAGAGCTCACAATTTATCAAAATACTTGTAGAAGCTGTATCACTTCACTGACACTGAAGAAGGTAAACTGTGAAGTTTTTCACAGGGTACCACTGATGTCTCTCACATCTTATCATTTAGTTTGCCCAAATTCAACAGTCTGACACAAGGAAGGCCCCAAGGGGCAGGCTCAGAGCGGGCTTTGATTGCACCCCCCCTTGAATTAGAGCCTCAAACTCCCCTGTGCTGGTGACACAGTTTGCCTATGCTGAAAAGGCGGCTCCATTTCCTTTCTCAAACATTCCTGAAAGGAAACAAAGCTGCATTTTGGAATCTTTGCCCCAACTTCTAACTTACCAGTGAGAAAGTCCTTAATGACTCAAGAGTTACCACAGCAGAAGAGGATCGTGCCCTTACTGGTGACGACAGTAACAAGGTGCAATATCACTTCAAAATTGTACAGCTTTATTTTTTGATTAAGCAATTAATATAGTCATCCTCTAGGACTCCTGTGGGAGACTTCTGGGTTACAGGATTGGGCTTTGGTTTGGTTTTGGTTTGTTTTTCAAACACATTTTTCACGGACTTTTCACTAATATTAAAAATCAATGCTCAGCTTCTTAAACAGTGCGAATTTTCAGAAATATGTAAGATAAAGACTGCTCAATCTGCTGCCAGATGGCATGTTCTGTAAAAAACACACTACAAAACACTGAGCTCCAAAATCCTGTTCAATAATACAGCTTCCATGTACTTTCTGAAACAGAAACCTGAACATAAAGATTAAATGCTGCTTAGGAAAACTCAGGTTTTAGTTTCCACAAGACACAATTAAAAAAGAACCAAAAAAGCAGCTATGCAAAGACCAGCCATCTGATCTTGCTGGTTGATTTGGAGGGGAAAAAAATGTTGAAAAGCCCCAAGATATTTACCTTCCACATTAAGAAAAAACCCGATTCAATAGCTAAATATTCCTACAACCCCTGCAGTTAAAAACTTGATCAAGGTTATAACTTTATACAGATTCCTGCCCCCCAAAACTGACAGTAGTAAATCAACAAATTTTACAGAGACCTGCCTGCACCCATATTGTTACACGCTGAAATGTGCATATTCCTACATGGTTTGTGACATGAAACTGACCCCTGCTGACTTCACCTGAACAAGCAGGAGCAGCTCCTGGCTTCAGCTGAAGTGTTTGATCAGCTAAGACTACAGACGCACCCAGTACCTTAGCTGATCACACAACGAATGTGCTCAGATCAGAATTCCTCTCTAAACAAGGACTGCTATCTTCATCACCACACACTACTACCAGTGAATACTTCATGATTTTTATCTCACAGATCTCTGCAGCATGCTTGGTTCAAGATGTTTAAATTGAAAATCAAATGAGAAGATAGTTTGATTTCCTTTCCCAGCAGGACTCGCAATTTTCAGCCACTAAAGAAACTCCCACGTGGGATTACAAAGGTCTTTATAGCATTCCTGTAAAAGTACTTTTTAGTGTTTTACACTAATCTATGTAAAATTCATGAAATTTGACAGGGACATTTTTCAAAGCAACACTTTAAATCAAGTACCTGAAACAAACATTATGCACCACCAGCGCTTTGAAAGAGTAAGTTGGGATTCCATCAGTTCCACTGCTACAATTCCCTGACTTCAGGATTTTCCTTTGCTCTGAGCCAGCTCAAATGAGCTTCCCAAATGGCAGCAGAAGCAGCCAAGCCCCACACAGCTTCTCAAAGTGCAACCTCAAAGTTCTGAGCATAACACCAGATACAGAGCCAAGAACACTCAGGTATTCCAGCCCTGCATGTAAGAGCACAGTGGGATTTTATCAAGATATCCTGGTGGGCTGGATGAGACCATCAAAGTGATCATTCCAAAGACAGTCGACTAATTTTGAGCCTCCCAACATTCAAGATTTCACACTTTGAAACCTTTACGTGTTTACTGACGCCAAATATGAGCATACAAAATGTTTAAATCTGGTTGAAGTAATAATTGTCTGCAAAAGTCATGATTTTGAAAGGAGTTTCTTACTGCTATCAACCCATAACAAACAACTACCAAATGAGGGGTTTAAAACAGCCTTTTTTCTGATCTCCCAACTTTAATGAAGGTAGTTTCCCATAATTTTTAGTGAAGATACATGAGCCAACATCTGCACAGCAAGTATGCAGGAGTATTTTCTAAAATTAGATTTCCATCACCTTTATGCAGTCCCATAGACAATTATATATGGTTACAATATACACACAGAATAAAAAAAATACATACTAATACATTAATTCTGTTCGCTTGTATGGAAAGAACTTACTCATAGTTTTTCACAAGTTGATAAAGACAAAGAAGAATTCCAAGCCAACAAGCGCTGTTGTCAGACTGGAGATAAAATCCAATCTTCTCCACAACTGCAGTCCAGCGACTAGGATAGTCATACTTGATAATATGGTGAATGCAAGTAGTAAGTTGTACTCTAGAAATCAAAGGCATGATAATAAGTTACTACTATTCTTTTAGTAATATTCTAAACAGCAAATATTGTCCATATTGAGACTTACAGTTTTGCTTAGAAGTTTTAGGTTCTGTGCTTTCTGCTTAATACTCTCCATTTGAGTATCCTTAAATTTCTACATGCTACACAAGCTGAAAACTGTTTTCCCATCTACATTAATTCTATGCTCAGGATACAGAGTGCATGACAATGATGCTTAGCACCTGACAGTCAGAATCCACAGGCAATTAATTCATACAGAGGCTAAAACTGCTCACCTGATCAGCTCAGGAGAGTGGATAATGGCTTCTACAATATTCTCACGAATACAATGTCTATCTTCTTCTGGGATGGAGTAAGGTGGGATCTCTCCTGGTGCAGTTTCACGGTCTGGCCAATACTGGGTTATCATATTTTTCAAGTAGATAACCCCTGTGAGATGAAAGTGGCAAATTAGCTGACAGCCATTCAAAGTACAAAACAAACATACATCTTGCACACAAATCTTTATTAGAAGAAGACTGATGGAAATTACTAAATTATTAGCCATTTCTGAGTAGAAGAAATACATAAAGCATGTAAATTATTAACATACTAATTTACTAACTTGATACTCTTTTATTACCCATTACTGTGATGTATTTTTAGTTCTGTAAAGAACGTGTTTTCATATAAAAATACTAAAAGTGTTGCTCTTATCTGTGATCCACATAAATAGTTGTGGAACATTTTAGCAACATGCTTCTGAAAAATCCTTTATAATTATTTTCTCAGGATTTTCATTAAAACAAAGCTAACCAATACTAATGATGACCTAAAACATCCTTTGTAAGCAAAAAAAAAAAACAAAATCTAATTAAGTTTGTGATACAGGAGTGAATGCTAAAGAGAAACCAAGGTTATGGGCCACATCAATTTGCAGCAATCATGCTGCTGGCACAAATGCCTGCATTTACCATTTGACAACCAAATCCAAACTGCTTGTGTGGCAGAATATAAATTACAGCACTTAGAAAAGTACTTACAAAATGCAAGAGGAAATCTCAAACGGCAAACTAATAACAGAGTTAGTATTAATCTATTCTACATACAAATCCTTAAAGCAACTTCTTTTCCTGAATTTCACATGCATCTTTTGAAGATTCAGAAACCAAAGGGCTTCTGAAAGTGCCTGCAAGAGGTTAAGAAACACTCAGCAGATCTGTGCTATTACAAGACTCAAGTGATGCAGACGTCAGTCTGCCCTCAGCGCGATTTATCATGCCATTAATTGCTTTGCAAACACACACAGTTTGTAAGCTGTGCCTTGCAGAAGCCATCCCCACTCCCCACAGAATGCTTTGGTTTTTAATTGGCTTACATGGAGGAGGGTGAAGTTTCAGAGGTTGTTTGCAAACTGTCCCCTTTTTTTGCATGTCATACATGTTAAGCAATAACCTTTTTGAGTCATCATCTGAATGGTATCCCCAAGCACTAAGGTAAAAATGCAAGTTAAGCTTATGCTACAACCTAGAGCAGTCTACTACACAGAAGATCCAAATAAGCGATCAGGGTTGCATTTCCTGATCAGTCAGAAAAAACCCTGAAATACTGCATTAAAAACCTCTTATCACGTAATTATAGCAACTTTAAGGTGGTGTTTGGAGCTGTCAGTATTCAACATCCAATTTTACTGACAGCAAATTTTACTGATGCAAATAAGCAGAGTTCCAAGAGACATAACTTGTTTTCTTCCACTCAATATGTTAAAAACATTAACACTTATCAGTACAAGGTTAAATTACCTCCTTGGACCAAGTGTACCAGCATCATAAACCTTTCTGTCTCCCCAAAGACCATTATACACCAGAGATAAAGGGGAACAATCACTCAAGAGCCAGACACCTTTTCTTTCTGTCTTCTCTGTTCAGGGTACGGTGACAGATAATAGTTCATGATGACTGTAATTCGAGCAATTCCCAACTTCTGAGTGTTTGCGATTAAAACCATTAGAATTTTTTAACAGTGTCTGCATGTGTGCTTGTGTCTCTACACCATTAAAGCAAATACAAACAAAAAAACACTCGAAAACTTGCCTGCCTGTCTCACTGGTAAATCCAGTTGCTCCGACATCGTGATCTGAAGCAGGGTTGAAACAAAGTTCACAGACTTATGAGCCTATGGAGAGGGGAAAAAAATGAGTATTATTTAGTCATAGTTAACTGTTAAGTTTTAGAATACTCCTATTAGGTCTTACAATATCTTTATAATGATGTAATGCAATCAATAGGATACCAGCAACTCAGACAGTTTCACAGGAGTCAGCTAATCAGCCAAAGCATTCCAAAGTTTCGTGCTCACTGTATTTTGGAGACAGCATGGGGGAGGAAAAACCCTACCGTTTAAGGTAACAGAGCTGCAGAAACCACGATGCAGGCTTCAGGAATCAGCCTTTCAGTCACCAAACATGTTCCTCATTCAGAACAAACACTTGAAACAAGAACACCTAAATAGCCAGAAAAACCTAAGTGCAGCAAGTTTACAGTGATCTTCAGCGAGGTATGAATTCATTATACAATAAGCTAAGAAACACAAGGTTTATGTTTTAAAACTAAGTCCAACTTTAAGCCTGTCCAATGCAGTTCAACTTTGTGAAAAAACAGCTTCACAAGACTACTAGTGCACTAAAAGTATCTGCAGATCCACACAACAGCAAAGCAGCAGCAAGGAGACCCAAATGGGGAGACACCTGCAGAGCAAAGGCTTCCCAAGGATTTGCAGGAGTCCACTTACAAAGAAAACAAAACGTGGGGGTTTTCTTACAATAATGAGAAATTTCACTGATACATTAAATACTGCATTGTACTTTCAATATGAGGAAACAAACCTTAATATTATTACAGCATCCTTTACCCACCTTTCCCAAGCATCAAGAACTCTAGAAACATTAAATGAATTTTGCTGGGAAAAGTGAATTGCAGTCCGTAAAAATTTAATTCTACTTTTTTAAACTGAAAACCAACATAATTTTCCTCAAGGTCAAGAGTCAATGGATATGAGTTACAGTGGGAAATCCCTATTTTACACATGGAAAAACAATTCATAAGGGAGGCCAAGGTCTGAAATTCCTGTCCATAGATGCTGTGGGACCTCATCCTGTGAGCTATTCAGCTGGACAAGTCCTGATCTACCTCATCTAACTTCCAAACATCTTTGCTTCCTGGGGCTGGACCAGATGATCTCCAGACTTCCCTTCTAACCTAATTACTCCATGATTCAAATTGCCAAAACATATTTCTGCTTTATCTTCACTTACACGCCAATACACTGTTTCCTATGTTCTTTGCAGCTCCCCTATCAAACACAACTGCACAGATCCACATAACCTAACCTGTTAAACTCTCAGGAAAACACCTCTCACCTACTTGTTACTCAGTTTATTACTCCCTACATAAAGCAAGTTAGTACTTTGAAAACCATCTAAATTACACTATTTATCAAAAACAAATGGCTGTCTCAGATACTGCAACAAATCAGTATCATAAGGAGAAATAACCAGAAATTGTCCTTCTATTTTTTCCATAGGACCAAAAGCTCTTTAGACAGTATGAAATGATGTCAAGATTCCTCCTAACTGTGTAACACTGCTCAGCTCACTCCTACAGTACCAGAATCTTCTCTCTAACTTCTCCCTAACAAATATCTCCAGTATAAACAAGTGGAAAAGGGACAGCCTGGGACATGACATTTGTACTAAGATTTGATTAGTGTGCTTGTTTTCTATCTCCTGTAATTTAAAACAGATTTTAAAGAATGAACTCAACTTAAAATCTCCCTTAAATATTAAAATACTGTTGAACACATTCATCCATCCTGTGCACTAAAATCTACAGGCTCCAGAACACCCAGAAGCAACATGGGCATCTGCTCCAAGTGAAATGTTTATTTGCAGAGTGTGATTTGATGAACTGGGAGTAAGTGACACTGCAATATGAGCACACTTCTTTCTGACCCATGTGCCTCTGGTATCCCAAAAGTCCTGAAGCAGCAAATACACTTTGAAAAGAAAAAGAAAAAACACTTGTTTTCAAGTGTCAAGTAATGGTTGAATAAATAAACTGAAAATAAAATATACTTGTTGGGTCTAATTTCTACTACAGCTTTGGGTCCTTAAAGTTCCTTCCATCTTTTCTTAAGCAACATTAATAGACACAACACATACCGAATGACATCAGAGCCTATTTCGGCACAGCACTCAATTACATGTTTAACATCAATGTCAGCGGAAGTGCTCCTGTGCTTAACGTGTTATGCACTGGAAGAAAGCTTTCAGTTTCAACAACCTTTAACTCACCTACAAATAAGGTCATATTAGTCTGCACAAAAGGGACTTAAAAGTGTAAACCAATGTCTTTCCACAAGGACTACAAACTTCGCAGATACCTTTTTTATAGTGTAATCTTGCAATGTATTTCATGTTTGCAAAGTCAAAATATGACGGACTCGTTTCTCTTTTCCATGATAAATGGCCACTAATGTTTAAATAAAAGCTAATCATTTCAATAACAAATATGGAAATAGCTGAAGAAGTATCATGAAACTAATGGGAAAACCAAAAGAAATAGAATTTAAAAAAATCTTGTGTATTTAAAGCAACAAAAACCAGACAGCAGTGTATAAAACTGCCACACTGAAATTTAATAAAATACCAAAGAAAAACCTTTTCTTCATTTGCAAAAACAGGACTGAGTCTGTCTGTGCCTATAGCAAGCTGCAGAAGCTCCCTAGAAATATAAATTATATTAGTATGTGGGATTAATACATTTTCACTTTGAACTACAAAAAATTTTAAATAACAGGACCGAAACATTATATTACCTATACCGTTATCTGTTTGGGGTTTTTTAATCTTACAAGCATCATCCTTATTAACATCTGAAGCACCACACATCAGCCATGAGGATGAGCTACTTTATCAGGTTTAGAGGTTCAAAGCAGATTCAGACCAGATATAATCTGTGCTTTTAATACAAGGTAGCGCAAACACTTGCCAATCAAAGCCTCCTCTTAATCCATTCAGTTAATACCTAAAATCACACAGAGGTACATTAACACTTCCATGCATTCTAAATGGAATATAAAGGACTCTTTACAATGACCTCCTTCCCAAGCCACTGAAAGGAAGGTGATTCCAGAGAAACTGGAATGTAGGGAGGAGCAAGGACATTTCCAAGAAGACAAGTGAGTACTAACAGGTCAAACAAAACCCCAGGTACTACAATAACCAGTCACTTGCTTCCTTGCTCTGCTTTACTCTTAAAAGAACATTCAGTGTTTTACTGGTACCTGGAAAAAACCCTGACCCTAAAAATAAGACACCACACAGGTGCCTTTCTGTATCTACATCATTAAAAAATACTGAACCCACACCTATTTCAACTATTTTCATCTTTTATAATTTTACTCCCCAAAGAGGGCTGTCCCTCAGACAGCATGGTCCTCCTCACTGACAGCACCGCTAAAAACCCCAATCATACTAAAACCCCACATATTTTAGATACATATTCTATAAAAATATGTATATATGTATTTTATACAAACATACAGATGTACTTGCTTTTGGGTTTAGTGCATGTGATTAACCAGAATACTGCGCTATACTAAAAGTGAGCTGCAAATGAAGGTTCACTGAAGATCTAACAGGAATTTATCTGGACACAGAGGGATTCTGCTGGCCCTGACACCCCAGGCTCCAGAAGAATCAGACACACTGATGCCACTTCAGTGAGAGCCACTGCTAGAAGTATCATTCTACACGGAAGCCCCACAGCTCTAGCACTGTGAAATCAGGATTGCACAATCGTTGGTATCACATACTCTAAACTGTGTGGAGAGCAGAAACAATTTCTAGTACTTTAAAGTTCTGACTTTGGTAAAATTTTGTCTTTTATTCTCTTGCTCCTTGTTTAACAAATACTCTTTAAAAATAAATATTAACCTTAGAGAACTACAATGGCATTTTTTTAAAAATGGTTCTGTCACAGTCAAGGTCAGTTTTCCAAAGTGTAACTCAACATTTAAATGAAAACAAAACCAAAACTCCTCTCAAGTCCTTCCCCTTAAAAATCGTCCAACATGCCATGTCACTGGTATGACTTTGTTGTCTAAGAGCCAAAGAATTCAGGGACTTTTCCCAAGAGCAATCTTTGCTATGCAGCCTGGCTAGCTGACGAATGTGTTCTATCAGACCACAAACCTTCCACCACTGTCTGTTAATATCAATCACTTTTCCAGAATATACAGTCTTTCTGCGTATTCCACTCCAGTTTTTCCTGGCAGAGTTGGTTTGCTAGACATATGCTAAAACAAGACCTTTCAAAAAAGTGTCATACCAGCTACGTAAACTAAAATAGAAATGAAGTTTGAAGTTTACATTAAAGAGACCAGTTAATGGCCTATGAACTATCAATAATTAATTATGATAAGGAAAAGTACTTTTCCTTCAGCAATGATACTCACTAAAGTAAGTTACATTCATCTTTAACACCACAACTACTCATATCTCACACAAAGCCTGCATGTCACTAAACGATAAAAACAAGTTTCCTCTTGGGTAAGAAGACCTCCATGCATTCTTCTCAGACATCAGGAATTTGACATACCATAACAGGCACACTACAACAGGTACCTCCTTTACTGTTGCCAAAAAAAACAAAAAAAAAACAGAAGGGCAGTTCTTACTGTATGTTGCTGAACTAGAACCTTATGCCATTTATATAGTCATTCCAAGTAGAACATGTGAATGAAATTCTTAATGTAAAGTAGCTGAAAAACTATAAATTCAATGCATCTCCACCATTCCAATTCTGAAAAAATCTATATGCAATTTTTGATCTTAGTCACAACAGGACTAGGTGCACAAAACTATTACACTGAGATAAGACTTTTTTTATAGAAAGGTAAGGTCAGGAACTGTAAGGCCATGCTAAATCAGCAAACTGCCCTGTAGCACTCTTTCAATTCTTTTTTAAGAACTCAGCAGGTGTGGAAGTCATTTTGACCTCAGGTTTTTGCAAGCCAGTTCTGCCACCTCTTATGCAGCTACAATGTATATGCAAACGTGGTGTTACGTCCACAAAAGATACACATGCACTTATCAGATCTTGGAAACCTCCTTGATGCTCATTTCATCACAATGCTGGCTGCAAGTTCGGAAGACTATCTGCTCTCCTGTTGGCCGAGAAAAAAGGAATGTGCTCCAAGCAGAGGCTTGCTAAGCACACACAGTAACTATTTGCTAAGTCATGAGAAAGTGGCAAGTGGCCCTGTCTGCTCGGATTTTACCCTGTGCTGGGGAACTTGTAATCAGGACCATAACTTCTCCCTAGTGAAGACAAGGCTCCCTTGGTTCCTTACTGCCCCCAAGGGGATTCCTGGTGTTGGATCAGCCTTGACACACAAAGCCTAAAACCACCCTTTCCCAAAGCATCTTTCATCTAGCACACACTAAAATATATAGAGGAAAGATAAGTGAAAATAAGTACTCTGGGTAAAATGTCACACTAACAACTTCAAAAGAGAACCCATGATCTGATAGTCAAAGCCAGGAAACTCCAGCTCTGCTCTTGTTCTTATGCTACAATATAGAGCCATAGGTGTTATACATGAAGACCATGTCAGAAAGGGTTAACACAAAATTAAAGAGCGGGGTAACACTATAAACACCTAGCCTAAAGTATCCATAGCACTTCAGCACCTGGAAAGCCCTGTATGAAAGGCACTGTGAAAGAAGCAGCTTGCTTCTTCCCCTTTGACAACCTTTCACTCCAAAACTCTCAGTAGTTAAGAGTCCAATCATTTAGTATAATCATTCCATTGTTATGGTATTTTTATCTACGAAGCAGGCAGTGAAAGGCACTGAACTAGGCCCTACTGCATTTTGTTAAACTGATGGCTATGGTGACCAGTCAACAAGATTTCCTTTTTTGCCTTTCCCTGTCATTCATATTAGAACATAAAAAAGCTTAAACATAACTTCTGAAAGGCACTTCTCAGTAGAGCATCAAAATTATGTTTTCCTAAACAAATTCTATTAAGCTTTGACTTACAAAAATTGGTGAGTTATAGGGGACTGCTCTTTTCTTTTTTTCCCCTAAACATTCTCAGACATAAAAATTGGTTTGTTAGTGTAAAAATATGTCTTAATACACACATGGAGGCTAATCTCAGAAACTTACAAGACATACATCATAATTAAGTTAAAAATTCCCTGGAATTACAGAGAAGAAACCCGCAAGGCAAGTATTATCTAGCAACTGCACCCTTATAAATATGTTGATATTAAAAGATGGAACAACACTGTGTATTATTTTCAGAATGTCATTCCATAGCTACATAGTTAAAAATATCTATTTTCATCACCATTTCTGGGAAGCATTTTTTACACACAGTATAAAGACTGTTCCAAAGGCAGCAAGGTCTTGTTGCTGCTTTCCAGTAGCTTAATTGAAGAGTCTGGCTCTAAGTCCTGGTAAAACACAGCTTTCCCCTGTAAGACGGGGACAGAGATGGGTGAACACCTCAGGGTACTTTGTCAGCTGAAAATTCCAGACTGAGAAGCTGTTGGACACAAGAGCTAGTGGTCTCATTCCCTGTAACTTTTTTTCACAGTGAGAAAAGTAAAAGCAAAGAGGCTGAAATACCTGCTTTTTAACATTATCTCAACTCCAAAAGTTCTCACAGCATTTTATGTGCAGACAATATAACCTGATAAAACTTTGTGAAAGAAGAAATAAAGCATAGAACAATTTATGACTTAGCCAAGGTCAAAGGAAAAACAACATAGCCTGGACAAATCCAGAACCATATACCCTGATTCCCTTCTCCAGTCAGTGGAAACTTGTTGATTGATAGGTTACAATGAAGACAGATCTAGATACTTAACTATTCTAATAATCAAGAATTTCAATTACTGTCTGAACCACCTTCTTTTCTGGTAAGGTAAAATGACCATTCTGCTGAAAACCAGACTCATCAGCTCAACAGAGACACTTCGGACAAATTAAAGGTAAACTAAAAGGTCAGCCAAGGACAACTATTAAATTATAAAAACATTTGTGTAGCCTGGCCATGTACAAGAACATTGTTCCCCACTGTCATGATCTCATCTTTACAGAGAAAGAGATCACCATACCTGTAATAAAGTATTAACTGGTAAGAGATTTGCCCTAACATTCAACAAATTTAGACCAGTATCCTGCAAGCAAATGCATAACTAACTTCAATAAAACTATGCAAAGCCAAGACCACGCATGCAACTAAAACTATATCTATGTACAAGTGCTTGCAGATTTAGGGTTTAGCAAATATTTTTTATCACAAAATATCTGTGAAAGATCAGTGATGCCACATTTCCAACAACCACGAGTTCTTACATGCTGGTTCAGCAACACCTAGTGTTTTTTAAAGGGCACATATATTTGGATTTTATGCCAATTTAGCACTTGTGTAGTACACTACAGACCATGGAGTTCTGATTCAAAAGTGCAAAGAAAAGCCAGTTGGCAGCGAGCACCATCCTTCATGCAAGACTTTGCCATCTGATGAAGACCCCGACTGGCAGTGAACTGGCAGTAATTTCCTGCACCTTCAGCAACTCAATACCTGCAGAAAATAACTAGATTTGAAGCAAGTTACTATATATGGATATGCATTAAACATGAAGAAAAAAAAGGCATTTTGGGCCCAGCTCAAGATTTTACAGATATTACTATCTTTATAGGCCATTACGTTATTTTAATTTTTGATTTAAATAACAAACACTAACATACTTTCTAACAGAAGTATAGGGAAAATACAAGGCAATTACTTTATACAAACCACAGTTAATCACTGAGTGGTTTTACAGCTCCCTATTTCAAATGTACCTAATATTTATTTACCATTCACTTATTAAATGACATGCAGGAATTCCACTTAACTGCATTTTTTTTAAAATCTAAGAAGCCATACTTTCAGTTTTTGCAAGTTTCTCCACTGCCAGCAGAACATTTGGCCCACCTTTATCTAAGCTCTGCTGAACATCTGTTGCATTAAATGAGTATCGTCAGGCTCAAAGTCTGCTTAGGAGCAACAAAGGAAAACGTTTGTGGAAAAGGCCAACTAAAGGCACCACTCGAGCTGCTGCACAGCCTTATCCTTCACCTCTTCCATCAAGAGATCACCTTTGCTCTGAGTCAAACACTAGGACATCTTTTTTTTCTGCAAATGTCTGTTAACTCCTGTGGCTGTGTCTCAGCAATAAAGCTAAAGTTTTCACCCACCAGGTGAGGTTAAGTGGAACAAAATTATAATGTTCTTCCAAAGCGGAAGCCTGCGGAGCTGGGACCTGCTGGTTTTGTTCTAGCCCCGTGTGACACGTGAATGCAGCCCAAGCGGGTGCCATAGCTATGCTGGGAACCCTGCCGGGCCCCGTCCCCGGACACGTGTCCATGTACACCCAGAGGGCACATCCACCCGGGCAGCCCACCCAAACACCGAGCCCAGAGGGTTCGGAACACTTTCGAACCGAACACCGCCAGGCTGCCCGATTTGGTCCCCAGCTCAGCCCGGGCCACTCTCATAGCCTGCACTGCTTGCAGAGTGATGCGGATCTCGCCACCTCCTTCTCCGCTGACAAATTATCGCCTTCCACATCCAAAGACTGTCCCTCCGACAGTGCCCGGCAGGGCCGGGTCCGGCCCGGGCCCCCGCGGGCCCGCACCGCGGCCGGCCTGCGTGCCCCTCTGCGGGCCGCCCTTTCCCGGCCGGGCAGGCGGACAATGGAGGCGATTCCTTCCCGCCGGGAGAGGCACCGGGGCTCCGCCGCGCCGTGCGCTGCCCCGGCCGCGCAGCCCCGCCCGGCCCGGCCCGGCCGCGCTGCCATGTGCGGGGACAATGAGCGCCGCGCCGGGCCGGGCCGGGCCGCGGGGGGCGGTGGGGAATCGGGCTGAGGGGCTGGGGGACCCCCGCCCGCCCCCGCCCCGCCGCCCCTCTCCCGGGCCGGCCGCGGCCCCGCGCCAGGCCCGGCGGCGCCCTCACCTCGTTGAGCTGCCGCTCGGCGGCTTCGCGCAGCGCCGGGTCCATGGTGCCGCGCAGGGCCTCGATGATGCCGCCGGGGTCCATGGCGGGGGCAGCGCGGGGGGCGCAGGGCAGAGGCTGCGGCCGCGCCGAGCGCACATGGACCCGCCGCCTGCAGCGGCCGCCGGCGCGAAAGGAAGGGAGAGCGCCGAGGGCCCGGATAGAGCTGCCCCCGCCGCCGACGGCAGCGGCGCCCCTTCCGCCGCACGGCCCGCCCCGCCCCGCCGCGGGGCGCCGCGGGAGATGCAGTCCCGACACACCGACACAACGAGCGCGCACCCCGCCCGCCGCCCCGGGAGCCGCGGGGCCGGCACACCGACCGACCGACCGACCGCCCGGCACCGGCCCGGGAGCCGCGGGGCCGGCACACCGCCCGACCCGAGCCGACCCGAGCCCAGCCCCGCGGCCGCCAAGCGTTGGGAGCAGTCGGTTGCTGCAGCGAAAGCCGCTCCGCTCGCAGCGCCCGCTCGGGCGGCTCGGCGAGGAAGGAGCGATGCGGGCTCACTTTCTTACGGGCGCAGGGTGCGAGCCGTGCTGGTTTTAGGGGGGAGGAATAAACACGAGGATGTGTCAAAATTGGAAAGGTTTATAAAACGTCTTGTGAGGAGCAGCTGAGGGAGATGGGGGCTTTTGGCCTGGAAGAGAGGAGGCTCAGGGAGCACCTCATCGCTCTCCACAGCCACCTGAAAGGAGGTTGTAGTGAGGAGGGGATTGGCCTCTTCTGCAGTGAGAGGACCAGAGGAAATGGCCTGAAGCTGAGACAGGAGATTCAGATTAGATATTAGGTGGTCAGGCATTGGCATAGGTTGCCCAGGATGGTGGTGGAGTCACCATCCCTGGAGGTTTTCAAGAGGCATCTGCATCTGGCACTGGGTGATGTGGTTTAGGGGTTACAGTGGCAGTGCTGGGTTGGTGATTGTACTTGATGATCTTAAAAGTGTCTTCTGACCTTGATGATTCCATGATTGTGATTCTGAAGGTGTGTCTTAGTCACAAATCAGAACTGGACTGCTTAACTTGGTCCTCTGTAAGTCGCTTCTGCAGGTATCATCCTATGAGTGTTGGAGAACTGAAGTAATTTCACTTCCATGAGTAGTCATGATAAAATGAGCAACGCTATTTATAAGTTAGTGATTTGTAAAATTTAATTGGCAGTATACAGTCATTCACTGCTGTGCCTTCATCTGAGTACATCATGCAGTGATGTAATTGAAATTATTTTAGAGTTATTTTTGTGAGAGGAGTTGATTGAACAGTCAGATAATAGAGTCAAGAAAAAAGTTTCACAAACGGCCCATCCTGGAATGACTCTGAAATGAAGGCACATATCAAACAGAAAGAGGAGAAATGCAAATACATACAGAAAATAACAAAGATTAAAAGTGATACAATTTAGAAAATTGATAAAGGGCACAATCTCTTTATAGTTAAACAGTTTCAAGAAATGCCACCCACCGTGCTGTGCTAGTGGTCTTGCAGATGTTTACCACACATGGCATTAGTGTGGGGCACAGGCCATTCCCAGCTTGTAACTTGGATGGAGCCAGCTTGGGATGGAAGGCCATCCTCTCTCAGCTGGCCCCCATCCCACGCTGTGGCCTGAGGCATACCACCCAGTACACCTCAGCTGGCAAAATCTGCACTAGTCAGATTTATCTAGAGTGTCTTTGTATATATGGAACAGCATAACAGACTTGCTTTTGTATATATTTTTTTCCATATCAGTAACTTTTCCATTATTGATGCTGGACTAAAACACAGATTTCTCAATTTCTCTTGCTACTGGTTTGTTGGTGGGGTTTTTTTACATATTGCTAAAAAATGTGATTTTCACTACGTAGCTTTTTTCTACTGCAAGTGTGAAAATGAGTGACTCATTTAGAAAACTAAGCAGCAAAGCAACAATGAATGTCTGGCTTTCTAAGTAAGCCTAGGAAACATATGGACCCAGATGACCCATGTGCAATGTACCATAATTTCGGGACATGATGTCATACAATGTTCTTTTATAAGTTTCACAGATCTGCAGTCACACTCCAATTCCAGATGTTGCCCAAAATAAAAGGTGACATACTGTAGATTTAATACCATTAAAAATGCTGCAACGAAGTCTTTTCCCTGCTTTTGTATCACAGCACAGATAACAAGATCAAATCTCATGCTCTTTGTATCAAAGGAGCAAAGCAATAATGCCTCCAGCCACAGAGAATTTAGGTGCTAAGCTGATCCAACAATTTAGGAAACAGAATATATCTTCTCTAATAAGTACTTCAAAGGACAGAGGGCTCATAACGTGCTGGTTATACATAATGCTCTGTGTCAGATGTACAGATATGAAATGGTGCAAAGAAAAGCACAATGGGATGTGAGCCATTGTCAGCAGAGGGGTTGTGGCAAGAGAAGCTTATGCCAGAGCTGTTATTGTTTGGATACAAAAGTGAGGACAACAAAAAAATGTTGTGCAAAAGAATGTGTAAGCAATTGGCCAGCCTGAGTACTCTGCAAAAGAAAACCTTGTATGTCCAGGAACGTTTGCATTGCCAAGGACATTTGTATTCACATCTCTGCTTGCCCAGAAGTAATAATAGCTAACTTGGAGGCAGGATTAATTGCATAAATGACTCACAAAAAACAGTAAATGCAACATTCAGTCGAGAGGGACATTTCATGTAGGTTGGATGCCAGATTTAAGAAGAAACAACCATGAAGTTAAAAAAGAATTTATCACAAATGTGAAGAATTTGCTGATGGGTTACATTTGCCATGGGTAGTTCAGTATTAAAGGGAGAGATGGAATGGTAAAGATCAAGGAAAACTGGCATACCAGCAGTTTGAGTGGAGCAACCTAACAGATGACAACTGACATCAAAGTACAAGGGACTGGTGACCTGTGGTGTCTTGAACGCTGAAAATTTTGTCAAGATCAAATAAATATGCCCAGTTCTGTCAGATACTTTCTTTGAACAGTATTAGCAGGACAAAAGAGACTTTAAGCCTACCCAGCACAGCACAGCAATTAGTGAGGACTTTGGCCAAAATGTTCAGCAAACAAAGGAGGCATGAATAAATATCTTGCAAGATGCAACAGATGAATTGATACAAGACTTTAATTTTTAAGGTAAATTTCAAATCACAAGAGTTTCCATTGGAGAGAAATGTGTCCCTTAGCCAGATAAGCCTCATCAAATTTTTGGTCTCAGAACAGAAAAAAATGTGTACGTGCCGCAGAGATTAGCTGCCCAGCGCTCTTCTCTGTTGTGTAGGAATGCTACATGTACAATGTAGACAACCTCAGGCTGCTGTGGGAAAGCAGAACCTCTGAAATTATCTCAAAAAAGGACAGATGTGGTATTGCACAGGCCTCGGACATGGGATGCAAATCAGTTGCAATTACTCCTGAAGATAAACATACTCTCACAGATTGGCTGTCCTGGGGTTAGCAGTCATGTGTATTTTCCCTGGAAAGCTGGAACACTAACAAAGACAATGTTTGTTCACTTTAATAAAGTAGAATACTCCCTTGGAGCCAACTGCAGAGCACTGCTTAGCATGTGTGCCTTTCAGTGGTACTGAACTCTTTACTGTCAATGGAAAGCTAGAAGCCTAAAATTGTGTATAAAGGGAGCACAGCTATCAAAGATCCTTCTTGTCAAGTTTGGATGCTTTCACCAGATGTGTCAAAAGAATTGTGCATTAATTTTTGTGCCATCTACATATTAAAAAAAAAAAAAAAGACAATAACTGATTAATGCTGCTATCAGCTGTTCTGTGCCAGAACAGATAGCAGCCAAATTGATTCCAGCTATGCAGAGTGTATTCCTGCA
Source organism: Acropternis orthonyx (assembly GCA_035583155.1). Lineage (NCBI taxonomy): Eukaryota > Metazoa > Chordata > Aves > Passeriformes > Rhinocryptidae > Acropternis > Acropternis orthonyx. The sequence continues at coordinate 11,161,104 of JAWWEU010000158.1, forward strand.
TCAACAGCATTCCAAATATCAACCCAGGATTTGGAAAAAAAGCAACTTGTATGTGAAGGTACTTACCAGTCCTACAGATCCAAAGGGAATTTGAAATAAATATAAAATTCACTGCAGATCATTGTGAGGGCTACATAAGAGTAGCAGAACAATCCTATGTAGATGGGACAAGCTGATAACCTAAACAACAAACAGAAATGCACTTCGATGCAGCCAAATGCAAAGTTACACATGCTAAAAGCAAAATGCAGACTGGAGGGATTATCAGGGATACTACGGGCATGCAGGTTGACATGAACTCCCACCAGGACATTGTGGCAAAAGACTTATCACAAAAGAGGGAGTGGGGAAGTGATTTGTCCCTCACTTTGGTGCTGGAAAGATAGATGCTCTATTGCCAGAGAATGGCACTGGCATTTACGATTTTTAAGTATTTACAAATTGCAATGTATAAAATAGCCCCCAAAATTACTTGAGATGAAGAGTTTATTCTCTATTTGAAATGTCCAAGTTAGGTTTAAGACAAAAGTTGTGAAGAGTCATTATTACTGTATGTCACTACTATCGTGATGAGATAAAGCAGAGATTTAGCAGGCAGTGTAAGGGAGGTTCCTTGTGGAACAGGATGCCATAGCATGCCCACCCTGTGGTTTCACAGCTCCCTTTAATCCTCTTCAGTCAGCTGGGAGTTGGCTTCGCCTCTAAGTTAAACTTTGCTGAAATTTTGTTCAGGATGGGTGTGAGGAAGGCACTAAGCTCCTTTATGTAGCCATGAGCTCAGCAGTCGCTTCACCCTGCCAAAAAAAGAGCAGGAGCTATCCCCACCCCCTCCAGCCAGATGGCAAGGCTTGAGCAGATGCTAAAACCCCATATTCAAACAGGTTTCCCTGGGGACAGATGCTGAAAACAAGATTTGGCCATTAGCTGGTGGAAGTGTATGCAAGTGGAACAGCAGGAGTAGAGATGCTCAGATGAAGCAGCAAAGGAACACTCACTGTAATACAGCCAAGGATATTAAGGTCCTGAGTAAATGCCAAGGCAATAGAGATTTTTTAGAGCTCTTACACCAATGTTTTATTTAAAAAATAATTTAAACACCCCACAAAACAAACAAACAAAATCAGAGAACACAAAAATCTCTGATGTATAATTCTTCTGCGTTCAGAAAAACTGGACTTCTTTATAAATGTCTCTTCAAAGATGCAGGACTCCCTCATCAATTCTTTTAACAGTTAAGTCTGGGCAGCAAGGTGGGGGAAAAGAGCAAGAGTGTCTTGTCAAGAAGACAAGAGTCAGTACTGAACAGCCCTTTAGTGAAGAAAGATGTAACAGGATCAAATGTCTAACAGGTGAAACTAGAGAGTCACTGAAAAAAATTCCCAGTGGCACTAATCGGTACTCTCTCTCAATGTTTTCTACGTGAGACTGGATGCAGTTCTGGAAGATATGTTTTAGTGAAAACATGAGCTGTACTTCAGTCAAACCAACAAGATTAGGGCTTTAATAAAAAAAATATGGGCATAAAACTTGAATTGCTGCTTTATACAAGATGTTGGGCTAGATAATGTGATCATAAACTGTATAGTGTTTTGGGTTTTGCTGTTTGCTTTCAGTTAAGTCTATCTGCTCCTGAAGACTCAGTTTCCACAATGTGGAAGTCCAGCTAGCCCAGCTAACCTACTCCAGGCCCTTGGGGACAGGCAATGGAGCAAGAGTGTCTGTAGCTACAGCAGTTTCACCTCCTCCTCCTTCCTCATGCACTGCTTTACAGCCTGTATATTTATATTTCATGGCCCTTAGGGAAAATGCCACTTACAAAGCTGCAGAATGGTGGATCAGTGACACCCTGGAGAGATAAGCAGGAGACAGTAGCTGGTGCTTGTGGCACTAAGATGGCACTAACAGTTCATGCTCTTTTCACGTTTTTAATTCAGTTGCACAACCACAGGAGTTACAAAGGCATCAGATGGAATGGGTTATATCACTGTGAAATAAAAACTCGTGCTGAGGATCACAGAATTACTGCAAGTGATAACATGACCTCAGAATAGTGCCTGTGTTCCCCAAGAATGTTGTCTCTTTATATGCATTATGGGCACGGGTTTATTTTATTTTTGAAAGGAAACAGGTGTGTCCTTCCCTTACCATTCCTTAAGTAAGACCCCAAAATCATCTTGTTTTTATGATCATTCCTAAAATGGACACCTGTGAATCAATTGTAATGCTGATTTCACAGTCTGAGGAAACAAATTTATAGAAAATAGAAGTATAAGGGATATACATCCATGAGTTAGTAGTGTTCAAACAGATGCTGATTTTTAAAACACAAGCTTTCTAATGCAGTTTTTACAGCCAAGATGCAGCAATAAATTGAAATTTTTCAGAAGTAGTTGTGAAAATGTTCAAGCTAGGGAACAGGCAAAAATTTCTGAAACTTCCTAAGAGTAAAAAAGTATATTTAAGCTATAACTTTAGTTGTATAATTAAGTATGCATGCAAGTGAGGCTTATGCAAGCTATATGTACATTAATCAAACTACAATATTTAATTCTATTTAATAAGACAGAGAGTTCAAGTTAGTCCTGTTTAGAATCATTTTAGTCCTTATCATCATATCCTATTTCCAGGATTAAGACCACAGTTTTAATTGTATGTTTGTGATTTATTATAAAAAAGAAAACACGTTTTTGCTGGCATGGCAAATTATTCTTTTTTTCTTACTTTTCCAGCTTTTCCAATCTACCTTTCCCTCTGTCCTTTCTAAACTTGAGAAGAGAGTTATGTGTACCACTAAGTCAATATAATGAATAATAGTTTATCTTTAGATAAAAGACTAAATTGAATCTTTTAAAACTTTCTTGTTTATTTTTCACAAATAACAAGTTAAAGAGGACAGCCCAACATATAGCCTTAAAATCCATTCTATGCCAAAATTTTAAGATTAAAATTTAGGCCAGGCAACTAGGTACATTCTCTCTACTCCCTTCCCCATTTGATATGTAAACATTTTTTCTTTCAGAAAAGCAAAGTACATGGACAGTAAAGTTAACAAATCTCTGCATAATACAGGGAAGTAGGTAGATAGGAGTCTTTTATGCAGGAAAAATGCACAACCAGTTTTGTTGCTTTACAGAATATATACCTGAAATAATCAGAACTGTGTTAGAAGCAGAAGAGGTGGGTGAAGACTCAGAACTACATGGCCAACTGTGTTTCTTGGGTATCATTGCAAGGAGAGGAGACTGCAGGGTGAATTCTCTGTCTGTTGGAGAGGGAGCATAATAAAGGCAGAAGAAAGACCCAGGAGAAGGCAGGGAAATGCTCACAGCTGACTGGGAGAAAAACTGAGATGAGATGCCATTTGTGAGCAGCAAATAAGCTGGAAAGTTTATTTACAAATTCTAAAAGCCTTTCTGTTTGACTCCTGATATACTGAGTGAGTCACAACTTTTCATACATATTTTTAAACAAATAACATTTCATAAAAGTACCTTACTCCTTCATGAAATTACTTTGCTATTAGAAATAGCTCTATAGATCATAACTCTGAGAAGCTGCTTATGTTAAGAGTCAAAAATAAGCAATATTAGGGTTGAAAAAGTGAAGATTTCCTAGGTAAAGCAAAGAGAAATATGAGAACTGTATTAAAAATCATTTTTATAAGACCAGATTATTTTAATTTTCTTCCTTTAGTTGCATTTTAAGGACTTTTATTAAGTGATACAGCATTTTTTTCTTTGCAAGTCTTTACAATTCAGTATTGATGTACAAATGGGATAAATATGTTTTCTATTTGATTATGTTGTTTTAAATACTAGTATTTTATAATTTAACAAAAGCAGTACTAGTATTTTTTAATTCAACAAAGGCAGTCATAATGCTGAGGAAGAATAAACATAGGACTCATTCTGACCTGTGTGTAGATTTCTAGAGAAATACAGATATTAAAACAAGTGGTGAAACTGGTATTACTCAACTTTACCTGTGCACACGTGTTTCCTGGTGACTGTGGGTGCACCACTAGCTGTTTACGTGGGATAGAAGATGGGTGAGCTGCAGTGTGTGTATGTGCTTCCCCTGCATCTGCCTGTGACACACCTACACTCAGGGACACAGCTTTATCTGAGTTATCTCCCACAGGAACAGCAGCCCAGATGCAGGAGCATTATCTTTGACTGAGGCTGGCTGAGTTACTACAAAGCTGGCCCACAAATTCACCCTCCTGTGGCCTCCAGGCTATTGGTAGCCAACAGCTGGATTAAAAGTAGCTCAATTAGCCTGACCTGTGGGATAAATACACCTCATGATTGCTGCATGCTCATTCCAGTGCCTGCAGCAGCAAGGCAAGGCAGGGAACACAAGAACCATATTGCCCATGTCTTTGGCTGAACAAAACTCTATGTCTTTTCCATGTATTTTGTGAAGTAATAAAGTGGAAAATATTTGTCCCTCATTTCACATTTTGAAGGCACGTGAATGATTCATGCAGGACAGCTTTGTGTTCTCAGGATAACAAGGGAGCTGTGTCAGCTTCCTCTGAGAGCTTCTCATACCTTCTTTCCTGCTTGCCAGCATCCTGCTGTTCCACTCCTGGCCTTTCCTAAGCAAGATTCCTCCCTTCGGAATGTGAAATGAATTTTCATTCATGTTTCTGCGGGGTTGACAAGATAAAATAATGAATTGCTACAGCTAAATCAAGGTTAAAGTTTGTTAAAGTATTTGCATGATACTGTATCACCAGTACAGCAAGTAATTCCACACAAAAAAGCAAACATGCTGGTTCAGCTACAATAAGGATTTCTACAGAATAATGGCATGCCAGCTTTTTGTAGTTCTGATAAAACCACTTATCAGTCTTCCTGTGGATTCCTTTTATTTCCTCTGTGTTAGTCCTGCTCATTCAGAAATGATTACATCATATTAATTAATAATGCCTCACACAAGCACCTGACATTTCTTTTCTGCAGTCACTGGTTTTAGCCTGTTTTGTTGCAGGACATGGGCCAAAAAGATCCTGTGGTCAGTCTGCAGACAAAAAGGAACAAATACTGTGTGCAACAAAAAACACGTGTGAATTTCCTTATCACAGATATCTGCAGATCTGGATTTCTGCATTCAGACACCCTGTTTGATGGGAAACTTGTCTAGGAATGGGTGCATAATGTTCAAGACTGAAATGAAGAGGCTTCCTTCACAGAACTGCCTTAGGTGACAGCAGTCTATTCTTATCACACCAGCCCCGTTTAATCTCTAATCTGATTAACAACTGACTCTGTGATGCTCATTTATTATGATAGTAAGTGCTATCAGTCATATTATAGCTTTTTCAATTAATTTAATAATTTCCCATAGGAATACACATACAGCAATTAATTTCTCAGAATGTTGGCAGCTTTTCTAGAGTGTTTCAATGAAACACATTTTGACCCTTTTGGTGTTGCTCTGAATTTTAATTATTTTCCATTGCAGACTACTGGTTTAATGGTGACCCTAATATATTTCATAAAAACTAACTATGGGTGTGGTTGCATATGGCAAGGGTGAAAGGTTTGTTCCTTGTGGATTGTTTATTGGCCCGTTCATTATGGTTAGTTTCTGCAAGAACTTAGACCTTAGAGGCCAGATCAGCAGACAGTGGGCACTCTCACTGCAGACATTTTGTGTCTCATGGAAAAAGCAACCTAGGAGAAAATATGGCAGGACATTTGCACCTATTCTGATCAGATCATGCATTCTTAAATTGTGAGTTGTGAAACACATCCTAATAGGAAAAGAAATCCACTTATTAACTTTTTCCCTTGTGATCTCCAGAACAATCCATGCAATTTATTTGAAGGTTGTGGGAACTCCTTACAATATGAGAAATATTTAGAAGTTCTAACCTTTATCACTGGAAGTTTTTTGGGTTTGTTTTTGTTTTTTAACTAATACTGGGTTTTCCTACTTTTCCTTTTTCCTTATCCTTCTTTCTTCTACAACCTGTTTTATGCTCCCATATTACCTGTACACACTTATCCATCTTCCTTTCCTCATCAGCATTGTTCTTCCACATTTCCTTCCTGAATCAAGTGTCTTAACTACTATGTAATTTTTTTTCACAAATCTTTGTCTGGTTTTCACTTCCAAAAACCCCCAGATCTTACCTCTCATCCTCCTCTAAGAGAGAAGAAATTTTCAAATCAAAGTAGAAACTCTGACCTCTCTCATCAGATTTTCTGCAACCCTTGAGCTAAACCTGGAAATGAAGCAAAGGATCAACCAGCCTGCAGTTTCTGCCTGCTGGCCACCAGCCACGAGCTCATTGACAGCTGTGAGTAACTTCTGGCCAGGCTGTTTCAATCTGGAAATTATTAATTCTGAAAAGTAAGGTGCATTTAATTTTGAAAAGTCTTCATTCAGATTTCCAGTGTAAATTGTGGGAAAATGCAGAAATAAGCCTGACCATACTGTTCTCCTGCAATGCTTTCTGACACTTCCTCTCCTGAGCAGGGGCACTGCCTCTACTTTCAGCTCTTTTTGATCCCTCTGTATGCTGTGCTCACACCAATGCTGTGAGCCTATTGTGAGCAGAAGAAAGAGCTTCTCTGTGACTGAGTGATGAACTACATATTCTTCCCTTATCCCACACATATACATGCTCACTTTACAGGATAATGTCTCTGCAGTGATCCTTTGGTGATGACAAGAGATTCAGAAGCCACACTAAAAGCACCTTGAGCTGTTGATTTCATAACAGTTGGAGCAAGGGGGATTAAACCAGTGCCACTGTCACTGGTAGCACTAACCAGAACGGTGTGAAAGGCCTTGTGTCATGTAAAACATCCTGCTCTGAACATCAGACCAGAACCATGTTCCCCTTGTGTGACATAACATTGTTTACCAAGTTATGTAGGTAAGAGAGAAATAAATTCCCAGGACATCCCTAGGAACACAGTGTCACATGACCCAGTGCTACACTGAGACATTCTGAGCCTGAATTTCAGAGAAGCTGAGGTCACAAGTCAGATACTTGCCATTTGTGAAAAGTATTGTCTTTATAATTTCTCCTTTGCCAGGAATGCTACCATAACATTGCTTAGGGCATTCTGTTATTTAGGTAATTAATGAAAAGACATGCAAATCCTTCCTAACACTGAAGCAAGCACTGTTATTTTATGCTTTATTGGTCTGGTTTTTCAGAACTATGTGCCTTTACTGCTGATTTGATCCTCCTTTTCCAAGCCAAATGTATTTACCAGTTAACACCAAAGGATTATTGAAACTCAGAGCCCTCAGAGCAGGACATAGACAATGGCCTCTGGTAATTTAACCACTCAACTCTGCAATACCTTGAGGCAATTGGCTGTTGACATTTCTGCTGAAAACCCAGTTCAGGTAACCAAGTAGTGTGTTGTGTAAAGACCACATTCAAAGAGCCACAGAATAAACTAAGCTGAACTGTTCAGATCTCAACAAGTTTTCGTTTTTAACCTTTCACAGTGTCTACTCTTTGCTTTGTATCTTATTACTTTCAATTATTTTTTTATAATTCTACTTTTTCCCCTAGCTTCCTCCTTAGCATTAGGGGACGGAGTTAGGACTTCAAATCAGGGCAAATTAGAATAAAAGGAAGCTTTCTTAAGACAGTGCAACCTGCTTAGCCTGCTTAGTCAGCAAACAAAATGCAGGAAGGAAATGTCAATTGACAGGTATAGTGATCTCAGCCCTTCTGTACTTTTTAAGAACCTGGAAGTAAGAGGAGACCATGCAGGTCCTGCGGAGTTCCAGCGGGTGGTTCCACTTAGGCCTTTTTGAGGATCATGGAAAAAACAGGTTAAAAAAATCTTGATTGCACTTTGCATCATTAATTTCTGTCATTACTCCAGCAGATTAGACACTGTCAAAGCTACACCCCACAGTGTGTGTTCAACACTGAGAGGTGATCTGAAGCTAGCTGTGCTGACCAACAATGTTGGTGCATTACCTTCACATAAACCCCGAGATTTCCAGGTAATGTTACGAGCCCACATGGGTGGATACTACGGGGTGTTTACATCAGGAACAGTGACATGGCCCACAGAAAGGTGACAGTAAATGATGGGGCTGAGACTGCATAGAACAGGCTGCTCAAGTTCAATATTCACCCCCTCCCTCTTGAATTTGTGTGCCCAAGAACAAGAATCAAAAGACAGAAACTTCTGCCAACACCCCAATATATATCCTAAGACTCGGTTTAACTGAGCAGAAACTTCAATTACACATTTGTGGAGGTAGAATCTGTAACGGCATCTAAAGAGAAATTAAAATGGGTCTTTGATCAGATTAAAGATAATGTTTTTATCATCATGGAATAATGTAGAATAGGAAGCTTTTGCTATGTCACTGGAAGAAGTTATGTCACTGGAAGAAATCCTTGAAGGACCGTATCTCTCCTTAGAAGGAATATTTGATTTTTCAGCTATGTTAGTATAAACTCAGCTGCAGATGGGTATAAATTGCATCATTACATTTAACCCTACCCTGGTATTAAATATGAATCATGACTAATGGGTGTATCCTGGAATAAGAGCCTGTGCATTCTCTATGCAGAAATTTACAACTGTGGTAGTTACCACAAGTGACAAATACCAGCTTATAAATACCTCGGCTGCAGAGAAGCGCTGCGTGGCCGGAGTCTCGCGCAGCTGGTTTGGAGTCAGGCAAGGACTCTCCTCGCAACTCCACATCCCCCTCTCCTCTCACCCTTCTATCCATCCCGCTTTGGCCTCCCCTGGCCACGCTCTGCTCCGCTCCGTGTGGGCTGTGCTGTGCTTCACAGGTGCCTGCCGAGAGAGTTGAAAGAGACACGGAGCAAGAATAAGGTGCTGGGAATATTTTCTTCCTTTGGAAATACTTTTGCTTCCCTGAGATTCCCTGTACTGTGATGAGAACTTCCTCTTTGATGGGTATTTTTAATAAGAGCTTTGACTTTTTAGAGAAAGTGCTTTCAAGATTGGGGGAAAAAAAAACTTAAAAAAATCAGAAGTAAGGCCTCTGAAGGCTGGAACTACATTTAAGGAGCCTGATGGAGCTTTCATGACCCTTAGCTGGGATGGCATTATTAGAGCGTATGTTTCACTCTTAAACTGCAGGAAGACAAAACAACCTTTAATTTCTGTCTTTTTGCATTCAAATACAGGATATGAGCAGACTAACCAGAAAAATTTCTTTCCCCATTTCAGGCACACCACTGGCATATACAATAGGAAAAAAGAAAAGGAGCTGGCTGTTTAAAGTGATTTATTAACTATTAATTAGGAAAAAGAGCTGCATCAGAACTGACAATCTGGCTCTTATTTTTACCTTTTGGAATACAAACATCATAGCTATCTAGTTTACTGGATTTCTTATTAATTAAGCATTAATGAAAATAGGTACACACTATTTAAAATGTGCATTTTGTCCATTTGTACATAAATCTGTGTACAGTGTGTTGTCTGTACATATGTCCCCGAAATGTACAATTGTACAAAAAATTGACAATATGAGTTAAAAACATACCTTCTATTTAAAAAAAAAAAAAAAACCAAACACGGAGAAAACCAAATCTGAATACTTATGATTCCTGAGCTCAGACTCAACTCATTTTAATGCTTACAAGTTTTGCTCTCACTTTTTGTTTAATTATGTTTTTAGCTTCTGTCCTTGAGCACTGACTTTCATAAATAAAAGCTTTCATTAACTCCCCTTTGGGCTCCAAGAAATTTCTAGTCTTTCATTTACACAAACAGAGCTATCCAGCTACAAGTAGGTGTTTATTTCTATTTATCTCACTTGGTCACATTTTTCTATTAATTTTAATCAGTGCATTTGCATTCCATCCTAAGTTGTTTTCTGTGCAGATGCTTATTCTCCAGTTGCATCCTAAAACTCTTTATTGTAACTAATGAAAGTATGAGCTCAGTAAAACACACAATCCCCTTCCTTGCAAAGTAAACAAGTTTATTTGGTTTAAATTAGAATTTAGATAGAATGACAATAAATGCTGGAGGTTTAATTTCGGACAAGTACAGCTTAGTTTACATAGTACTCAAGCACTTTTAACTGTACTCCAGCAAAGCCATACCTCAGGAGAACTGAGGAGAAGTTGACTCTTTCAGAAGCTCACAACTCTGTTAAAGCCTCTTTGTATATGAACGTTGCATCCACACAGCTAAATTAATTCCACAGCTGTGCTCCAAGAGCAAGGCCTCTGGCTACCCTCCCTTCTGAACTGCTTCAAGCAATGTACTCTGGAGTTACTGGCATTACTGTTGTGTTTGGGAAGCCACTGTCACCTCAGCAGGTGACACCCAGCACCTGTGCTGAGAGACAACTCAGCACCATCACTGAGCCATGACCGACTCAGAACACAGTCATTTCTTGCCTTCTTGCCATATTTATATAAAATAAAATTTTAAAACAATGCAGTTTGCTCTGAGGTGGTAAGAAATAACAAAATAATAGGGGAAGGCAGGAGGAAAGGGTTCTAAATCTATACTTCTCCTCAAGAAATTATATGTATGATTTACTTGCTGATTAATGCTCCTGTTTTTTATCATTTTCAGCTAGAATCTCTCAGGAGTATGATTGCTCTCAATCTCTCTTCCTCCTTCCTCTTGCTGACAATTAGCATGACTCAGTCTACAAAGCATCGTCAGGCAATGTTAGTGACTCAGCCATGTGACATGAGTTCTATCAGTCCATCTAGGCGTGATTTAGAAAAGAAGCAACTATCAGTTTTTGTGATGTGGGAAGACAACACTTTCAATCAGACAAAAATAAAACATTTCATCCAACCACACACAGAAGGAAGTGACTTCATATAGGTGACCACTTTGCTGCTGCTGTGGTAGTTGTCAATGTATTTTGTTACTTTCCAACAGGTCAAAAAAGCTTTCTTTTTGGTTCACAGATAATTTGAAAGAACTCACATTCTGAGTTTAAAGTATATTTTAAAAAAAACATTTAATGTAAAGCTTGTGGGCACTTGCCTCATTCAGTTTCCAGCCTCTAAGTACAGAGTGCTGATCCCACTGGTAATGCCACTAAACAAACTCCAGCTGGAGACTGGGGCACTTCTCTCATTTCTCTGCTGGACTAAGCAGTGTGTTCCCTGTCAGGAGGGGCTAAGAAAGATGCTCCAAAGACAAGGAAGGTTTTATGTTGTTTTAAGTTATACATTATGTATAGGGGATACTTTATACATGATGAGAGTAAATCTATTTTCAGTCCACAGCTATCGTTCTCTGTACACTGTGGAGTGAAACTGTTTCCAACAGTGCTGATCTCAACCATGTGTCAAAAGTTTCCTTGATACTCACTGAATTCCAGTTACCAAAACTCTTCCTCCTCTGAACACATAAAGGATGAGGCCTATGGCAGTATTTTTCATTCTTTGCTTCTTTCCAATAAGTGAATCTAAGTTAATCTTTTAAATAGAGTTCCTGAGTTGTTTTATTTACAGAGCAAGTCCTAAGGAACATTTCTCAGACATGTCTTTTTTTTCTGAGTGAATGCAGGGGTTTCTGCTGATATTTGTTAGGTGTGGACATCTTTGGAGAGGACTATTGAAATTGTCAGCAGATACTAAACAGCACTGAAACTAAACTAAACTAACTGAAAGTTTCAAAGTTTAGTGAAACAGCCAACAGATTCACAATGGCAGTACCTCCCCACCAAGGGGAACCAAGAACAGCAAAGAACAGCATAGAGTGTGCTGATGGTCTAGTCTAGCAAATATAATTGGTGCAGGACTTTTCAACTTTAAAGGGATATAGTTAATGAATCCTTAAATTTCACTCTGGTAGCAAGTCAGAGAGCTGGAGCTCCCTAACAGTGAGTTGATTAGCATTATCTTCTCTATTTTTAATGAGACATGTAATAGCACTGTGAACTTACTGCAGAATCAGCATCCTGGGAATCATCTGCAGGCCATGTGCTTTCTCCTAAATGGAAGGGAAAACATGGAGCAAATCTGTGTTGTTGAAATTGTTTGGGATTTGTGCCCCACCATACAATTCACTACACCACAATGAGAGATAGCCCTTGCACCATTTACAATCTATCATTTTTAAATTGTGGTACATATTTTATTTATATCTTTCAGAATGTGCTTTCCCCCTCTGTTTCAGGATGACTTGGTAAACATTTCTCTGCATAATATTTGATTTACAATTTTATTTTCAATGTTCTTCAGTTTAGTGTTTATTTGATGCTTTGTCAGAAGTTACTCAGACAAGAATGAAGTCCCAGTGTATGAATCATTTTACCTGGAGTATCAGAAGCAATGGGAGAATCAAAGAGAGATGACAAACACGATATGCATTTACAATAGAGGAAAGAATGCTATTTTCTACTGTGTCAGCAATTCCCATCCTGCTAGTATGTACAATTTTCTACTGAAAGGGTTTGAAAAAACAAAGCATTCTGTCATCTGGCACCAATGCCCACAGCAGCAGGTTTATAGACCTGACTGGCTTCTCAGGACACTATCATTCCTGAAATATCAATTACAAATATTAAAAGAGCAAAATTACATGATTTAATGAAATAATCTAAAACAATGTGTTTCTAAACCTAAGAAATTCCAAGTAAATTAAAGCTTCACACGGAATTTGCTCATGAGTTAAAGCTTTATGTGGAATCTGATCACAATTTATAGTTTGGATTATTTCCTCCCACTGGATTTGGCAGCAGCTGTACTTGTGTAATAGCGTATTAGACTATTTAGATCTTAAATGAATCATCAACTTCCTGTAGACACTTGCACTGCAACACCAGTGGGTTTTGTACATGTAGTAATAAAGAAACGCTTTTAAGAGGTCTGCCGTGTGCTGAACTGCGTTCTTCCTCAGTGTTTTGAAGCAACCTGTGATCTCAGGGAATACAATCTGTAAATATTACTGCTGTGGCATTACTTACCTGTTGTATACTGCGCGAGTAATGTTTAGTCGTGGTATAAAGGTAGTTTGCAGACGGAGTGTCAGATAAACGAGGCTGAAGTTAAATCTGAGTGTCCAGCCCTCCCTTGAGAGTTTTCTTTCTAGACGAAGACCCCGAGGAAGGGCTGGAGATTGATAAGCAGGCAGAGCTGGATAAGGAGAGAGGGTGAGACGGCCTGCCTTCCTCGGCCCAGAGGTCTGCCCAGCTGCTGGAGTTTTCTTTCTCGCCAGGAAAGAAGCTTTCTTTTCAAAAGAGAGGAACAAGCTAACTCTAAAACCTAAAAGCCTGTGAGAATCGAAGAAGGTTATCCCCTTCGCTCCAAGCCCAGAGCCGCATAGGGGCTCCGGCTCCCCGCTCCGTGAGGGCAGTGCCCGCTCGCCCTCACGGAGGTAGAGACCTTACCGAGGGAAAACAAGCTCCCAGACGGATTTTATCCTGCTGCCCTCCGGCACGATCGGCGCCGGAGAGGTCCAGAGAAGGGCAGGAGAGCTGGGGAAGGGTCTGGAGCACAAGCCCAGTGAGGGGGAGCTGCGGGTGTCCAGCCTGGAGAGGAGGAGGCTGAGGGGACACCTCTCGGCTCTCCGCAGCTCCCTGAGGGGAGGCAGCGGCCAGCTCTGGGTCGGCCTCCTCTGCCAGGGAAGCAGCGACAGGATGAGAGCACATAGCCCCAGGCTGTGCCAGGGGAGGTTTAGGCTGGACATCAGGAGGAATTTCTTCGCAGAAGCGGTGATAAGACATTGGAATGGGCTGCCCTGTAGTGGAATCACCCTCCCTGGAAGCGCTTAAGGAAAGACTGGACGCGGCCCTTCAGTGCCATGGTCTAGTTGTCAGGGTGGTGATCAGTCGTAGGTTGGGCTCGATGTTATTAAAGGTGTTTTCCATCGTAATTGATTCTGTGATTTATGGGGTTTATGTGCAGCCGCCCTGGGACACCTCACCCCACACCGTATTTACGGCTATTGAGCGCACTCCCTTACCGTATACACCCACAGGGGCATGCCCAGCAAGGACCCCCGTACCGTATTTACTGCCACTAACCCGCCACAGCATTTCAAGGACGTGAAGCCCAACACGTGCTCCCGTATATCACAGCAAAGCCGTAATGCCCCGACAAAAGCGCATGCGCCGTGCGGCGGCGGGGGCGGGAGCGCGGCCGCGACCCGGTGGGGTGAGGAGGGGAGAAGAGAGGAGAGGGGGAGCGGCTGGTCCCGCCTCGTCCCGCCTCCTCCTGCCCGCGGCTCCCGGAGCGGCCGATCCCGCCTTCTCGTCACCGCGGGTGCCGGTGCCGCCGAGGCCTGCCCGGGCCTGACTCGCCGGGCCATGGCGCAGCGCAGGGCGGCGGAGCGCGGGCCTTGCCAGGCGGCGGCGGAGAGCGCCAGGCACCAGCGGCAGCTTCTGGAAGGTGCCGGGGGCTCGGGGCGGCGGGGCGGCGGTGGCCTCGCCCTGGCAGCGGGCGGGACGGGCCCCGGGGCGGCTCTCGGTGCCCGGCGGTGCCCGGGGAGCGGCTCCGGCCCCGCTCGGTGTGTGCGGTGGGGCGGCTCCGCCCGCCGGTGCCGGAGTGGGGCACCAGCCCCTTTCCCTCCTCCCCTGCGAGAGGGAACACGCGTGGGTTTGTGTGTGTGTGTTATTCCACTACCGGCCTGGCTGAAGTACAGAAAGTGGATGTGGCAGAAAGCGCAGTTGGCTGTGTTTTCCTTTTTTCGCCTGCTAAGTTGCTTATGTATTTGTCTGTGTATTTGTTTATTTATTATCCTCCTTGGAGGAGGTGTTGTCAGAATAAGTACGGTCGCAGAGCACTGGAACAGGCTGTCCAGGCGGGCTGCGGAGTCTCCCTCGCTGGAGATACTCGGGAACCCTCTGGCCGCAACCCTGTGCTCTGGGATGACCCTGCTTGAGCAGGGAGGTTGGACCAGATGAGCCCCTGTGGTCCCTTTTAGCCTGCCCCATTCTGTGGCTGTTCCTGCCTCACGGATGCTGCCTTTGGCCTCGGCTGACCCAGCAACACACCAGCGGGATCCCACGGACCCGGCGCGCTCCTGCGGGGTTGTGCCGACCTCAAACTTAAAAAAACCTTAAGGCCAATACAATTCCCAGCTCGCCCAGCCGGCTCTGTGGGTTTCGTCATCCTTTCTCTGCGTTTCACAAGTGCGAGGTGTCAGCGTGACCCGTCTGAGCGTTGGCATTATTGGCCGTGCCAGTGGCGTCCTTGAGGGAAAGCACAGCCTGGGCGCTTGGTGTGCTCTCCGGGGCTGTGCGAGCCTCAGACTGCCGGAGGAGAGGGTGGTGTAACACATACACACCCCGCTGTGGATGCAGAGGGTTCTTAGTGTTTATTTCAGTTTGAAATTCTTCATGTGTATAGCTGCATTTGTGTTAATCAGTGCATTTCACATATGTGGTCATTTTAATAAAAATCTAAAGTAAAGAAGAGGCCTAGAATGTAATTGTGTCACTGTAGTCCCATGGCTTCCTATACACAAGAATTTTAAGGCTAATAAAAAGTTATGTAGACATAGCCAAGAGAAATTCTGTTCTGTGGGTGTAAAATATTTGTAATTCCCAAGCTTAGGAACTGTAATCTTTCTGTCACAGGCTGGTGCGTGTGTGTATTTACATATGAGTAGTACATATGATGAGTGTATCACCTAATTGGCTAGTGGCTGTGCCTGGTAGTCTTTTCATTGGAGGGGAAAAAACTCCCCAGATCTGTTAATAAGCAGGTTTCAAAGTTACGTTGTACCTACTGGAAGTTTTAACTTCAAGTTAAGTCTCTAATTAGACTGGCAGAAGATTTCTTGCTAAAAGGAAAAAAATACGTATGGCTTATGTTATTTGGCTGTGTTTTTCTCTTTAGAAATGTATTTATTAATTGATGCATAAATTATTATGGATCATGGAAATTGACTTCTATGTTTGCCAGGGTAAGGACTTCAAATTTCTTTGAAGGCTTTCAGGGAATGTGAACTGTGTATGTTATTGAAAGCATTGGTGGGAAGATTATGCCCACAGAGGGCTTTTAGTACTCCCTTAAAATGTAAGTTTGAAATCTGTTGTCGGATACGAGGGATTGCTTTTTGTTGTTTTGTTTTAGTTGTGTTGGGGTTTTTTCTAACTTTGTTTTGTTTAATTTCAGGGAAGGCTCTTGCAGAAGGTAGATCCACTCGGACATCACTTCTTATTTTGGTCTCCATCTTCTTATCAGCTGCTTTCCTTATGTACCTGGTATATAAAAATTTCCCACAGCTTAGCGAGTAAGTATATCAGGAAATACTAATTTTTTAATTTATCTGCTTTTCAGTATCAAATTGTAGAGGAGACTGCATGGGGTTAAGTGATTTTTATTCACACGGGTTAATGACAGATACAACCTAAAATGTCAGGATACAGAGTTTAATACTGAAACACTGACCAGTAGGATCTGTGTAAAGGCAGTTGTACTTGTCCTGGGGTTCTGTTGCGCAGTTGAGAGATACCATGTTTTGAGGTCGCATTAGTAGTGTTAACTGACTGTGTTCTTAAACCTTCTTCAGCTGAGAGCCAGGATGTGTTTGGTTAGGGCTGAGTTCACTTTAAAGTTCCTTGTGCACTGATAAAACTGCAGGCTGTACCAAATGGGGAAATCCTTCTTCCTTCTTAGCTAAGCTTCCCATTCTCTTTTTCTCCTTTTGTGGCATTTAGTACTTGTGTTGGAAAGGTAGGCAGGTTGACAGGATGGAAGCCTGCTTATCTGATAACTTTCTTTTTCCTTTTAGTAGTTAATTTTCTGTCTGATTAAGTTGCTCAACCGGTTCAGTTTGCAACAGCCCAGTTTGGGGAGTGAAGACACTCAACTGTGCTGTCCAGGGTTGCACCAGATTAAGGTGTGACATGAGATTTTGCCCTGAAAGCTTTATTTGTTTGTGAGGTGAAGTTCTGCCTCTTGCTGGACTTCAAATGTTATGACCCCACTGTTGAGGCAGCTGTATTTGGTTTTGCCTGAAACGTTGAGTGCTTTCAGTTGCTGAGGTTTGGGTTGTGTAATTATTTATTTTTTATCAGCACTTCATAAGGGGAAAAAAAAGTCCTAGTAAAGAAGCAGGTGATCGTACCGAATAAAGAAAAAGGATTGCAAATATCTAAAGTTAGTGATTTTCTCATATAAACCACACTGTAAATATTAGGTGTTCATCTGAGAACGTTATCACAACAATAACAATGGTTTGTTTGCTGAGGCTGTAGTTTAGTGATGTAGTGTATCTAATTATATCTATATTCAATAAGTAATTGTACCATGCTGTTTGATTATATTTCCATCATTCCTGCTTTTTTTTTTTTTTTCTCTCCAGAGAAGAAAGAGAATGTATAAAAGTTCCTAGAGATATGGATGATGCAAAGGCCTTGGGAAAAGTCCTGTCCAAATATAAGGACACATTTTATGTTCAAGTGTTAGTGGCCTATTTTGCCACATATGTTTTGTATCCTTTTCCTGACATTAAGGGCAGTTTTGAGGTAGCCATACTTCTCTGAAAAAATAAATGAAAAATACAAATTTATTAATTCTTGATCATGGGTGAAAAAGTTTGACATAACTAGGAATGTTTATGAGTAGACACAAATATTTTAAAATAATTGAAATTAAAAATATTTCTTGGGTGTTTCAATATGTTTTTATGACTGCAAGAAAGGATTGTGCAGAAAGAAATTGAGGCATGCATATAAATGCTGTTGGGGATGCAGCTTCACCATTACTGTGTCTGTTATGGACAATATTTTTATCTTTGGTATTAAGCTTGGTCTTACTTTAGGGCTGTGCTAACTTTATACATTGCAAACTTAATTTTGAGTTAGAAATTACTTTGATTCTGGAGGAAAACAGACTACCGCACTGCTTTTCCTTGAGACATTCAATAATGCCATATAAGTGTAGTTTACAGAATATTTAACAGCATTTCTGAGGGAAAGTGTTTTGAGCCATCTTTCATCTCTGCATTGTTGATATTCAAAAAACCCAAATCTCTATTTCCTTTTAGAGGGAGCTGGATTTCTGAACTATCTCCTGTCTGGGGGACACAAAGGCCACCTATGTTCTGTGTTAACTTCTTTCTCCTGAGTGCAGAATATATTAATTAATCATTAAACACATTCTTAACTGGAACACTTAACTAAAGGTTAATAACTTAAAAGCTGTCTAAGAGCTTTGTTTTACAGTTTTAATGCGAGTGGCTTTCGTAACTCAGAAAAGTCAGCACTGAATGTGCCATCAGTGATTATCCTTCACCTCATTCCTTTAAAGTGTATTTCACCAAAAATAGGTTTAGGAGGAAAATTAACATGTTAGATTATATATTAACAAGAATTAGAATAGAATTGGCTGTTTACTGAGCTACTATAGCAGCTGATGTGACGACATTCACTGTCTCAGCAGTAGACTGTGATCCGCTGACAGCTGTGTTACAGTTATCTCCGAACCTTGACACTTGCTTAGCTAAAGCTGTACTGGTTGTAATGGACTTAGGAAGATTATTTTACTACTTAATATTTCAGTCAATTCAACTCAATAAAAATTGTGTGCAGATTTCTTTTGCTTTATAACTTTTCTATCCAAAGTGGGCAATACATCATAGTCTCAAGTGTGCTTAGCAAGCCTTAAGCTCAACAACCTCTTTGTTTATGCTGCAAGAAACTGAATTGTTGCCTTTTTTAAAATTTCTGACTGACATAAGCAATCATGTACCGTAATTAGTGATTACATGATGCCTAGTTGTAAGGAAGTAGTAGCTGACTTCATACGTTTTCAGTCTTCCATGAAACTTGTAGTTATGGGATTGGACAGTCTGTGAATTTTTCTGAGAGAATATCTGAAACCTCATATCTGTAGTCAACAATGTAAAATCAGAAGTATGTGTTTCTTGGAAGTCACAATAAATCCCCAGTGTCAATTGTAGTACAGATGGAGAGAAAAATATAGTCGTCTTTTATTTAGTGACGTATTTTTTTGTATATGTAATGACGAATTTACCCCTTGTTGCTCTGTGCTTGAGTTTCTTGTGCTACTCTACAAGTATATTTTGAAGTAAGGATCTTGAGAGGCTGTGCCTATTCATGCTTTTTCAAATTGTAACATATCTTGAGTATTTAGAAAATTAAGAAGTAGGTAGCTTTTTAAAAATGTGTTTTTCCTTGACTAAAATGCATCCAGCTTGCAAACATTTGCTATTCCCGGGTCTATATTTCTCAGTATCCTGTCAGGATTTCTTTATCCCTTTCCGTTGGCCTTATTTCTTGTTTGTTTGGTAAGTATGGAAAGTAGCTTCTATCTCTTTGGAATACAGCCAAGCAGCTGAGCAGCTTCCTGTTGGAAAGGATCAGAATCTGAGTGAAACAGGGATATACTTCAGTTTCTGATGAAAAAAATGAGTTCTCATTTAGCTCTGCTGTGAGAACTGTGTTATGCACAAAATTCAATGTAGCATTGGCTGATGATCCAAAACACTAAGCTGTTTCTCCAAGTTTTCTTAATAACAAAGGCATTCAGGTGCGAATCGGACAGAGTTGCCTTCACTTTAAATTTGTTTAGCATCTACCAGAACCCAGCTGTAATTCCAGAACACCGTTACTGTGGTTTTATTATCACACCGTGATATGTTTTATCACATCTGGTTTTTTAAATGGCTTAAATGTGCAATAAGCTTAATTTACGATATGAAATGTATGTTACTGATAAACCTAAAAAAATGTCATGTGCAAAAGATGCAGGTGTAATGATCCTCAGTACTGAGAATGAGATGATTGAGTATCTAGGGAGACCATGCTGCTGAATTTTCAAGTTTAAATCCCTCTAGTGCCATTGTGCCCCTTATTTGCAAAGCTTTTACTGTTCGAAATCATAAAACGGCAGAAGTGCTCAATGTGAACTGATAAGTAACCAATGTTTTCTACTTTGAATGTTAAGAGTGATCTAAATGCCTTGAAAATAAAGAAACTGTCTTGGGTCAGCAGCATCCTTAGGGGGGAGTGTGTACACTCTGAAGGAGGGCCACATGGACGTAGGCTGTAGTCCCCCGGTATAGTTAATAGGGATACCAGGTGGAGATTAATTAGTGTTTTTGCTCACTGTCTTTTTTTTTTGTTTTTTTAATCCAGTGCTCAGGACTTGGAGCTTCATTTTGCTATATGCTTTCATACCTAGTGGGACGTCCTGTTGTATACAGATACTTAACAGAAAAAGCAGTAAAATGGTCAGAACAGGTAAGGTTAGATGCTGGAGTTTATGATACAAAATGTATAGTGGAGTAGCATGGAAATCTAGGAGGTCTTGTGCACATGTATCTAGTTACAAAGAAGGGATTCTGACTCCTCTCTGACACTGTGTAGTTAACCTTCTCTGTGTGTTTTTAAACAGTGGGGAGTATTCCTGATTTTATGGTATTTCCCATGAGAAAGCTGTTCTTACCTAGGAAGAGTCTGCAACTGATCACCCCCTGGTTTAGCTTGTGTCAATAGGAAACCTCTCCAGTTTCAGGTAATGTTGAGTAATTGCTCTAACCATCAGGACTAATGAAAGCTGGGCTCTTATTTTTGTAGGGAGAAAAACCTGCAGCTGGATGTCTGATTGCAAAACTTTAATATGAAGATGTTACTGTAGTTGGAGCATTTAGAAACTTTCTCTTACAGTATCTGGTAACATTATTTTCAGCAAGCCGTAGTTGTGAGAGGAAGCTAAAGGTTTTGAAATAGAAAAACATAGTGTTGACTTGTACTTGTCCTTTTGTCTCTTTCTTTGATACTCTGGAACATGTTTAAAGAAATTTTTTTTTTTTTGCGAATATGAAGCACAACTTACTATGGTACTCCGTTCAGGATTTTTTTTAAATCACATAAAAGTACTTTAAACTTGTTCCTCATTAGATAAGATATGGAGCTCTGTCTGGCGCAATTGACCTCATTAAATAATACAATAGCATTTTGCCTCTTGACCCAAGTAAATCTTAATGTTGCAGAATTATAAGATCAAGATCATATTGCAGTATGATCTTGAGGCTACTCTGAGTAGCAAATGGTTCCTCTATTTCCATTAGCAGAAGTGCCTATGTGATTTTAAATTACACGAGCAGCTCATATCTCACTGTTTCCAGGTTAATTGGACTGTATCATGCTTGCATATTGAGGGCTAAGCCATTTTATATGCAACATTAATCAATATTTAAATATTTGTCCTTCACTAAGATGTAAAAATCCCACTGAACAATAGCGGGGCTCCTGATTTTGGTGTTACAGTTAAATCTAAATTTGGCTAAAGCTGAAAAACAGGATTGACTGGAGTGAGTTGCTGTGTGAGATTTCACGTAGAATTGCTGTCAGACCAGGCTTGATTTCAGCTGTTTGGGGCCAGATGACCACGTTTGGGCTTGAGCTTAGGTCTGCCAGGATAGGCCAGAAGTGGATGTTTTGCTATCCTGGTAACTTAGTTTGAGGTTATACTTGTTTGAAAAGGCTGATTTGCTAAAGCCAGGCTGTAAGGAGAAGAGGCCTTGTTGTAGCACTAGAGTAAGGAGCTGGGCTAGACCTGAGAATATAATTAAAACGGTGAATGAAGTTGGAGCTGTTGTCCTTGTTCCTGAGTAAACATTACTGCTGGGCATTCTAGTGTATGGCGAGACAGATATGGTAACTGTGCTGGTGGCAGCCACAGGATGAAGCTCAGAGCTGTGACCTGCATGAGTTTCCAAGTGAGAAATATAGCTGTGTTTTAAGTTTGATCATGAGTTAGGACAGCACGGGTTGAGGAACAAACCTCATTGCTAGTTCCTGCAAAAGTTTTAGGAATGGAATTACAGGCTGGCTGTGTTGCTTGGGCTACAGTTAGGCAGAGGGTGCTGTGCCGAAGTTGGGTAAGGCCTGCAGCTGCCCCTGATGACTCACTTGCTCCTTGAGGTGATTGATTCAGACACGCCGCTGTGCTCTGCCGTGGACAGGTATTTCCAGACTGATGGAAGTACTATTTACAGGTGATTCACTGGTGACTCTTCCCCATGTCATGTATTGTTTAACTGATTTTTGTTTGTAACTTGTAAATGTCTACAAAGGATAGGACTTCTCCCCAACAAACCTCTAGTAGTAAAATCATGTATTTTCAAGGCAGGGATTTTTTTTTTTAGTAATTTTTTTATTGTTTTTGTTTTGGCAGGTTGAAAGACACAGAGAGCACCTCATTAACTACATAATATTTTTGAGAATAACACCTTTTCTTCCCAATTGGTTTATCAATATAACATCTCCTGTAATCAACGTGCCATTGAAAGTGTTTTTCATTGGTACTTTCCTAGGTAAGAATTGTGGTGCTTGAGCCGCAGTTTGGGGTGACCAGAAGGAGGGATATGATTTGCCTCTCCATGTATGTGTTACTCAGCTGAGATCACACCTACCAGACAGCTGAAAGATTCCACAAGAATGTTGGTTCTTACTTAGTTCCATGTGTGGAGTTTATGACATCGAAAGATTCTAGTAATCAGGACTGTTCTAATGTCCTGGATGAGAGGTAATGGCTTAATTACTTGCTTAAGAAAACATCCATTATATGAACACATTATTAGTAACTTTTTGTTCTGCTCTGTGACTGTAATACTTGTGAGCTTTATATACTCCTATTTTGAGCTCAGTATAGTTGTGTGAGGATGTATGTGTCTTGAATCTGAAGCATTATTGCTTGTAACATGTCTTCTGAGGAATGAATAATTTAATTAATGTAGTGCTAAACACTTGAGGTTTTTTAATTGGCATATTTTTGCAAATACTTTTTCGTCTGGTTAGGAAACAGTCCGTATTTTGCTTTTATGAACAGACAACTTGCAGTCTGCAAGGTCTAAAGAGCAGAGATTATTTGCCTAGCCTTTTGTGTTTAAGCTTGTGTTAAAAAATACTAAGAATGGTATAAAACCAGTTCTTTTGATAAGGCTTTTTTGTCTTTGAATTCTGTGTTTACAGCCTTCTTTTAGAAAATAGGAAAAAAAGTATAGGGCAACAAAATCTCAAACATTTGGTGTTAAAAGTTGGATGACTAATTTTTTTTTACCCTAACAAGCTGGGTTTTCATCCTTTCCCCACTCTAGGTGTGGCACCACCGTCTTTTGTAGCCATTAAGGCAGGAACAACGCTGTACCAGCTTACAACAGCAGGGGAAGCTGTTTCCTGGAACTCTGTTTTTGTTCTCATGATTCTAGCCATCCTCTCCATCCTACCAGCTCTCTTCCAGAAGAAACTGAAACAGAAGTTTGAATAACGATCAAACTGGACCAGAATTTCCCATGTTTCATCTCAGGATCAGCACTTCTGATATTTGTATATTTGCTTTTCTATTGGATCTTAAGCAATGAAAAGAGAGGCTTGTAATCGATAAGAATGTCTTTAAATGAACACATGACCTTGAACTGAAGGAACTGTGTTCAGAAATGTACTGCATACAGTTCTGTAACCAAACAACCAGTGTTTGACTTCAGGAGGAGGTGTGTGTGTGTCTCTCAGAATGAGGGGAGTAAAAACATAGATGCAACATTTTGCTCTAGTTAGATGTAGAGCAAAAACTGTAATGTGGTGATGCTTTTTAACACTTGCAAGAAAAGAACCTTAATTACTCAGTCCAACTTTGTAACATTCTTTGTAGACTTGCATGTGATCTGGTCTGAAAGCATTTCTCACAATATTTCCCTTCTTTTTTGCCTTTGAGAGTTTCAAAAAAATACAAGAACGGTGCTCAATCAGAAACAAAGGTTCTTTGCAGTACTTTAACTACAATGTTATTCTCATCCTGTTTGTTTACCTATTTATTACTGCTGTGCGGAATTAAATACTTGAACCTACATCTGCTTTACTAACTGGATTAACAAAGGCAAAATGTCACATGATTCCCTCTTGTCCTCTGTTAAGTTTTATTCTGGGAGAAGATATAGGAAGGGAGAGGGCAGCTTGGAATTATTGTCTTGGCTGGCTGAGGGTTTTTAAGTTCTAGTTTTAATCTTTTTGATGTTCATTACTTTGCCAATATTTCACTTGCATAGATTTATCCTGCCAATTTAAGAAAGTGATCATATGGTTTAAGCAGTGTAATATTACCATTTCTCAAGCAATATGTAAAGAGTATAAAATTCTTCATTGCAGCTTGATTAGCTAGAAGAAATATTGGGTACACAAATCGGTGCAGTTCCTGTTAAATATCTGCTTCCAAATAATGTTCAAAGCACCATGTAACAGCAGGCTCTTGTGTTGGTGTATATGAACATGAAAGGATGGTTCCATTGTCTGCTTAGCCAGTAACGGGCAATGGGCAACCAGCTCGGATTCACCTTCAGTAGAAACGTGTATTCTCTCAGAAGGGTATATGATACCTCTCCCTGTGTGCTTCCAGCTGTTGTAGTTTGTTGTATTGTCAGTGGAATCCCATAAAAAAAGGCCCTGACCAGTGAGGAACTGTTGATGCCCCCACAGTGTCTTGCTGAAATGGGAGTCAACACATTAGCATATGCTCCAATTCCAGGGTTTCTTTGTCTGTATCCTCATGTTAACTCAATGATCATATCATAGATCTTTGAGATATAAGAGAACAGTTCCATAAATGTGATAATGTGAAAGGTACTGGTACCTTTAAAGGGTTTATTCATTTTGTAACATGATGTTAATTGAGTCATTTCATCACAGTATTACATGTAAATATATAGTAAATAGTATTGATACACTATTTGTCTTTTATTTAAATCTGGGCTGCACAGTAAATGGTATTTTTTACATAAGGAGTTCATATCAGATCTGTTTGCAAGTTCATTGTAAGATCATTCAGCTTCAGCAATTATTTTATTTGAATTTACTCTAGAAGTGTACTTTGGCATTTAAAACTGAACAGTGATTACTTTTATTGCTGCTGTTCTAATCTCCAGAGCTCCTCTACCCAAGGGATTCATTCCATAGTAAACCTGAGTGTGAATTTAGCCATGTGAGCAAATGTTCCCTGGACTACAGAGTGTGAAGCTGCTGTAGATTTACAGCCTACTTTTCTGCATAGTTAATTTTTCATGCAGATGAACTCTCAGAATAAATTACTACTTACTGTCCAGTGGCTTTTGTCTAAATTTCTGGTCAATAACAGATGCTGTTGTCAAGTCCCTTCGATGCTGTGTAAAGACAATGTTTTGGTGGAACCTTGACACTGAAGAAGGAACTGAGCTATGTTTCGATCTAACTATGCTATCACTTGACTTTATCACTGAGTTCTGTTTCACTGTGTAGATGGGATCAGGCTTTGTTACTCAAAACCTGTGTTTCAGCCATAAGACTGTGTTCCCATCCAATGACTAAAAGCCTTAAGACCTTAAAAAGGTTGAAAATAAGGTTCTTTACTTCTTCAAGACCTTAGCATTTTTTTAACCTGTCCCTTCCATGTATATTTTCAGCTGCCCAACAACCTGAGGTAGTTTTCTACCCCTTGAAGACTTCTGAGGGTTGTGAAGAGTAAGGCAGGCCTTGTGAAAAAGGCAAAGAAAAGCACTGTGCTGTGGAATACTGTACTAGCCTACTCTTCCCTGTAGGGTATCCATCAAGTGATCCAAGAGATAGCCATAACATTTTGACAAAAACAGTGGCTACCATGCAACTTATCAGGAAATCACAAAGATGTAGCTTTGTTTTTTAATTGCAAGAGATTTTGAGCTGTTAGGTGACTGATGTGTTTATCTTTTGGCATCTTTTGTGATACCTGCATGACATCATTACTAAGTGTCTCTTGCCATTTGATAATAAAGCTATTATATAAAACATGAAACACTGTATTTTTTTAGTATAATGAAGCATGCTGAACTTCAGACTAAGTTTAATTTTTTATTAACCTGTTTAAAATGGGTGAGTTCTTCCGAAGTGGTATTTTTAATTGCTGATTAAAAATTAAACTGAGCTGATTACATCTGTAAATGAAATTAATTCTGTTCCTCCCTTTATTTTAAAATCAGTAGGTAAACTTGACTTCCTTCTCTCTCTGAAATTAATTTCTCACAACAGTAATTTTGAAGAGTATTTCTGGTTTGCACTGGAAGGCAACTGGGTATAACTTGTTTTATCTCCTCAAATAAAACTATTTGCATAACTTGCCTTTTTTTTTTTTTTTTTTAATTAATCCCTGATGGAAGACCCCTGTGCCAAACTTATTTCAGCTTCATTCACCTTCCCTTAAGATTCTGTCAAGTCCAGTTTATGAAGTGCTTTTTTTAATGAACTGTTTCTTATTGTGTGGGACAATCTCTTTTGCAAGATCACAAAATCCTGTATGTTGTTTTCCTCCCAGAAGAGTGAAGTGATGCAAGTCAAATTACAGAAAACTTTCCTTCTGTCATAAATAGTGTGAAGTTCATGAACTGCGTATTTTAGTAGGAGAGTATTAAGAGGGAACTGAAGAAGTTTTGACAGGAGAGCAGGATCCACAGTGAGTTTTGCAAAAATTACTCTGGCTGTTTTTATGACCATTTGGTATCTTGCAATGACATTTATTATTCTCATCTGGTGGCTTTATAGCTCCAGGTCACCCAAACTGAAGTTATGGGCTTTTAATAATGATAATTAATATAAATAAGAGCACAATACATTTACTAACATACTGTAACTCTGCTTCTGGTTCTTAAAAATACCTCACTTAGTGTAATAATCCAGGTTTCCTTGTTTTATAGCACATAAGGAAGAATCTGGGTCTGGATTATAAGAGCTGAATCAGTGACTGGTGTATGTATGAGAAGCCTCATAAAAACTCCTTTCTGTAGATAGTCTTCCAAACACAGAATTCTGCTCGTGCACAGCTGTAGGACTTCAGTGATCTCTTTGTAGCCTTAAAAGGTTGGTAGGCTCTGGAGAGGGGTGGGAGTGTTGCAGTGGGAAATAGCTTTTAAAAATCTGCCTTGGAATTAAGATCTAATGTTACAGTCATAACTGCTGATTTTTCTTTTACAACCTAGCCCTGAGCAGTCGTATCCAAAACCTGGAATTTGCAATGTTTACTGTACTTGGAGGAATTCCATGTCATGAAGAAGTATTCTGAGCAGATCACTAAATCATTCTTATGTTTGACTCTTTGTTCTGTGTTAAACTGATTTCTCACGACTGAGAATGACAAACTCCCAGTCAACCCTGAACTTGTGCAGGATTTGCTTGTCCAGCTGGATCCCTGTAAGTCTATGGGGCCTGATGGGATTCATCCAAGAGTACTCAAAGAGCTGTCTGGTCATCATGAGACCTCCCTCAATGATTTCTGAATGGTCTTGGGAATCGGGAGAGGTCCCAGTTGACTGGAAGCTGGCAAACATTGTCCCAATTTTCAAGAAGGGCAAGAAGGATGACTGTGGAAACTACAGGCCTGTCATTCTTACTTCAGTGCCTGGTAAAACTATAGAGAAGATTACTCTAGGAGTTATTGAAAAACACCTGAAAGCAGAGTCATTAGTCACAGCCAGCATGGCTTCATGAGGGGGAAGTCCTGCTTATCCAACTTGGTTTCCTTTTATGATAAGATGACCCACCTAATTGATCAAGGGAAGCCAGTTGATTGCTTTAATGGTAAGAGTCACTGATTTGATGTTTTTTTTCCTTAAGGAATCCAGGGTAAATAACCTAATCAGAGTTGTTAGAGGATGCCTCACACAATCAAATCCCGGACAACTGCAGTGATCTGTCTGTGCTTTGACCTCTGTTACCTTTCTAAGCTTAGCTCATCTTGGGAAACAGCTGCCCAGAAAAAAGCTGATACCCTCTTTCAGGCTTTTTCAATTCTCTGAATGAAACTGTAATTTGCTGTTGTGGTCTCTTATTGCTTATTAAATAAACTTTCCAATAATCATTACTGTGATTCCTGGCAAAGTAAATCTGGTTTAACTAGTATGAGGAGTAATCAAGACATCTTTGCATTAAGATCCCCATCTTCACTGTTTTAAAAAGACTTTATTCTCTCTGACTTAAGGCTTGAGCTTGTAAGTACCAGTCTTTGCCATTGAAAACAGCAGCTGAATCAACACTGATAGTCTTGCCAAAGACAATGAATCTTATAAATCACTTCCTATTTACTAATATGTCTTTATGATTCCCTGGCGAAAGAGTCATAGTTTCCACAGAATTCACCATTCCACAGATTTTTCTCAACATCATAAAAAATACTGTATAATGTAGTTTACAGTGTTGTTGCCTTACTCAAGGACATCTAAGCCATTTGCAAGGTTTCCTGACAGAATTGCCATATTTTGGGTGTTTCCTGTGATGGGAACATTGCTCAAGAAGACTGACAGATTAAAGTTACTGGCCTTTGAATTAGACATCATAGATGTTTGTGGTCACTAGACAGGAGTATTTCAGAAACGAAATAATGAAGGATGAAAAAGATACAACGGAAAAGAGAGTCATTGACAAAAGGGAGGAGAAAGCTCTGGGTATTCTCGTGGAGCTGCCAGATGCACAGATTTAAGAGTCTGTAAGTTGGTTGGGAACACACAGAATTTATCTGACAAAGTGTGAGCTTTCCACACCAAAAATTGTGGTGACTGTTATCTCTCCTGATTAACCTTTTGTGGGTTTTGGTTCATGTAATTCCACCCATCTTGTTCCTTTCTTGTAGCAACTCAAAGCAAATTGAATTTCTTAGTCTGAGACTCTCCTTTCAAAAAAGTATTTCTTTTTCCTTACCCTGTTGCATATCAAGGCACATGTGCATTTAAATATTGCTGCTCAACAGTATCTCTGGTAATCCTCTGTTTACTTACTGGCCCATCTAACTTTATTTGCTAAATACATGGTTATTGCTGGGACAGTTATGGTGTAAGAACAATTTTTTATTTCCACATTTAATTCTTTATTTGACAAAAAAGCCCCTGTCAATATCTCTGCTGTTTCCCTAGATTTTCTTTCAAGGCTTTCTGAGACCCTTGGGCTCTGACTTTTGTTTGTAAGGGTTAAACTACAGTTCAGGCTTACCCAAAAGAAATTTACTATGTGCTGAATACATTGTCCTTTGCCACATGGAAAGCAGATTGAGAAGTAAAATGTGCAAAAAATGGCTAGAGAACATAGCAGAGTAAGAGCAACCAGATTTAGCAAGTTCTGTTCTCTGTTGTGTCTTCCGCACACCACCAGGCAGACTCAACATAATCTAAATGTGTTTATTGTGGAGTTTACTTGAGCCTCTATTAGTGCTCCTATCCTGCTATCTTTACTGAAATCTTTCCCTCAACTAGTGCTTTAAAACTGAACTGTCAATCAAACCTAAGCAACACTTTAATTCACTGATAACCCATTCAGTCTTAATCAAGTGACCACTGACAGCATCAGTGTTTCTTACAGTTGTTCCTATTTCCCAGAAGGATGGTAAAGCTCCCCAGAGCTCACTGGGTACAGTGGTCTAAGAGTTTAGCTATTGTACTGCAAAAGGCTGTAAACCATTAGCAGTGAAGTCTTGCATGTGCTTCTGTCTCTAGTGCCCATGGAGAACCTGGTATGTCTTGGCAATGAAAACTCAAATACGTGTGCACTTTGTAGCATGTTAAGTTATTTTGGTGCCTGATCAAGTCAGCATTATAGATGCAACCTTAATTACCTGGGCAGTTCTAGGTCATAATCTTTAAAGACTGCCAAGTTTTAATTTCTCCTCTTATAAGCCCTACAAGATAGGGAAGAATTCTGATGTAAATGCCACAAATAGAGAACTGAGAGAGGAGAGGAACTACTTACAGATCTAATCTTAGGCTAGTGAGGCCATCCCAGGTGCCTCTGAAGTCAGTGGAAAGACTGCTCTCAAGACCAAGCGTATGTGCATGTTTCTAGTCCTTCAGCAGCTTGTTTTGGATCGTTCTTCCTTTGGGTTGTCTTCCTTTCCATACTGGGCCAGAGTGAGCAGTGGAGTTCATGAAGCCCAACTGTTAACAGACATGTCTGTGATGTTATTCCAAACAGGAAAAAGAAAGCCCCCTCAAAACCAAACAACCCCAAAGCACTTCCCTTGTGTCCACCCTCTCTCTCTGTGACCTGCACCATTTCAGAGCATGGCTGTTCCACAAAGCTGTGGAGTCACCACAGCCACCGGGGCCGCAGCCCTTGGGGAGAGGCGATGGGAAGCTGAAGGTGACAGGAGGAGCAGAGCCCAGAGGCACTTTCAGAGCACCACCACGCTGATCTGCGCCCTGAGCCAGCGGTCCCAGGAGCACCTTCCTGTCCTCTGACTGTGGCCAGCTTTGGGCTCCTCCACAGAGGAGAGAGGTGGAGCTCCTGGAGCAGGTCTGGTGCGGGGCAACAAAGCGGATCGGGGGAGTGGAGAATCCTGTGAGGAAAGGCTGAGGGAACTGGGCCTGGACACAATACACTGAACTCAGTCTCAGAAGTCTCTCCCAACATAATTGATTCAGTGATTCTGTTCAGCCTTGAGAACAGACAACTGGAGAGGAGACCTCATAAATGTCTGTAAGTATCCAAAGGGAGGGTGCCAAGCCAAGAGGAGGGACCAGGCTCTGCTTGGCGGTGCTGAGCAATACGAGAAGAGACAACGGGCAGAAACTGAGGCACACCTGAACACGAGGAACAACCAGGTGACCGCCCAGAGAGGGTGTAGAGCCTGCCTCGCTGTTGATCTCCAGAACCGCCTGAGCCCGATCCCGCGGCCGATCCCGCCGCCGCCCCCCGCGCCGCCCCTCACGGGCAGCAGCACCAGCAGCATGACGTCACCCCACCCGCGCGCAGGGCGCACGCGCGGCGTTGCGGCGCGCGGCCGGCCCGCCCCCCCCCCCCGCCCCCGTCCCCAGCCCGGTGTGGGCCGTTCCCA
>JAWWEU010000158.1:11192252-11230903 GCA_035583155.1 Acropternis orthonyx
TGCCCCGGCGGGAATGCCCAGCTGTGCCCCGGCGGGAATGCCCAGCTGTGCCCCGGCGGGAATGCCCAGCTGTGCCCCGGCGGGAATGCCCAGCTGTGCCCGCGGGTATTCCCATCGGTGTCCCGGCGGGAATGCCCATCGGTGTCCTGGCGGGTATTCCCAGCTGTGCCCCGGCGGGAATGCCCATCGGTGCCCCGGCGGGTGTCGGTGCGGTGACCGGGCTGAGGGAAAGGCGCAGCAGCCCCTCAGCGATGTCCTGCCTGTGTCAGCTTCGGGCTGGGCATCCGAGTCACACAGGTCGGCTCGGTAAACCAGGTTTGGGAGAGAAAAAGCGGAGACTCTTTTCGTGCTCTGTGTTGTGCTTTGTTGCGGCACGGGATAAGAATTTGCTCCCAGCGGTGTCCGAAAAGAAGTCAGATTAGGAAGTGATTGGTCTGCTGCTAGACAAGAATGTTCACACCAAATACACAGCTAAACCGTACCAATCTGTCCCACAACGCTGTGTCCAACCAGTGTTTTTAAGGTTAAAAATCAGTTCTATGTTTTAGCAGCACCTGGCTTCAGCTTCTCGCTGTGCTGGCCTCAGTTAAATCAGATTGTTGCTTAGCATCTCTGACTGTTTGGAAAGATGAAGGAATGTGGTGGTGAAAACCTGACCTGACATCAGTACTGATATTGTGTATTTGAGCTATGAACTTGACCAATAATACATTTTTTCCCCGCTTTGGGTTTTTTTTTATTAGCTTGCTTTTAAAAGATGTCATGAGGGATTTTTTACATCATTGCATTTAAGCCCTCCCCCACTAAAAAAATGCTTGTTTCTTGTAGACTGAAATTTGTGAATTTGTGTTATTTGAGCTGACTTCTTAAATTGAACTCTCCTGAACTTTGTCTGTGATGGAAACTTTTTTTTTTGTTTAATGACTTCAAACGAATTTTCTCTCCTGTCCCTTGTGCTGACCAGTAGCTTACCCTGAAAGAATTCATGTTTGTCTAATGTTAAAGTAACTGTAGGCTACAGTTTGAGATATGAAGAGTAGGTACAGCATAACATTCTGCTCCACAGTGGTGCTGTAAATTACAGCATCAGTTTAATTTAAGAAATCCAAGAGGACAAAACGCAGTACAAGTTCATTGAGGGACATGTGGGTTTTCACACATTTTTTTAATTAAGCGGCAAGTGAACAAAGTTTGTAGACAGAAAACAACTAAAAAGATGCTAATTTTGTTATTAATTTACTATATATTTGTGTAACGTAGTGCAAGGCATACTCAGTAATACTCTCTGTTTGTGATAGGAACATGAATAACTCTCCTCACATCATTCAATTTAAAACCATCAGTGCATTACTTTGGGCTGGCTGTCTAACAGTAAACTGGAAGACATCAGTGCCTTTTTTAAAATATTCTGTCAGAGTGCGCAGGTCTGAAAGCTGGAGCATGATGTTCTTTCTGTATTTGCTCTCCTGGTCAAGGACTACATCTACAGTATGTAAAACTAATGTGTGATATATCTTGGTCTCTGCTATTGCACCATCGTACTTCAACAGTGTTGCTTGTGACAAGGTGTGGGTTTTGGGAGGGAATAGGTTTTATTATTTAAGGGGGAGGCAGATTTCTGCGTGATTTGAGGAAAGGTTTTAAAAGAAGGTGGGGGGAACAAGCGGGAGGAGGATAAATTTCTGATAATGTCATAGCATATGAGATAGCTGGAATTTTGGTGCATTTTCTGGAGTTTGTTGTGTTGTTAATAATGCATGATAGCGTGACTGATAATGCTTTCAAACTCTGTCTTAGGTTATAACCTCTTCCAGTGTCCACCGATAAAAATGGAAAAGGGCCTCTGTTGATTTCGGCGGGTTTTGGATAAAGCTTAGAAACACTTTGTACTTCCTGGAAGCCTTTCTTCTTTGAATGAAAGGGTTATTGTGCGCTGTTTTCCCTCCCCCCCCCTCCTTCTTATTTCTGTGCTGCAAAATAGGTTCTGAATCCTTCCACTGTTGAAGCAATTCGCCTCATAAGTGCCCATTGTTGGGGCAGAGGCGCTGGCACTTCAGCGGGTGGGGGTGCAGGGCGGGAGCGGGGCCGGGATGCTCCCGGGGCACGGCGGGTCCCTCCAGGGCGCCGCTGCGCCAGGGCTGCCGGAGGAGCGCAGCCTGGCATGATGTCATCCATCGCCACCCCACCGCCGCAGGGGAGCCGCTGCCAGCGCCGCCGGGGATGCTGCCGGCAGACTTTGTTCTCGCCGGGCTCACGGAGCCCGCGCGTTTCAGGTGTTCAGCCTCGCTGCCGGTGATACAGCGTTTTCTGCAGGCTTAGAGATGAAGCATAAGCTCCTGAATTGGTGCTCGGTCTGGTTACTCTGTTTGGAGAGGCACCTCTGATGGCGCTTTTCCTTTGTACGCTGGAGGCTTATTGAATAGCACAGCTGCAGTGCTTTTTCCTGAAAAAGTTGGCTGTCTGATGGAAAATGCCCAGAATATGTATATATGTTTGTTTTCTTTTAATGTAGTGAGAAATCCTGTCTTTAGGACCTTGTAGTTAGCGTGGGTTACAGATTCACTATAGCTAGGGCTTTTTTATCCCCAAATTCAGATCTGGGCATCCTTTCTTATTTTGGTACTTCTGTTCCCACTGGGTGACCTGCTAAAGGAGATAGGAGAAATTTGCTAGGTGGTAGTAAAACAAAACAAACAAAAACCCCAATAGTGGATTAAGCTTAAGATCCAGTGTCAGCTGCTAAGCTGAACAAGAGAGGAACTGAGGTGCATTTCCACATTCCCAGATGGTGTTGATATGCCAGAAGTGATGACAGAAGTCTCCTAAGTACACTGCAGAGATCTGTTACAGGTAAGTTTGCTCCATAGAGC
This sequence comes from Acropternis orthonyx, assembly GCA_035583155.1. Taxonomy (NCBI): domain Eukaryota; kingdom Metazoa; phylum Chordata; class Aves; order Passeriformes; family Rhinocryptidae; genus Acropternis; species Acropternis orthonyx. The sequence continues at coordinate 11,195,123 of JAWWEU010000158.1, forward strand.
AAATCATGGAAGAGTTGAGGTTGGAAGGGTCCAACCCCCTTGCTGAAGCAGATCCAGTCAGGTCCAGTTGCCCAGTACAACGTCCAGGTGATTTTGAGTAGTGCCAAGAACAGAGATTCCACAACCACTCTGGGCAACCTCTGCCAGTGCTCAGTAACCCTCACACTGAAAAGGTGTGTCCTGATGTTCAGATGAAACCTCCAGTGTTTTGGTTTGTGCCCATTGCCTCTCCTCCTGCCATGGGACAGAGCCTGTTTCTGCTGTCTTTGACATTGGTAAGATTCTCCCCTAAGCCTTCTCTTCTGCAGACTAAACAGTCCCGACAATCTCAGCCTTTCCCCATATGGAGATGCTCCAGTCCCTTATTTAACTTTGTGGCCCTTTGCTGGGCTCTCTCCACCATGCCCATGTCTGTCATGTGCTCACTGTGCTCAGCACTCCAGGTGTGGCCTTGCCAGTGCTGAGTAGAGGGGCAGGATCACCTCCCTCGGTCAGCTGGCGATGCTTTTGACTAATGCAGCCCAGGGTACCGTTTGCCTTCCTTTGAGCAAGGGCACATTGCTGGTTCATGCTCATTGTGGTGACCACCAGGAAATGATGAAATACATCAACTACCAAAAATCTTCTGTATGTAATATAGCATATCGTAATGCTGCAACATTATGATAGGATTTCTTAATTTAGACTTCATGACTGTGCCCTGAAAAGATAATGAGAAGGAAGCTGTGCCTCATCTTTCAGCTGGAGTCCTGTATCTGTTGAGCTGGTTAGATGTGATCCACCTGTCTCTTGGTGGGAAAGCTTCCACTGTATGGAACGGTTGGAGTTTCTGTTCTATGTTCTTTTTCACTAAAAGATTTTGTTTTCTTTCCCTCCTCTATGGTGTGTTAGTTTTTAACTATCACTTGTCAATAGAGTTTGTTTATTATGCAGTGGCAAAGCAAAGGATCAGCTTGTTATTGCGTTATACTTATGTGTAGTTTCAGTCTTGGTATTTGTAGTATTTTGCTATTGCAAAGTATGGAACTTGGATCCAAATATCTGGACACCGTATTCTAATCTACAGTTTTTTGTTGCGTGTGTCTCAGTAGTCTTTCATGTCATGTCATAAAGATTAAAATAGATATTTCAGAAATAATAGTGTTACAAAGGAGAAACAGCCTAAAGAAAAAAGAAAGAAAAGGTCTATAGTCTATGAAGAAAAGATCAGTGATTTAATATTAGATTTGTTTTTTAAAACATCTTACTCTGGAAGACTAAAGACCCGTGACCTGCTAAGACGTGTATTTTTCCTGCTTTTCTTCCCAGTCTGAACTGGTTTTTTAAGATTTGGTGCAAAAATTAATTTATTCAATAAATGGACTTGTGTTCCTTTGTGAAGGTCCTTATCATGGTACTTTGAATTATCCATTTGATCATGAGCTTCATCCTTAGCGAAGGATGAAAATAGTGTTAGGTGAAGTCCACATGTCCAGGAAATACCCTTTCAGTGGGCACCTCTTTGTGTGTAGATTATGTAGCATAACAGGAGTGGTTATGAGTAAGGCATCTATGCTGTGGCACAGTAGCCCCTTAATTAGTTCTAGGCTGTGAAATTTTAAAGGAAACTGGGATCTGGTGTATGGTATTCACGTAGCTCCACTGAAAATTTATCTGACAAACTAGTCTCACCTCATGTCTGTAATTGAAATGTCATTATTTTTCTATTTTGTTGGCTGCAGATTTAAAATGACAGCTTATCTTCATATGTTTCCTGCTGGTAGGGGTTATTTTAACTGAATACTGTATGGGTATAAACTTTAAAAAAAATATTGGTGTGATGACATGATTGAAGTAATTTGGCATGTATATAACCTGATAAAATCATTCAGTATTTTGGAATTAGTGTAGTAGTTCCATTGTGGTAGTCCATGAAGTAATGCTGTTAACAGCACCTGTGTTAGTTTCCAAGTTCAACACACTTAAATATTTGCAGCCTTTTATTTTGCTGCAAAGGTATTTGTAAGGAGTAGTTAAAGGGAAAGAGGAGATAGAAGAAGAGCCACCTTAATTTAAAGTAACAGATACAATTTTCTGACTGACATTTGACCTGTTTCATATTTTCTTCTTTGGGGCACTTTGGAATTAAGACATGGCATTTGGGGTTGGAGCCAGGTGTGATTCTTGAGGTGAAGCCCTTCTGCATTGGTGTTTTTTCCTTGGGTAAATAACATGTGAGTACATCTCTCTCTCTTTGCCATGGTAGTAGTACCAGCACTTCCTGCAGAAGTGAACTGCGTTGGTGGGAGCCATTGCTTCATTTTTCCGAGGGCTGAACTGTTCTGTGGTTGTGTGGTTTTGTTTTTGGTGGGTTTTTTTGTCCGTCTTCCTCTCTTTGTCCATGATGTGGATGGTATCTGTGCAAGCTTCCCACAGTTCCCAGTGGTGGGCCTCTTCCCTTGGGGATTCATTCTGAGACTTGAAAGGGAGGGTTTTCAGTTTCTTTGCCTCCCTGAGATTGCTGACCAAGGTGTTGTTAACTCCGTGGGAGGCCTGTCAGTGGCACCAAGGCTGAGACCACAGGGTGTTTTCACATAGGTCACTGTGGCCAGGCAGCAGATAGCAACAACTTTTGGCTGGACTTACACTGGCACAAGTGAAATGTTTTAATCCAGATAATACTTTATTCCACTCTTCCCTACCCCCTCTGTCTTTTCCCAAGGAGCTGGAGCTGTTTGCCATGTTTGAGTGCCAAAAAGGTCTTTTGTCTCTTTGGGAACTGAGGCAGACGTGCTGGGGTAGCTGATATGTAGAATAAAGAATGGCAGAGCTGATGTAAGGGGGAAGCAGCTGTACTTTGCTTAACTGCATTTGAAGCTACAGTTTACTGGTGGTGTTTCTGTAATACCAATCTTGTCATTATCATGTTTGTATTTTAGGCTAAACTGAGCTGCGTTCTTTACAGCATCATCCCCTCAGAACTTGCAAGGCTCTTTCAATCTTCCACCTTTCAGTATTCAGTTATAAATTTGGTGTTCTTGCAAGGCTCTTTGGTAAGGTGTGGGGGAGGAGAAAGGTTACAGGTTCTTGATGTGAGAGTAAACTAAAGATGCTAAAACAGTGTCTAAAGAACTAAAGTTTACAGGTTTGTTTTTAAGTCTTTTTAAAAAGCCAGAGCAATGTCAGCTTAATAAAGCAAGACTTAAAAAGTTAAGTTGATTTGGCTTTTTGTTCTTTTAGGTTTTTTCGTGTTGCTTTGTTTTCTTTGCAGCTTATTTTGCAAGAGGGAAGCTACACAAAAAGAAGGTCTTAAGTGGATGTTATGGGAAATACTGCCATTTGCAAATAATAAGCTTCCCCCCCAAAAAAAAAATCTTTAAGTTATTCATCCTGCAGTTACGGAGCAACACAACTGCTTATCTGCTTTTTGACTTAGTAAAGTCCTACTTGAGTGTTCTTGGTAGTGACTTCGCATGCTTATCTTTTGAATTCCCTCTAACCTGCAGAGCTCACGTAGCAGAAATGATGCACATGAAGTGACAGTGTCAGAAGCAATTACTTACTGATGCACATTGTGCAGTAATTACTCTCTCAATTTCTTGACAGCCATTTCAGATTTGTGGTTTGTAGTGAAGTTTGCAGCGAAATGGAATGTTATCCCTGTGAGGCTTAAAACATTACTGCACAGAGAAATTGTCAAGCGTTCCAGCACAAGTGGATGAATGATGAAGAGTTTACTTGGAGTGCTTTGGGTCAAGGCATGGTTTTTAGTCTTTGAGGAAAACGCTGCTTTACTTATGCTTTAATAGACAAGAGACCTTTGGTTTCACACTTTCCTGTATAAGGGTAGAGTATTGCCTTTTTATTTAGGGTTTTTTTTACTGATTGTGTGGTCAGCCACAGTCAGGTACAATGTTTACATCTGTATTGAGTCATGTACATATTGATACTGAAGCATTTTGAGAAGCTTTCTCACGTTTCATGGGCAAGTTATCTGCAGGCAGATAACATGGCAGTCAAAAGCAACCTTTTTGTTTTCAGATATAGCAATGTTTCAGCATTTCTGGGAGGAAAAAAGGTTGGTTTTACAGAAACATGTTCTTTCAGCGTGCCTTCAGGTGAGTTTGGAGAAGTTTTTTTGCAGTTGTAGTTGCTGCCATTTAGGTCTACAATTGCACTCTCTTGCAGAAAACTGTGGTCGGAGGTCTTGAGGTCGCTGCAATGTACTGATCTGTGCGTTGCTTCTGTCTTCTACAAGCATAAATTTTTGTGAGCTTTTCTAGTATTTACATATATTACTTATTCCTCCTTAACTTGATACTTTCAGCAAAGCTCCCTTACCAACAGTTGTTTCCTGATTTTTGTCCCCAAGCCCAGCAGTGTTCTACTGAGCTGTCATAAGAGTTGCGTCGGGGAGGAAATAAGTCCCTTAAGTTAACAAGGTCGGTGCCAGCTGTAACCAGCATAAGGCTGTCATGTTCCTTTCTAGCTCTTTTATATGTATGTTCTGGGAGCTTGTAATGTGAAATAACTCATTTAGAAGTTTTGCTGAAGGCTGGTAAAATTTCTGTTTATCAGTATCTTGGTCATTTCTGAGAGTTAACCTGGCAGAGATTTTATGGCAGCCCAGACCCATCTAACTGTAAGTTGCTGTGGTCTCTCTTTCCCCGCCCTTACTGTGGCTATGACCTCCTTCTTCCTTCCTCTGCATGAGGACTGGCTAGGCCCATTGGATGTGGTTCAGTCTAGCAGGATCCAGGGAGCACCAGGCCTTGGTGTGAGCAAAGAGGTGGGTAATGCACAGCCATAGGTTGGCATAGGTGCCCTGGAGCACGGCTCCGTTGGGGGCCCTGTTCAACAAGTTCTTTAGACTGAAATCCATGTGAATGATCTGCAAAGCACTGATTCTGAGGAGTTTGTGGTCCTGAGTTGCTTTAATGTTGCAAGGTCAGCACAGGCAGTGAGCAGTGGATGGGTGTTCCATGTCACATCTTCCCTGGAGGTGTGCTCAGGATCCATGACCTGTCCATCCCATCCGCAACAGAGGAGTCCTGACCTAGGATGTGTTAGTAGCCTTGAGAATGGCTATCATTTCACAGCTGAGGGCTTATAAACAGGGCCAAATCTGGATTTGTAAAATTAAGGAATCTGTATCTATCCACTAAATGAGATGAACTGAATGGTGTTTTGATAACTCATTCCAAGAGTAGTCCTGACTCTGTTGTGCTTGAGTGACAGTGAGCTCTGGGAAGTACTTGCATGGTGTGTGTGTGTGTAGGGGCGTATTTGTTAGATTTTTTTATTTGTGGGTCTTTTTTTTCCCTTTCTGTCATATAAAGTCTTCCACAGTTAAAGTTATATATAACATACTGTTTTGTTTTCCTCAAGCTTGACCAGGGAAGGGATTTAACTCATAGTTTTGGTCTATGGAGCCACAAGCCATCATCTTTGTTTATGATTGTGATTAAAGAGGTGATAACACAGTTATAAGTGGTTATCTTGAACCTGGGACTTTTGTTTTCAGGACTGAATAGAGTGCTGGACTTCGTTGTTCCTATTCTATTCAGATGTTCATGTTGAAAAGATGAGGGGTTTTTTTTAACCAAACATGAATCATGCCTTGTGGAGAAGAAAGGTAAGCTTGATAGCTTGGTAGACTTACATGTAAAAGGAATAAAGTTTAGACAATGTGGCAGGTGAGATGATGAGGAAGGATATAGCCAGAGCAAAGATAATTCTCGGAGTCTGTCATATCTGTTGATCAAGCTGTCAGCACATCTGGTTAATTTTATGGTGTTAGAAATCACTTCTATGAAGCAACTTGACTTTCTTAGAGGGCTTTTTTAAACTTTTTTTTTTTCCCCCTTCTTATTAAGGCAGGTTACTGCAAAACACTGTTTTCAAAGGTTAGATAATAAAGTGAAGCATACTGGGCAGGGCTGGCATACTGAGATGGTTGTATAGCTGATCTTTGTGTGTCTTGCTGACCTCTGTATGTTACTGAAACCTGCTTGAAAGACTTCACAAATCCTTTAAAATACGTCTTTCCTTTTCAGTGCGAAACCTCGTGGTATCCCAAAAGAATAGAAATACTCGGTTGAAGGACTGGACAGATGCTTCAATAAGATTTGGTCCTTGTGCTTTTACACAGATGTGTTTCCATTCAGTCCTCTGAGCTGGAGGGCAGTGGGAGCACAAAAAGTAGGGACATTTAAGTGAATGGGACGTGCCACTGTAAGAGGCGACACTCACTGGATCTGCCAGTCTTAGGTGGCATGACGAGAACAGCTGGTTTCTATGTTAAATATACTTAAATTGAAAATGTGCTTGTCTCAGCTTCTGTTGTATATTGCTAGAATTGTGTTCTGTTCTGAAGATAAGCCACTCCTTTCCTTAGTGTCTTCTCTTGCACATAGTTCAGATCTGTTGTGTAATGGAAATGATGTGTGCCCCCCAGCCCTTGTGGCTGAGAACATGCCTGTCATTTTAACTCTTAGGGCTGCTTCTGTTTAGTTGGAAACAGACCTAAATATCTTTCTGTAAGTCTTTTTGCTGTGGCTAAAGCAGAAAAGGGGTTTAGTAAAACAATTCTGGTTCTAAGACCATTTAATTGAAAATTTCTGCCAGGCAGTCTTGATTAAAGTATGTTGTGTCCATCTGCCTTCCTGTGTTATATGCGAAGGAGTGCAAACATCAAAAATTATGGGAAAAAAAAAGTTTAGGTTGCTTTAAAAGATGCAAGCTGAGGGCTTTTTCTTGTTTATTTTTTAAAAAGCTGCTTTAGATTCTTGATGGTTTCTTCTGCTACTTCCCTGTCCCACCTCTTTCCGCCTTCCTTGAAAACAGCACTAGAACAATAAAAACAAAAGCTTTTGGTTTCCTGACCTTACAATCGCAGAATGCAGATGGCCTCAGCTGTTTTTCTGTGGTGCTTTAAATTCATTGTTGCAGCATTTGAAACTATTCCAGAGTGTATGTGGCAATATGTTTCGTTATCAACTAGATGAATGCTGAAACATAAATGATGAATGGATATCTATTAACTCCTAGATTTTCATTTGCCACAGAGGACTTGGAAGAATTTATGCTATCGAAGCAATGAATAATTAAGAGATTATTTGTATTCAGGGGAGTTTATACTAAATATCCAGTTAGTGAAATGAACGCTTGTTTTTTATTTCAGTTTACAGTGAGTCTCTTCATGCTACAGTTTTGAAACTTTACTATTCTTGAATTTTGGAAAGCAAAAGAAAATGGGAAAACAACAGGAGCTTTTGGTCAGCAGATTAGCGCTCTCTTTCCTTCCCACCTTTTAGAGACTACAGTGGGAAGAATTATATTGTCTGTTGAGTGTTCAAATATATGTTCAAAGGACTGTGTTCTCCTGGGTTTTGGATATGGAAGTTTGAGTTCCCTAGATGACAAACAGGAAAAAAAAATAAATTAGAGACCTTTGTCACTGGTTATTCTCTTTGTTTTATCTCTACTTCCTCTAAAGCAAGTCCTTCAGCTTTTACAGACTGGGGATGCCACTCCACCCACAGTGCATTTCAGCTGCCCATGAGAGACACACCTGAGTGTGTTCCTAGCCCATAATTGCCCCTTCGTTTTAGAGAGGCAGACAGTGAAATGGCCTTGCCTTCGGTCTGTTCTGTCAGGGAAAGTGGAATAGCAACTTGTATAAGGAAGGTTTCAGAGGAAGTCCCAGCTATGAAAATCAGAGGTGGTAGGTCTGTCACAAATCCAGCGGGATGGTGGCTGCTGCAGGCAGTGACTGAAACACCCGATTCCTGTTGCTTCAGCAGCAGTGCTGCAGTAAAATCAAAGTGATCCTGAAGATTTTCTCTTAGGGATAATTTGACCTGCTCTGAAAAGTGTTAAAATCCCAATCCCAGTAACAAATTGAGTGGTCTAACCACCACTTCAGCTTGCACTGTGCCAGGTGGTCTTGCCAAAGGGGGGAAGGGGGGGTACAAGTGCAGGACAGAGGGTTTATGTGTTTCAGGATAAAAGGGAAGAATTCTTCTTTGTGTATATCCGAGCAAGAGGTTTGCTGGAGAAGGGAGTCCTCTCCAATGAGAAATACGTGCAGTTCTGCTTAAGGAGGAAGAACTGGAAGGAAGGAAGCAAGTCATAATCTGAAAGCATTTATTGATGGAGTGGTGTTTGCTTACAGATTTGGCAGCTGCAGTTTTTCTTGAGTCATGGTTTTTATTCCAAGAATTCATGTGTAATGAATTTCTTACCTTAGTCTGCCAAACTTTGGATGTTTTTTTCCTGCATTGTAGAGAGGTGCTTTTTTTTTTTTCTCTTTTTTCTTTGCAGTTAATATGGTTTAATATTTGTTAAAGAACGAATCAGAGAAGTTCTCTGTTTTGTTTTAAAAATAAACTTGGGCTAATTCTTACTGTATTAATAGATCTCTAGGTATGTACTGAAAGGACTCTTTTTTAATATTAAAACTATGAGATTCTGAAAAGTCAGAATGGTATTCCTCTCCACAAGGCTTGGTCTGGGTTTTTTGCTTTTTTTATTCCATGTATGTTTTTTTTGAAGACTAAATTGAATCAACAGATTGCATCTCATTTCGCATCTACTATGGTTCAGGCCATACAATTTAATTACTTGTTTGATTATCCCATTTTTGCTCTTAAGGCTTAAAAATAGAGTATTTGACCATTTACACTGGCAAATGGAAATATGGCAAATCTTATTTTTAACGGAATTCTTTTGCCTTTAATTTTAAGATACTCACTCTTCGCTTGACTGTTTGTCCCTGCCTCTATCACCTTAAGCACTTGTATTTACTTCCACAGTGTAACCAGGTCAGCTGCTCGTCATCTGTTGGTTTGGCTAATCGAGAAGTCCTCAAGTCTCTCAGTGTACCTACCATCTCTTTCCCAAGTGCCCCCTTCTCTCCAGATTGCTCTCATTTACTTCATAATGCCATCTTTTCTAAAGCGTGGGTTCCAGAAGTTTGCACACGATTTGTTTTGCCAGCCAAGTATTTTTATTTTAGACTTGGACCATGAATTTACAAGCTGAAGTAATTTTCTCTTTGTTAAACATAATTATTTACCGTAATATTTGTAGCCTTATTGTGTGTACTAAGGACAGTTGCTGACTGAACTGGGAATCTCACTGCTGTTTATGACATTAGCTGCTGGCTTTAGATTAACCTCATTCTAAGTGTTAATTGTATCTTTGGAAATAGTTCAGACATTTTTTCCTTTGTGTTAGGCCCTTGGACAGGCATGGTTTTGTATTTGCTTAGTTGTCACCCAAAACCCAGGAATGAGAAAAAGTATTTTCAAAAGGTCCTATGATGACCATTTTCAGTGAAGTATGGCTTTGTGCTGTATTACTTTTTTTAATTCAAAGCAGGGTAGAATTAGGCTGTTCTCTGAACAGCGTTTGTATGCTGTTCAAAGCCCCTTTTTGACTGACTTCTGACTTGCAACCAGCACTTGTGAAATCCTCTAGTCTTGGGCTGTTGTGGTCAGCTCAGTCTCCAGCCCCCCACCCTACACAAGCTGGGAGCTTTCCCACCATTATAAGATTGTGTGAACTGTGGTGCAGAAAGTGCAGAGGTAGAGGGTGGTGGTTGTAGGGTTTTGTAAGGTCTTTTCAATCCTAAATTCGGTTTCTCTGGTGTGCTGAGTAGTACAGGAAAGCTGCCCTAAGTGTATGGCTTATAGTTTCTGTTGCTGGTGCAGATTCTCATTGTTCTTATTCATTTGTTAATTACAGCAATATGACTGTTTCATGTTGAAACTGTTTTATATTTAATTTAAGACATTCATTTTAGTGGCAGCAGGAATTGATATACAGCCTCTGTGTGCTAAAAGATTCCAGTAAGTGTCTTTATGTGGAAAATATAACGTTAGTGTTTTAATTGCATGCTATCTAAGATTTTTTTATTTCAAGATGTCATGTACCCAATAAGTGTACACCAAGACAGAATGAGTTGAATTAACAGCAGGCTGTATCACAGGAATTAAAAGAAAGAAGCTGCTTGGCAGGGTGAAAGCAGCAAACCACTTAATCAGAATCAGTCAAGCTTTCTGGATGTCTTTGTTCTGTAATTATTTTGAGCAGACCAGTGGACTCGAACAAATGAAGGTGGCAGCATTAATGATTCTTTAAAATCAGTCTTGCACCTACCATTTAGTTTGTTTATCGGGCACTTTTTCTGGTAAGCAGGGTAGCTTCTTCTGACTTGCTCTCTATTGTTAGAGAAAACTGAGCTTGATTCTACATCAGAAATAGCTGCTGAAAGACTTTTTTCTAGCTAGTGTGCAGGGAGATGTTCCTGTGTAGTTCTTAGTCTTGCATAATTTTTAGAGTTACAACACTGCAATCACTTTCTAAAAATTAAAAACAAACAGTACAGTGACAGCATGTACTGTGATTCAGTTTAAAAAATGTTTTGTTTGCAAAGTATACCTGTGGGTTTGGTTTTGTTTTGTTTTTTTTAAATCAAGTTTGCCCTTCCTAATTAAGGACAACTTAAGCCACTGTTCTGTACTAGAGAACTTTATTATGTGAATGGAAACTTTTCACAGCAGGATGGGATTTACAGAGAAGAACGTTTGAGGTATTGAAGAAAAGAAAATCTGGAACGAGAAGCATTCTTACAAAGAAACTACTCAGGAGAGAAATTTGAATTGTTAGCATCATGGAGAGTGTTCTTGAGAACTAGAAATTTGCAAGTAGTCCATCTGGATGTGTGTTGCATCTGTGGCTATAAGCTGCCTCAGAGTATGAGGATGATTGTCTGTCATTGCTTGAATTTACAGTGTGTGTGTGTGTGTGTGTTAAGAAGTTTCAATACAGATCTAGCTTTTATTTCATGATCACACATGAAGGTTTGACAGGAAGTATGTTACTACTTAGCATGGCTACATGCGGCTAATAATAGTGATGCAGCCATAAATTGCACTCCACTGTGGTTCAGGTTGTAAACAGAACTTTGGAAAAGTTGTAGTCAAAAAAGGGAAGGGAATGGAGGGAGAAGAGAATGTCTAGCAGGAGGGTTTTCAGTCTGAATTTCCAGCCATTTAAAAAGGTCTTGTTTTCTTCTTTTGTTTTGTTGAGAATTCAAAGTTTCATCTTTTTCACTTACAGTAAATCCATTGTTCAGTTGAAACTAATAATTGTTTATGTATTAGGAGGAGGTGATAAATAGGTAGAACTGCAAGTTGTATGACCTAACAATTTTTCTTATTGCTGTGTTGGAAAGGCCTTTCCCCCCCCTCCTTTTTTTTTATTTTTTAAAAACTTATTTTCCTGAAGGGGAATACGGAAGGCAGCAGATCATATTTTTCTATGGGTAAATAAGGAAAGAGGTAAAATTAGACCTTCAGAATTCATTCTTTTTATTCCCACTCAAAGCTGAGGAAAGCTGGGTAGATAGTGTTTTGCAGGTTTTGAACTGAGGAATGCTTTAGTTAATTCCAATTCCTGCAACTTTTTTGTTCTCCATGTAATCTTGTAGAAAAATGCTATCCATTGGTGTGGATTGCTTCCTGCAGATGCTTCCAAAGCTGCGCTGTCCTGCATAGGTTGGAAACTCCCTGTAGTATCTCTGAGTTTTTAAGCCCTAATTCTCATCAGACCAAGACACAGACACTGCTGTACCCTGCCCACAGGTTGAGCTGCAAGAAGAGTAGCACAGGCAAGGACAGGGAGCAGCATAAAAGTGAGAGCCAGAGAGGTTGCCAGTCCGCACTATAGATCTGCATGGTGATGTGGCTTATCTTCAGTATTAGGTGACTCAGTAAGGTATTAATAACATTAGGTGTACTTGTCAGCTGAGCTCCGCCTGCCCAGGAGGAACCAGGTCAGTCTTGGACATCCCTCAGCCAGGGACACTTCCTTAGAAGTTAAATCTAGCTGGTGACTTCCTTTTTGGTAAGCAAGCTTACTGTAATAACTTAAGTCTTTCATGCATGTCTTCCTAAATTACATGGTTTAACCCCAGCCAGCAACTCAGTCCCACGCAGCTGCTTGCTCACTCGCCCTGAATGGGATGGGGGAGACAGTCAGAAGGGTAGAAGTGAGAAAACTTGCAGGTTGAGATAAAAGCAGTTTAATAGGTGGAAAAAAGCCACCTGTGCAAGCAAAGCCGAAAAGGAATTCATTCCCCACAGCCTATGGGCAAGGCAGGTGCTCAGCCATCTCCGGGACAGCGGCTAATGGTGACTTGGGAAGACCAATGCCATCATTCCAAACCTCTTCCCCTTCCTTCCTCTTCCCTCAGCATGATGCCATACGATACAGAATGTCCCTTTGGTCAGGTGGGGTGGCTGTCCCAGCTGTGTCCCTTCCCAATTTCTTGTGCAACCCCAGCCTCCTCGCTGGCAGGGTGGTATGAGAAGCAGAAGAGGCCTTGGCTCTGTGCAAGCCCTACTCAGCAATAACAAAAACATCTCTATGTTATCAACCCCGTGTTCAGCACAGATCCAAAACACAGCTTCATACCAGCCACTGTGAAGAAAATTGACTCTATCTCAGCCCAAACCAGCACACAGGGTAAAAATAAGGAGAGAGCAGTACAGGGCTGTAAGAAGGCTGACTGCCTGCATAGTGTGACAGTGGGAAATAGCTTGGTTTTGCTACAGTTCAGATGAATAAAATCATTATAAGTCACCATTTGCTGTAGCATCTTTGCTTATTCCCCACCCTGTGGTGGAGCCTTAGAGGATTGATGAAGTGTGAAAAAAGGGAGGGGAAGCAAAGGGCATTAATAAAGCCAGATGGTGGTTACTGGTGTTGAAAAATCCATTACCTGGCATGGCAGGAGCCATCAGGTATGGACCTGGGCTCAGGAGGGGCTGCTTCAGGACTTACAAGTTATTACAGCTCTGCTCTAGTCCCCTGCTTTCTTCAGTTCACCAGTTTCAGAACATCTGTGTCTGCCATTTACTCTTTGCTTCCCTCATGTTCTGGGGGATCACCATTATCTAGTTAAGTTGTTTGTGTGTCTAAACTGGGTTAGTGAAACGTTAATCTTTGTTAACCCTTTCTTTGTTCTCTTTGTTTATTTTTAGTCCAAGTAATTTCACTGATCCTATTTTGAGTGGGATGCCACAGGGGGTGTTTTTTCCAATGACAAAGAAATTCTGAGATTTTCTGCTTCACTGTCATTCCTCTGCTGTGCGATCCCAGGGCTGCCCTAAACTGGTGTTTGTGGATTTGTACAGTGCCTATTGAAATTGTTTATCTATGCTTTTCTGATATTATTTACATTGCAAAATAAACTGGGATTCTTGTTGTTTTGAAGGCCTAATGTTGGGAAGCATGTTGGCCTGAAACTTGAAGTATTGGGGTTTTTTCTCCTTTTTCCTGAGGTTTTGTATGTTTATGGATGTCATATGTTGTATGACATTTCCTAACAAATAATCTTAATAGTTCTAGCTATTTGATTCTTGCTTCTGCTTTAAATCCAAGTTAGCTGAATGTTTGTAGTCTGTGGGGCAGTTTGCATCTTGATGTTTTGTAGGGCTTTTCCTATGCTGTGACAAACGTCTGAGTGATAAATGTGTATGTGAGGATCATCAAATGTAAGACCTCTTTAGTCTTCAGCAGGCAATACTGTGTTCCTTTAAAAACCCTAAGAAGACCCTTTTACATGGAACTTGTATAAAAGAAAGAAATTATTTACAGAGAAATCATGTTTGAAGACCCCTTTATTGTAACTCAAGTGAGGAAAGTAATTTCTAGCCATCACTTCTGCTAGAGGAAAGGAACCTTGTGAAAAGCACGATCTGATGATAGCAGTTCTTTGATAGTTGTTAAGTGTGGGGACTTGTACTCATTCTGAAACTCGTGGGATACATTACGTCGTATTTTTATCAGTTTATCTTCTCTTATGTCTTAATTTTCTCAGTTGTAGAATAGAACTGCCCATTTCTGCTGGTGGTTTTGTTATCTGTGTTTGCTAAACCTGCTCTTCTGTGTTTTTGATCTAAACCATTTCAATTAGTGCTGAATTAATCAGCTAATTCACAAAGGCAGATCTTGAAACCTGAAGTTATTTTTGCCTGCTGGAGATATGCTGGAATTGGTATTTTGCTGGAGCAGAGTCTTTGTATTTGAAGCTTCTAATTGATCATAAAATTAAAAATTTAGGGTTAATTGCCTTTTGACTCTGGATATAAGCAAATATTGTGGTGGATTTCCCCCCATCCCCATGGCTGGTGGCTGTCTAGTGACAATCACTGACTGCTTAGTGGGAGAAGAGAAGGGAGAGCCCGTGCAGTGGACATGCTGGTGCTCAGGTTCTCATTAGTTGTAATGGCAAGAAAATAGGGTGTTCGGTGTCCTGGAGTTGCACAGATCACCTGGGTTGAACTTTCCAGGTGTTGGTGAGCTCTCCCTTCATGTTCCCTGCCTTGTCAGTATCCTTGGAAGTCAGCATGGCCCACCCTGAAGGTCTAGCAGTTTGTGGTGTTTGCCTCAATACCGAGGCACTCTGGCAAGAGCAGTGTCTGTGCCACAGCTGGATGGCTTGATGGATTGCAGGAAAGCGTGTAAGTGTTGCCTGATGTTTCTGTCTGGACCAGGACTCGGTGGTTTCCAGAAATCAATTTCAATGCTTTCATTACGTTATAGACAGACTCCAGCTCTAAAAAATGTGTGTGTTGGCAAGAATGTCTCTAGGGGAGGAGATGGTGCAAGGATGCTTAAAATAGATAAACACCCATTCAATGTTTTCTAGTTTGTTTTTTTTTTTAATCAGAAGGGAAAAGCAGCATCATGCGTTTTGTAATATCAATCATCTTAATGAAAAGGCCTTCAAGTCACAGATTTCTTTTCAAAATATGCACAACCTTGCACATAGGTGAACCCTGTCATTGTGGGTCTGGTTTCCAAGTTCCAGAGAAAATTTGGCTGTCAGGTATTGTCTCCCTTATGCATTTGTGAAAGGCAAAAAGCCAACCCAAGAACAAAACAGCTTAGTAAATGTCTGAGGTGTTTCCTCAGTTATCTAAAAGTTAACATTGCATCATCTGCACAGATATAAATATAGAAAATAGTAGGTGTGTTAAAACCCCTGACTTACTTTTAAAACCTTTTTGCAGAGGACTATCTTTGCTTGAGTCTGTTTGTGTCAGTAAATAGAGATGTGACATTACGTCAGTTTCTCCTTCTGGGTGATTAAATGCTTGTTTTCATCTTTTATGGTTGTTTTTAGCTACGGTGGAAGTACTGGTATCTTTTCTGTCTTGGACTCTACTTTTTCACAAGATAGTTGTATTTCAGTGAAGCTGTGTCCTGGTTTTTCTGAACTATCCTCCTTCCTGTACTTGTTTCAGATTTTCCCAAATATGCATTTTTCTCTCTCAACAATGTTTGTGAAAGTTACTGTTGAATAGATAAATAAATAATGTAGCCATGTGGTTTTGTATGAAAATCAGCTGAACTGTTGCTTTTTCAGACAAAGAGGAAAAAAAAATTCCTCCTTCAATTTCAGGGCTATAAACAAGAGAATTAGCAAAATAGATGTGAATATTTTGAGCATCAGGAGATCTGTCCTAGGTCCTGATACAGGGTAGGTTCCCTGTTTGAGGTAATATTCAAGCCTTAATGTAAACAAAATCCTGAGTTCCCTGACTTCTCAGCTGTCAGAAGACTTCCTAAGCATTCAACAGAAATGAAGTTTTGTTTGGTGTAATGTGTTTGTCAGGTTCTGTATTGGGGTTAGACAGTATTATAACTATCTTTGTGTATGGCTACTTTGTGGAAGAAAGTGTTGTACTAAATAAAGATTCTAACTTGGCTAAGGAGTTGAACTTCAAATCTTACTGTAACAGTACAGAACAAATGGATCAATCCTGAAATTAATTTCTATTGCTGAGTAACTGCTGCATGTAAGAAAACAGGTGAGGAATTGAAGTGGGTTTTCTCTTTTGCCGGTGTTGCTGAAATAGTTCAGTTTATTTGGAGCATAGGATTTCACGCAATCGTGCCTGATTGTTAGTGCAGCTGTCAACAGCTGCGTGCTCATTTAGCTAATTGCATTCTAGTAATATAACTAAGCTTATTTTAGGATATGCAGTTGTGTGCCTTTTTTTTCCCTAGAGCAACTGCACACCCTCAGAATATCTGCTGCATAAGGTTCTGTGCTGTCAGTGAACTTTCATTTCTTTAGAGGAAGTTTAAGAGCTAAACAAGACTGGATCAGCCAGTCCTATATATGGATAGTGTCTGTGAAAAGCTGGACACTTAAATTCATGCAGTTCTAAGGGCCTTAAAATGGTGTTGTCTTTGGGGTTAGTTTCATCATCTGCTCTTTGGGAATATTTTATAGTTAACACGTAAAACTTTAATTTCTCAAGCAAACTAATTCCTATTGCTGCATCGGTATTCTCATTGTGTGTACAGGACTGATGAGCTTCTGTTACATACTGATCATCTTCTGCAAAAAATATGTACATAAAAATGTGTGTAAGTTGTATATGTATAAAAAGCATATTAGGAGAGTAGACTATCTTTTATGCATGCCCATTCTGAATTACTTGTGTGATTTTTACTGGTATGTGTTAGCGACGTGATTGCAGTCAACAGTATGAAATTTATAATGCAGTGTTGTTTTTATTTGTTATATAGCTTTATGCCAGTATATACAGGCCTCTAAAACCCGAGATGTTGGCAGCCGTTTCATTTCAAGTGCAACAGAAGGTAAAGGAAAAAGTGTGGGGAAAAAAATGCACAATTCTTTGTTCATCTGATACTCTCTTCATGGACGTTTATGTGGTTCTTGATCTTTTAACCTTCTAGACTCTTTCTTCACAGCTAACTTCTTGCAATAGATGGTGAATATATTTTTTTCCTAAGTCTCAGAAATGAAATTAAGTGATCTCATGATGTCACTTGTATGTCGACTTAGAAGTTGCATCATGTCTTATTTGTGCTTTTCTTCAGTAACAAAATTCCACTGAAAGCGAAGCTTTAGCTATGCTTTAATGTGAATCTGAAATATGTGAAGAGTGGCTTATGGAATTGCTGTCATGAACACAATCTCAAGATTGTCACACTTAAGGAAAAGCACAGATACCTAATGACACAGAACTGTTACAGTGCTAATCCTTGCTACTCTCTGCAGTCTGACTATATGCTAACCAACTGTCTTGCATTTTCTGTTTCTCTTAAAAGGAGTGTGTCCTTAATTCACTTATCCTCGCATCTACCTGCTGATGTCCTGCTTTTTTGCCTTGTTTGAGTTTAAAAAGAGAATGAAATATTTACTTAAGTTTTTTTCTTTCATTTACAGGGGAAAACTTTGAACAGACTCCATTAAGACGCACATTTAAATCCAAAGTTCTTGCTCGCTATCCTGAGAATGTTGAATGGAACCCTTTTGACCAGGATGCAGTGGGAATGGTCAGTATCACTTAAGGGATTTTGTTTTTAAGACAAAAAGCTGCTTTAACAATTGAAGGCATTAAAATCTGTGTTTTCTGTGACAAAAAAAAGTGTAAAGTCTGTTATAGATTGGAAATAATAGTGAGTTTCTCTAAATTGGGCAGACTCAAAAGGCCTTTTCATTTGATTAGGGTTTATTTTAGGGGAGGTAAGTGCTTAGAAGAGATTGTTTGGTTCTTTTACAATTTTTTTTGTTACATTCTAGAGAATTGGTAGATAAAGATATCAGTATAATTAAGGAATTTTTTTTTTGTGAATGATTTCTCTGTTTAATGGAATGCAGTGTGTTTTTTTAATTTAGATAAAATATAGTCTTTTTCTCTGTCAGATTTCTAGTCTTGGTTACCAAAATACTTTCCTTTATCTGAGATTGTATTTTGTTATATTATTCCTGTTGAGCTGGTAGTGAAACATTTATGAGTTTTAACAGACAGCGCATGCAACCCTTTTGATAAGGTCCTATTGTTTTTCTGATTTAGATTCATATTACTGTACTGTGCAGAGATTGAACATTGAATAGAATTTAAAGTGAAATGCAATGGCAATCTCTGGATTCCAAATCCTATTTTCACCAATGCTTTTCGAGGCAGAGGGAGAGAAAAGCATGTTTTAATGGATATTATCTCCCCTTCCCCCTTTTTTATAGCTGTGTATGCCTAAAGGGCTTGCTTTCAAGACACAAGCAGATTCCAGAGAACCTCAATTCCACTCTTTCATTATTACTCGTGAAGATGGCTCACGGACATTTGGATTTTCTCTCACGTTTTTTGAGGAGGTTACTAGCAAACAGATCTGCAGTGCAATGCAGACGTTGTATCATATGCACAATGCTGAATATGACATTCTTCATACTCCACCCACAAATGACAAGGAGAGCTGCAGCAGCACTGGAGACTGCAATGGCACCTCAGTTTCAAAGCTACAGCGTTTTAACTCCTATGACATCAGCAGAGACACACTCTATGTCTCAAAGTGCATTTGTCTGATTACTCCAATGTCTTTTATGAAAGCTTGTAAGAAAGTACTAGAACAACTTCACCAAGCAGTGACTTCACCTCAACCACCACCACTACCTTTAGAAAGCTACATCTACAATATTCTTTATGAGGTTCCTCTTCCTCCAGCAGGAAGGTCATTAAAATTTTCAGGTGTTTATGGACCAATTATCTGCCAGAGGCCAAGCACCAGTGAACTGCCATTATTTGATTTTCCAGTTAAAGAAGTTTTTGAATTGCTTGGAGTAGAAAATGTGGTTCAACTCTTTACCTGTGCCCTCTTGGAGTTTCAGATACTGCTTTATTCACAGCGTGAGTACTTGGGTTTTATTTTCTTACCTTGTAGTTGTACTGGCACAAAATCTTTCTGTGGCTTGAATTCTCAAAACCACACAAACATCAGAAGAGCTGCATTAAACTGGCATGAGCATGATAATGCAGTCTGACTGATCTGTGTGCAGGTCTTAATGTCAAGAAAAGAACTGGAGTCGCAAAGAGAGAGTTGTGTTGGCTTTTGCTGTTAGGCACCTGAACTTTGTCTGTCACATAATCTCCTTTATTTCATGGGTTGACTGATCCCTTTATTGTTGGCTCTGGAACTGTGCTATTGGATAGAACAATATGCCTTCTTCCATGTTCCTCACTAGCTGCTTAGCTGAATTCCTTCCTGTCTCTGCCAAACTACCTGTGCATTTTGAGAAGATAAGTAGTTAGTTATATATCTCGATCTGAAGAATAGTTAATGATGTAAATATAGTCTTCTCTTTGAGTACCTGATGTAACATTTCAGTTGTCACTTTGAAAGATAATTACCTGAAAAAAGTTTTGTTTGGACAGATTTAAATCCCAAATCTCTGTTAAGGCCTTGAAACAGTTATTGCTGAAGCCAAGCAGCTAATGTTTCCTTTAAGAGGATAGGCAGCAACTAGGCTGAAATAGCATGTGTATCAATTAGTGAGTAGTGTGGGAGTGCTATCCATTTTTTGTGTTGAAATTTGTGGGTACTGGCCTTCTTACTCTGCATCTTGTTGCTCTAACACACAGAGTATGTGGAACTATGCCAAAAGATAATTTCTCTACTCTTCTTTGTCCCAAGCTGACTAGAATTAATCCAGACACATCCATCCATAATGATGTCGTTTAAAATAGACTGCTTTCTGAACACTGTTTTATATAGTAATGGTAAAGAAACCTGAAAGACCCCAAACCAAATCCAAGAATATGCCGTGGTGTTACTGAAATCTGTTTCTGATGTTTTCTTCCATCGAGCTGTCACAGAAATATGTAGAATAGGAATGGTAACTATTTAGAAAATAAAACCTGCAGTTACTAGCAGCTTTCTCCAAGCACAAAGTACACGTCTGTTTGCTGAGATCTGTGGATAGACTAAAGCCAAAGATAGATTTGCGTGCACAGTCAAGGTGATTAAAAGTGTATAATGGCAATAGGATGTTATGTCACAGTTGTTGCATTGTATAAAAACTGTGAATTGCAGGAGAGAAACTGCCCAGTACTTCAGATACAGTCAAAAAAACGTACTGGACTCTATAGGGGTTACTGTCTTGGGTTTAAAACCCGAATTATGTTGCTTATTGTTCATAGCAACTCTAGAAATCCTTGTCTAGCAGAGACTTCTTTTGTGGTTTCTCCAGAAATGGGTCAGGTGTTTATATGTTTGAAATTTAGGAAGTTTGTTTGTGTGAATACCTGTGTTTCACTAGTGGAGGATTCAAACATCAGTCTCTTCAATCTGAAGAAGAGTGAGGTCCTGTTGGCCTGAGACCTCCTGTGGTGGCGGGATCATGTGTGCCTGAATAGTGGGAAGCTCTGCAAGAAAAGCAGTGCATGCCTCGCCATATGGGAACAGTGTTCCTGGGTCTCCTCTCAGGCCGTTGCATTATGAGTAACTCTTTTCTCCCAGGCTGGAGCTCAGCTCACTCCTGGACTAGTGCTCTGTATTCTGGGTTCTCTTTCCAAGTCATATTTATAGGTTCAACTTTCTGTCTTGGGCCCTTTCCAAGTGTCTGATCAGTGGCTAATTAAAGAAGCTTAAAATAGCCCTGGGAACACTTGAGTTTCTTGTTTGCAGGCACAGACATCTGGGGTTCAAAGGGACCCCTATCAGTTGTGACAGTTTCTGTCCACTGTTCCCCTGCCTCACCCCAAGCTTCGGCTCAGTTGGGCTGTTGTACCTTAGAGAAGTGTCTTGTCTCTCTATCAAGTTGTCAGCTATAGTTTTTGGCTGAAAAGTCTTCTTTCAGTGGGAAAAGCATTTTACTTTTGGCCCTGACTTGCTGACTTTTGGCCCTCACTTTTTGTGAACTAGCTGCAGAATGCCTTCTCAGTAATGGCAGCCAATGTTTTTTGAAACATAGCTCCTCTTGAGTACTTTCTGAGGGCTTTAATCCCCGTGCCTTTTTTTTCTTTTCTTTTGCGGAGTTTGTTTCTTTGTGTTTGGTGTGTTTCGTTGTTTTTTTTTTTTTTTTAGAACTAGAATATGCTTCTAATACATTCTGCTCTTTCTTCAGTATGGTTGAGTAATATCTGGTTTTTGCTGTTTGTGAAACAGGGAAGATTGAAGGGAGATTCAGGTAATGGTGCACTCAGTTCTAAGTGGAATCAGAAATGGCTGTACTTTTGTAAAGGCTAATTCATGTTCTTGCATGCACACCAGTGTGAGGTCTAGGTTGTTCTTCAGAATATAAATACTAAATTTGTTAATGTCCTTTGGGTTTGTTCAATCTCTTGGTGCTCAAACCCAGGACATTTGAGGTGATTGAGATAATTTCTTGTTCTCTTATGTCAGATGAGATTGTGATATTCATAGAGTGGATTTAGATTTAGAACAGTATGTGTCAGGATCAGAGGATTTGTAAGATTTACTTAAAAAAAACTAAAACCCATCAACAAATAATGAAACACCACCAAAATAAAAACCAAACCCCAAAACTCTTGGTGACCTGGATTGCAACAAAAAAAAGCATGACCAGCAGGTTGAGGGAGGTGATTTTCCCTCTCTGCTCTGATGAGACCCCACCTGGAATATGGTGTCCAGCCCCGGGATCCCCAGCAGAGGAAGGATGTGAACCTGGTGGAGTGAGCCGGGAGGAGGCCGTGAAGATCAGAGGGCTGAAGCACCTCTCCCCTGGAGACAGACTGAGAGAGTTGGGGCTGTTCAGCCTGGAGAAGAGAAGGCTCCAAGGAGACCTTGGAGAGCCCCTTCCAGTGCCTGAAGAGGCTACAAGGAGAGCTGGAGAGGGACTTTTGACGAGGGTGTGGAGTGACAGCACAAGTGGGAATGGCCTTACAGCTGAAAGAGGCTTAAATTAGATATAAGGAAGGAATTCTTTCCTGGGAGTGTGGTGAGACACTGGAATAGGTTGTCCAGAGAAGCTGTGGATGCCCCATCCCTGGAAGTGTTCAAGGCCAGGTTGTGGCCTTGAACTTTGAGCAGCTTGGTCTGGTGGAAGATGTCCCTGCCTGTGGCAAGGGGTTTGAAATGAGATGATCTTTAAGGTCCCTTCCAGCCCAAACCTTTCTATGATTCTGTGACTCTGCTGCCAAGTGCAATGCTTTATGAAACGAATTATTTAGCATATGAAGTTGCAGTTAGTCCTTGGAATAGGAGTAGCTTCACTTGGCAGTGAGTGTGTTTTGGTTTAAGATTCCTTTGACGTGTTTCTGACTTGATGCCTCTGGAAATTGTTGTTTTGTCCCACTGTATTGGCACAGCCTGTGTGTTTTGGATTGGTGTAAGCCAAATGTAGGGAATGAACACTTCAGTTTGATTGTTGCCTTGAGAGACCTGCCTCCCATTTGGAGAAATGTTAGGTGCCTGTAAGAGAGTGAAGAATCTGAAGCTGCTACTGGTGCTGAGCCAGTGCGAGGAATTCTGGCAGAGACAGTGGTGCCCGAGGCCTGCAGTAGTGCCCTTACCAGATTATTCTGTGGGAGCTGGTTTGCATTCCTGCAATTTATGTTGCTCTTGTATCTGTGAAATAGACTTATTTCTTATCTCTGAGAGCACCTAGAGCTCTTCTGCAAAGTGTGCACTGAGTTAAGACAGCTGTGAAATCTGCTTGGAAGTGATTTTTCTAAACAGCTTAAAACAAAAAATGGAGAAATGTAATGCAGTGCTGCCATGGACTGTGATCTTGAACAGTGTTATTTTTCTGGGTATTTGCTGTCTGCTGCAATTTTAAAGTACAAATAAAGGGGTTTTTTTTCACCTCCCCATCTTTGTTTCACTTGTTTAAAATTACGTTAATTATGGAGATTTAAAGTATTAGTTTAATTTCTTTGCAGTATTAGTCCCATGCTGCCTAACTCTCACCTCTTATATAGGACACTTTCTTCTTATGCCCCCAGTGATTTAGGAAACTTGCTGATTGTTGCAGCCACCTTGAATCAGCCTGTCAGACACAGAAGTGAACACAAAAAGGAAGTACTTGGACCCGCTGCTCCTACTCACCACCAGTGGTTCTTACTGCAGTTACAGGGTTTTTGAAGTTACTAGTGAGTTACTTGACAAGTACAGTGGTATTTCATTGTGATCCATGAAGTAAGAAGGTTAAAAGGAAGAAATATTCTAGAATGTGGTCATACAATGATTTTAAATTTGACCAAGTGAGAGAATTTCTGTAGGCACTTGACAGACTTCTCTCTGGAAGAGTGTGAAACCAGACAGGTGGAATCATGGTTCTTATTATTTGCCACCTTCATCCCATCCTGCTCCAGACCCTTTTTTCCAGATCCAAGACCCTTTCAATTCTTCTTCCTTGATTTATTTGCTTTTTAAAAATCAACACAAATGTGTATATGTAGTAGACATAGATAAATACTAGTGTAAATAACTGCTCCTATGCACTTTAAGAGATAATGTATTTTATCTATAGTCACTGGTTAGAATAATGAATCAGTCTTTTTCTGTGTTCTTTAGCAGCCGTATTAAAAAGGGGTGGATTTTCTTTTTCTTGCACAGCGATCACTTAAGCACTTTCCAAATAGTGCCCTAGAGGTGTGTCATTATTTCCCTACCAGTGCTCTTGTATAATACAAGGCCAAAAGACGGTGTCACTGGCACCAGAATAAGCACATTGCTATTTCAGAAGCAAGAGCAACATCACTACTGAAGTGCTTCTTCACTCTTACAGGGTTTTTTTGGTTGTTATTTTTAAATCTTCTCTAATTCTTTGGTACTAGAAGTGTGCTGCTTGCTTTTGTTTTAAACCCAAAAACCCCGCCATACCCTCTCAGGATAGGTATAACTTAAGATAACATGGAAGTTATTTTGGTTTATGTTTGCAGGCTTCTTGCCTTTGTCCTTGACTTTGGGCAGCAGCTCCTGATGTGCACAGAGCCTGCAGAATGCAGTCATTGTTATTTGCAGGCTGCAAGTGTGCAGGCCAAATAGTTGGGAATGGCTTAAGCCATGTGGATATCCTGCATCAGAGGGCTGCATTTGCAGAGAGCTCAGTGGCAGAGAGTGCCTGCCCAGTGGATAGAAATTCTGAATTATTGATGTTACTTTGTAATTAATTTGAAAGGCTAATACTAAAGTTAGCTTAATGACAGAGGCAGAAGTTGTATTTAAATTAGCCAGCAGGATTAGACAGGGGGTTTTGTGTAGTAGGAAAACACTGTTTCTATTCTGAGACTTGTTCTTTCAAATAAACAAGCTGAATGCAAACTAGCTGGAATGTTTGTGTATCTATGGCTACATTTAAAGTTCCTTTTATAACTGAAGAAAATAGGGTATGGAGTAGATTCTTCTTCCCAAAGCTTATCATTAATTCATCACTTCCTTGCAGTCAGGCTGTGATTAAAGCTGCAAACCCAAGGCAGTTGTGCAGGCAGAAGCTGGTGTCCAGTCAGGATAGGGGAGTGTTGCTGGTGATCTTCATTGATTGTCCCTGTAGTGTTTCAGTTCATATAAGCTTTTGCCAAAAACCTCGAACTGTTTAAGCTGTTCTCATCTGTTTTGATTGAGGGCTCCTCTGGCCATAGCAGTTCTGCCGTGAGGCAGTGACAGGTAACTCCATGCAGTAATCTTTTCTACTAACACCGTTTGATCTGAGAAGAAATAGCAAAAGCTGCAGAATTATGACTGATGTTAACAAAACCCGTAATGAGTTCCTCTTGAGTTGTGGGACTTTTTGCAGATCCCAAACTCTGCAACTTTGTCCTCAAACAAAATTAATCATGAATGCCAGGAATTGACTTTCTTGGCCCTTTGTCTTCTGCTATCTGGAGTCTCAGTGGAGGCTGGCTAAAGGATAGAATCAAAGCCATAACCTTGGGAAGTGCACAGTTAAGCTGAATTTTTCTTCAGAGTGTTTAGAACAAATGTTATTCTTGCAGTTTTCATCTGCTGTCTTCTGCAACAGTGTGTGACAGCTTCAGAAACCTCAGCACCTGAGCCTTTGCATTCAAGTGTCTTTTTCAGTTTCACAGTGTCTCTAGTTTTATGAACATGTAAGGAGAAGGTGAGGATACCCCACACCCCAACACACATGTTACTGATTTTTTCCCTTCCTCCTATTCCCCCTCCCTTTCCTAGCTGGAATTTCATTTTGTTGCATTATCATGAAAAATGCATCCTATGTTTCCAGTCTGTGCTATATTTATAGTTTGACTAAAGGCAGGAATTGTCCTAGTCCTGTGAGTTTGTTTTATGCACTTTCCAGCCTGGCAGCTCAAAAGCAGTCAGCATATTTCAGCAGTGGTGTTAGAACCCACTCTGAGTTCACCTGGTGTTGCCTCCCCCTTTATGGTGGGTAGATACCAAAACCCCTTAAATCTGGAGTTAGAGGAGGAGGGTGAGGTGTTGGCCCAACATACTGCAGGGTGAACTGCTCTAGCCACCATCTGCTAAACAAAAAGCTCTTTTTGACATTTTGCACAGGTATGTTTAGCACTGCTGTTAAATTCTTGGAGGAGAGGAGTTGTTTTTACATTGAACTGGGGCTTTGGTCATACATTGCAAAGGATAAACGAAGCTAATCCTTTTTATTTTCTGCATCGTTATTTCAGTCACACTCTTGGGTTGGCTGCTATACAGCATGCTTTACAGACATTTAAACACACTTTTAAAAAATGTTTATCTGAGAGATACCAGATGCCTTGGGTTTCATCCAAGACTCCCATAGAAAGTCATAAGCACTGTGAAAAGAAGTTGGTTCCGATGTGTTTTTTAGCCTATTGCAATACTGCTTCTGTGCTCAAACTGGTGCTCCTGGTGACCCTGGTATAGGTGACAGAAAGTGACTTAGCATGCATTAAGACTCAAGTTGCTCATTTCCATATGACTTGTAGAATGACCTACTTTGCCTTGAGCTCTCTTTGTTGTTTCAGCAAATGTGCTGGGTGTGCAGGTCTGGGCTTTCATTACCATGCCACTCAGCTAGTACTGGGTTTTGTGGTTTCTGTTTTCAAGCAAGCTCTCATTTCTTTAGCTTAAATTAATTTACTTAAAAGTATTTGTGAAAAAAAATTATTTTTTCTTGATCTTTTTCAGATTATCAGAGGCTGATGACCGTGGCAGAGACCATCACAGCACTCATGTTTCCATTTCAGTGGCAGCATGTGTATGTTCCTATCCTGCCAGCATCCCTCCTTCATTTTTTAGATGCTCCGGTCCCTTACCTCATGGGCTTGCACTCTAATGGCCTGGATGACAGGTCTAAGCTGGAACTTCCTCAAGAGGTGAGAGGAGCTCATCTTGATTCATTAAATATTGTCCATGACTATGAGGGGAGTGAGAAATGAGCCAAAACAGCAGTGCTGACTCTTAACAGCCATTGTCAAGTTCTTGCTGGCTCTGGTTTGGGATCAGTCTTTATTTCTTGGAGATGCTGAGGAAAATCTGGTGGAAGAGATAAAACCCTGCTTTTGAAATTTTACCAGAATCAATGCATTGGGGTTACAGAAAGAATGCTTTTCTGTTCTGCAAAACTTAGCCCTGTAGTGCTAAGAAGGGCAAGGAAGCGCAGTGTGAATTCCCCAGCTGTGGCCAAAGGCCACACAGCTGCTTCTGTGTGGTGGTGAGTGAGCAGAGCTCGACTGGTTTCAGCACTGTGCTGGTTCCTGCCTGCTCAAGAGTTAGGCTGGGCTTCCTTGCACTGAATTTCTGAGTTGGGTTTGGCTTACATGGGTCCAGCCTGCCAGGTGTCTGCACAGACCTTTTTCAGATTTTCTTCCAAACGAATGCTTCAGTCTGCACCAAAATGTCAGCATATACTAGTGCTAATTGGGGTGGTACTGAGAAAGTCCTCCCTTGTGGTGGGACACTGGTAGCAGCAACCTCTATATAAAGGAGAAACAAATGGTCTGTAAGGTTCTGCAACTCTTACATGGGACTGCCTTCAAACTGCTTATTTTTATTTTATCCCACTGTTCATAAGTACTCTTTCTAGGGAAGTGCCAAGGAGTTTAAGAGCTGGTTGTGAGGATCAGGGGACCAAAAGTGGCTGAGCACTACCCAAGGTAGTAGAGGAAATGACTGGCCCTTGCCGCAGTCTGCTCACTTGTAGGTGTAACTTGCAGGGAAGGAACTGGGTAAACCATGGAAACACCCCATTTACAGGCACTGGTAGGATTGTCTAACCTCTGCTGCTTTCTCTGACTGTTTGCTTGTGTTACCATTTACATTTCTGGGAAAGCAGAAGCATGTCAGGCACAGGGTTTTGTGGTGCTGGTTTTTGTTTTCATTATCAGGCAGTGCTGCAACATAGCTTGACACAAAAAAACCTTTTTTAAAAAAGCTGTGTGAAATTAGACAAGATATTTTTGTGAACCTCCAGTCTGGTCTCCATGCCAACATTGCTCTTTTTCTCAAATCCATATGCTGGTAGTTTTCATTTGTTTTTCCTGGCGAGTTCAAAGGAAAACTTTTTTCAAACTGTTATTTTTTACTGAAAACTGAAGTATTTAATCTCGTGATTTCTTTCTTTTCTCTCTGTCTCTTTTTTTTTTTTTTTTTCTTTCAGTGGTATAATTAATAACAGACTAGTGTGTGTCCTTGCCATGAAAGCAATCTATGGCTTTGGTTTACTACATTTGTACAGAATTTTGGCTGTACTGACAGGCCTAATTAATATGGTTAGTACTCTTTTTAGAGAGAATAGCTGATGATGCATGTGTGGATATGCATGTTAATATGCATCATGGATGTTTTCACTTTTACCACAAGCTTCTAAAACACAATCCTCCTTTGTAAAAGACTTCCTCATTTTAAAGTCACTGTAATACTTCCAACTAAATAAACGTATTTTCACTTCAAATATATTTCAATTATTTAAAAGGTACATAGTTTTTTAAGAAAGTTATCAGCTTGTTTTTGAGATTTAAAGTAAGGTAGTTGATCTATTTTTAGATGTTAAAAATGAAATTCAAGTAGTATAAAAAAAAATAATAATCTGACACCTCAATTTACATTTTGTTTTACAGGTAGCGTTTTATGAAAGTGGAGGAGTAGATTTTTGGTAGTATCCTACAGAGATCAGAATTGTCTGGGAGGGAAGGACACACAGGACAGGTGGCAGCAGCAACGTGCCTGTGGTGGAATTTGCTGCAAGACTTGTCCTTCCGAAGCTTCAGCTTTTCTCTTTCTTATTTGAAGAATGAGCTCTTAAAAATTCATACATGACGAGTATGACTTAGTCTGAGAAATCCCCTTGGTGCAGTCACTGCTGAGTAAGGACTGTTGAAGTCTCCTTAGCACTGCAGGCTGGGAATGCAGCTATGGCACCGAAATGGACATGGGACTTGAAGTCTCTTAGTAAATAATTAGGAAATTATCCTATGCCAATAGATTTGCTTATTTAAGAGGCGAAGTAGACTGGGAACAATAGGAGATTTTCATTGCAGAAAGTTTGCTTGAAGAAACCAACCAAACAAAAGCCCACAAAGCAAACAACCCCCCATCTTTCCCCCCCCCCCCCCACCCCGGTCCCGGCAAAACCTGCATTGCAACAAGAAGTAGATGTGGCATTTTAAAATGTAAAGCAGAATTCAAAATGCATGCTGGTCTCACTACATGAAATTATGGGTCAGTATAAGCATTTATGATATTAATAATTCAATCAGCTTTAATATAGTTAACATTGCAGATTACAGGTTCATCTCAGAACTGCTTTGCTTTATGATTAGGCTTTCAGATACTCTTCCCTTAAAGTGCCAAAGAAGCTTTACACTTAATTCCTGACAGAAACTGCCAAGGAACATGAATAATATGTTGTTGTAGAACAGTAGAATAGGGTATATGGATTCCATTATTTGTACTTTCATAAAGACAAATTTATTGTCAGTAACAGAAGAGATATTAATACTTAAGGTTGCTTGTTTCTCAACTTTGGAATGTATATGAACCTTTATGAAGTCATCAGGGTTATGTGAGGCTCCTGATTCGTATATATGGTAAATATCAGAATTTTCCTCACTTAGTGCAAAAGGTGTATCAAGAGCTGTTTTCTTCTATAATTTATTCTGGGTTTTGTAAAAATGGTTTTTTTTTAATTGTCTTGAAACTGCATAAACTGCATCTCTGTTGCTAATCTATTTACATGAATGTGTGAGACAGCTGCTGTTAAAGACAGCAGTATCTAAATTAGACAAGGGCCAAAGAGGTGAGCTTTGAGAGAAAATCTAATTAGTGCTTCTCAGTTGAAGGGCATTGTGGAAAAGTATATTATTGCTGTCTAGTATACCATGGATACCTCAATATCACTGTAGACTTTTTGGGTTTACAGTGGAGTTTTAAAAAGATTGATTTG
Organism: Acropternis orthonyx; assembly: GCA_035583155.1. NCBI lineage: Eukaryota > Metazoa > Chordata > Aves > Passeriformes > Rhinocryptidae > Acropternis > Acropternis orthonyx. The sequence goes on from JAWWEU010000158.1 coordinate 11,224,299, forward strand.
TCTTGCTTGAAGCATTTTAGGCTAATACATGTGAAAATACCATCTGTCCCAACTTGGTTAGGTTTGGCTTGGCTTAAGTCTTGCACACGTATGCCATAAGGCTTGTTTTGGTTTGCTTGTGGTGGCAGTGTCCCATATTTTAGTCACATCTGGTGCTCAAAGGGAATACTTCACCATGGGAGCATGGAAATGCAGCTGTATCCTAGAAGTTAATGCTTTGTCAGGTGATGATTAAAATCTTCAACAGAATAGCTGCATTAGTGCAAAATTCAAGTTTAGACTATCCCTTGGGTACCTCAGAAAACAGTCCCTGATGGAGAACTCAAATGAGTGCCCCAGTGCCTTGCAGACCTGACTCTGTAGCCCAGTAAAACTGCAGGGAATTCTCAAGGCTCCCTGTAGGGCTGAGTTTCCTGTGCATGTCAGCAATGCAGTGCTTGCTCTCACAGGTATGGCTGCTTTGCTGAGGGCTCTGTGTGTACCCAGGAGCATCCTCGTGGTTTCACTGAGAGCTGCATCAGAGGCTTGTAAGGAACCCAGAGAGAAGGGGAGGGATGACAGAAGTGGTGCCAGAAGAGTGAGGTGCTGCAGATATAAAAGGGGGAAGGGAGGAACACCTTGATGTTTCAGATGTTGCTGACAAAAGTGTGGTTTGCTTATCAGTAAAATTGATCAAAAAAAGTGGTTTGACTTAGCTTTCTTGCAGATCACAAGCCTAGCAAGTGCAAAAGTAATTTTTTTTTGATGTGTCTTTGCACTTCCTTTTGAAGAAACTTTTGCAGTGCTATAGCAATGTATTTTTAACAAGCAAGGTAATGCTGACTGTTTTCATGCTGCTGGATTTGCACGTGTGTCTTGCCACTCTGATTGGGGAGAATGGTAGAAATTGAAATTATTTTGAGTGAAAATAAGCAATACTGAATTTTCCAGCACTGGTTAAATAAAACAAAGGTAGTATATAATTACAAGCTTGTTTTTAATGAAGTGATCCCAAAGGTCTTGGACAATAGCTTCTTCTCTTAGTGAAGTTGAAAGATTTTAAACCCTAAAATCCAGTTCTCTGCTAGTATAAGACAGATTATGTATATTCTGCTTTTATTTCAGCCATTAAAAGGATGTTACTGCTAGATCTTAATAAACTCTGTGGGGTTTTATTTTTGTGTGTTGTTTTAGAAGATAAGGAAGATATCTTGCAAAGCCTATTTTCCTCTTGATGCTAGCACATTTAGACCAGACCAACCAAGATAATTATTTAAAGATAGTCACTGCTTTGTATGCATTTTCAGGCTATCTGCTGTTTGATAGATGCTTGATAATACTGCAGATTTATTGACAGACTTCAGTTTTGTGTTTTCCTGTTCTTCAGTGTTAAACAGCACCTTGAGGAGTTTCTGAAAGCTACAATGGCTTTGAGCTGTTCTGACACAAATTCTGGGCTGGCATGGAGAACAGTAGTGCTGAGGATAAGTGCAGAAGGTCACTATTTGCTTGCAGGAATGACACAGAAGCATCCTTTAAAATTCAGGACCCCAGTAAACACACTTTCCACGAGTCAGCTGTGTGTGTACAAGCTTGCATAACCATGGTTTGTGTGGGTGATTATTTGCAGGGTTTGGACCTAATGCGCAAAGGTGATACAGGCTGTAGATGAATGGGTTTTAGTTTTTCAGTGCTGTAATCCAGCAGAAACTGTCCTTTTGGCAGCACCTAAATCATTTCCTTCTGTACTTTTGAACAGAGCTGAAAGGGAGGATTGTGGGCTTGAGGCAGGCCTTGCTAGGTCTGTGTGGGGCTTTGGCCCTTATTGTACTTGAGGCCAAAGTAAAGACTTGCAATTATCCTTTGCCTTTGGAATCCATGGGTGTAGTCCAGACTTCGCTGAGCTCATGGTAAGTGGTGCTGTTGCCTTCAGGCTTTGGCAGCAGGTACACGAACATTGGTTTACTTGGATCCACATTTCTAGGGTTTGTAAGACTTTGACCTGGGCTGTGCTACTTGTGATGATAAAAGTTCATGGGAAGGACAAGTTTTTAAATTAGGATATGATATCCTAGTTCCTCAGTGCAGTTTCTCGGGCCGTTTTATTGTAGACAAGTGCAGTGTGTCCTTGCTTGTGACAGTCTGCTATTGAAGTGCTGTGTAATTGTTTGAGGTTCTCTTTTGATTGGAAAACCAAGATCTCAGCAACAAATAAAAGAATATTTAACTGTTCTAGAGACCTGAAATATCAAGCAACTAATTTGCTCTTTCAGTTATATCTCTACTTGCACATATTGCTAAGTATTTTGGTCTGTATCATTTTAGTTTTGCTTGTGTAAAGTAAGGATCAGTGTATCTGCGAGGGCTTACATACAGAGCTGTCAGCTATTCACAGCCACTCCACCCTGCTGCCTCCAGACACAAAACAACTAACCCCTTGTGATTGAAGAACTCTTTTATTTTTCTTTGTGTACTTGCCCAGTTCCTAGCATGCAAAATGCTTTGGATGACCGTGATTTCATAAATAATAAGTGCCATTTCATTTTTCTTAGTTTTTAAGGAGAGGAGCTCCTCTATTCTTACTGGTATTCCATTCTGTTGGTTCTTTAGTGTAGCAGCATAGTGAGATTTACTGTTCTGGTGTCTATTACTGCTGGTCCACTTACTCCAGATGTCATTTTTACAGAGAAATGGTTGTTTTGTACCTCTTGAAGGCCTTGTAGGAAGGTGTCTGCCATTTATGTTCCCTGAAGAACATGGCCTTTTCAGAAGTGTGTATGTTCTTGAGGAGGTGCTCAGTCTCCCTGAATTACAAGAGGCTAAAGTAATCTACTGAATCTTCTCTGCTTATGCTTCTCTAGATAGTCCTCTCCTATGTGTTACTAGCCAGGCACTGGAAAACTGTAGAGTGTCCGGAAAATACTCTTCACACTCTTTGGAGTATTGCCGCACACTGACTTTCCCCAGTGTTTCCATATAGAGCAATTTCTGGGAAGTCTAATACTTAAAAGCAATTTTAGCAAGCATTAGGTTTGGCTTTTTCTTCCATTGGCAAGGAGTTTAATTTCAGTGTGAAGACTAGGATTTCTGCATCGGCAAGGTTAATACTTGGTTCCTTTTTGACCAAGTGCTTTTTAGGTACTACCAAGCTTAACCAAGAGTGGTCTTTTCTGCAGAATCTGCTACGGTAGATAATCCAAAAGAGAAGAAAAACTGAATGGCATCAATTAAGGGAAGTTGTGAAAGGAAGTAATACAATGAAATTGTTTGAAGAGTTTCTTAATGAGTGTATCTTGCGATTTTGTAGACTGCTTGAGACAAATTAAATGCCTTTTGTTTTTCCTCAGCACTGATTGGTAGGTATTGTACCTGGTTTCAAAGCTTTATTTCTCTCGTGTCTTGAAGCGCTTACAGTGTTCCTGATAAATATAAGCTGACTGGACTCCTAATCACAGAGCCATGTGTATAGTGGGAGTCTTGAAGGTCCTAAATTCAGGTGCTTACTTGAAACACAGGAGCTCTTCTGTCCATGATTCCCTGTGGGCTGAACCTTTGTTTGAATGGGAAGCAGGTGCACACAGAGAGCATTCCCAGCCCAGGGCTGGGGCTGCCTGGCTGGGTGGGCACACACACCATCTGCTTCCTTGGAGCAATGCTGATATTGGGGAAATTTAAACAGTGGCACCTGCCCTGTTTGAAAAGAAAAACTTTGTCTAGGGTGTACCAGAAACTGTTTCAGAATCAAAGTCTTAATTCTCTTTATTGACCTTGGATTCTTTTGCAACACCTAATTCAATTTGTGATTTAATTTACAGTGAAGTATCTATACAAGTGCTAATACACAGTTTTATATGCATTCCTTTGAGCATAAGAAATCAATCCAAGTATTAAAATGTTAAAACATCAGGAATTCTGCTTTCCTGTGTTAACTGTGGGTAATAGTGTAGCAGAGCATAAATTGGACTTAGTCGTGCGCAGTTCTGTGCCAATTAGTGTAATATGTCCAGTGGAGTTCTGCTTTAAGAATTCTTTTTTTCAATTCTGATGTTGGAAGTTCAATATGGTATTTGTGTTTGAAGGAGAATTGACACCCTAAATCTGTTCTGTAGAAATGCTAAGGGAGTTGAACCTCTCACAAGTACTAAATGTATGTTTTCACAACAGTTCGCTTAAATGAACAGGTCTTGCCAGGCACAGTTTATTCTGGTCTTCCTGTGGTCAGTCCCACAGCAAAATCCTACTAGAACTCCTTTGTCCTTACTGATGCTTTACTGCTTGTGTACATGGCTCTGATTTCTGGGATCATTCATTGTTCATTCCATGTGATGTTAATCTCTTCTAACTGTTTCTTCCCAATTCAACTGTGAGAGTGCTTCCATCCTTGTGCACTTACTGAATCATAGGAAATAACTGGAAGTCTCTTAGCTCTCAGAGACTTGGTAAGTATTTTGCTTCAGAGCTGTAGTGAGACCTGAGTTCCGCTGTGCTTCCTAGAATAATGCAGTGAAGTTGCGTTGAAAGTACCCCGTAATCTGAGAAGGGATTTTGTGTATCAGAGATTAAACAGCAAAATGACAGTCCATGTTAATGCTGCAGTGAAGAAAAACTGAAATGCTTCTACAGAAGAGCCCAGCTTCTTCTCTGTACTTAACTTTCCAAGCAGATTTCACACATGAATGGAGTTCTTGCTGGGATGTTTGTAGTTATGTAATGTCTTGAAACAGATTTTGCAGTGCAGAAGCCAAAAGGGGAACCTTCCCCATTGCCAAATACAGAGTGAGGTAAACCTTGAAAGATGCAGTGTTTCTTTGATCTTGCTGTGGAAACCACATAGGTGGTTTTTCTTTCTTTTTTCTTTCTCTTCCCCCCCACTGGTCTTTTTTGATGGTAAGTTAGTTGGATATTGGAAAAGAAAAACAGAATGGAAACCAGTTCTATTCATATTTCCCCTTGGAAACAAACTTACTCATGAATTGGCTTAGTTCTCAACTTGGTTACAAAAACAGATAACTTTATTGCAGCTTCTGCAATATTGGCACACCTATTAGAATAGAAGTGGCTAAATCTTTTAGGGAAGTGGACTGGTAATCTGAGGAACAGGCAGTCACCTGTATATGCACATGTGTAAAATTTAGCTGTATGTGTAAGAAAAATGTCACACCTGTGCCTTATTTCTCTTTTGTACTTAGTAAATGACTTTAAAATGAGTCTTCTTTCTCAGTTATCTCCTTGAAAGACCTGGAAGTGTAGGTCATGTGCTGCTTTCTTCAAAGCTAACCAACCAGTTCACTTATGGTTGGGGCAAGTCTGGTTTGCAAAATAACCAAACACATGCAAATGTATTTGAATCTTCAAATAAGCACAAAACCCACTATAGGAGGAATAAAACATGATCCCTGTGCTTAGTGATGTTGTAATGGTATCCTGTTCTGAATTAAATTCCCAGGCTAACCTGTGCTTTGTGGATGTAGACAACCATTTCATCGAGCTGCCAGAAGACCTACCCCAGTTTCCAAATAAACTTGAGTTCATTCAGGAAATTTCAGAGATACTGATGGCTTTTGGAATTCCACCAGAGGGAAACCTTCACTGCAGTGAAAGTGCCGCCAAGATGAAGAGCCTCAGGGCATGTGACCTGGTTTCAGATAAAAGAAATGGGAACATAGCAGGATCACCTCTGAATTCCTATGAGCTGCTAAAGGAAAACGAGACTATTGCAAGACTCCAAGCACTTGTTAAAAGAACAGGTGTAAGTCTAGAAAAGGTAAGGCATGAAATTATCTGCACTCTCTCTGGACCTGCAGAAGCAGATGGTCTGAAGTCATGGTCCAAAGATGCTGTTTGTCTGTCTTCACTGGTAAAAACTTTACATTAACATTCTCACAAACCTTGTGAGCACCTGTAGAGACAAGGGCAAGCTTATGGGAGAGAGGAAATGGGATTTGACCCTGCAGCATCTATGAAAACCTTTGCTATCCTCCAAGTATTTCTTTGCAAAGATAATGTGTTTAAAAATAACACCTTGCCTTGTTTGTTGTTGGTTTTAAGATTTATTCAAAACAGGCACCACTTTATTATGATTTAAGTGGCTAAAATTGACATCCAGATAAAATGCTGAAGTTTGAATCTTATTGTGGTTTCTACAGATACCTCTCTCTTTGGGTGTAGAATATGTATAATTTTGCTTGTATATAATATGTTTGCCTAGGGATGTTGTGATGCTTTTTTCTGGTTGATGTTGTAAAGCGCATTAGTGTCTGATTCCCAGCAAGTGGACCTGCACAGCTTGTGGTGACCCTGGTTGTACTTTTTTTGAGCCATCAGAATTCAGGGGAAAAAAGAAGTTGTGGCCCTTTTGCATAAAAGGTACTACCTGAAAGACCACTGTGGGGTTTTTGAACCTTTGTGGAATGGGGTGAAGATTGTCTAAGGCAAGGTTTTATTTCTCGCATGTTTACATTAGCTTGACAGTTCTTCAGTGCTGAGGCTGATTCCTACCTGTGTGACTGTACCTTGGGGTACACGTGGGGCCAAACAGAGACAGAAATTGTGGGGCCAAACAGAGACAGAAATTGTGGGGCCAAACAGAGACAGAAATTGTGGGGCCAAACAGAGACAGAAATTGT
>JAWWEU010000158.1:11231003-11292647 GCA_035583155.1 Acropternis orthonyx
GTGACCTGAAGGAGGCTGTGGGGAGAGCTGCTTTACGGGCCAGGAGCTACAAGAAGCAGCACTTGGGTACCAGGCAGGATTAGATACTGAAATCACCTCTGTTCCTCTTCTCAGGTTTTTCTTCTGCCTTGTTTTCTTCGTATTCAGGGGAAAATTGCTAAAAGACTTTGTTCTTTTCCTGAATAAATTGGGAACTATGGAGAAAGTACAGGTCTTCCTAATTTCCTGGAAGTTGTTGCACATTCAGGCCTCATCTCCTCTGTGCTCCCTGACAGCAGATGAAGTCCCATTTACCATCCTTTTTTGTTATGATAGGAGTGTACAGATTATAGCTGTTAATATTTTCTCAAGTACATAAATAAAAAAACCTGCCTGATGCCAGACACCAAATTAATGAGGAATGTGCTACTTATGAGCTACTCTTGGAAGAAGGGGGTGAGTAGCAGAGCTCTCCAGCAGAGAGCATGGCTGTATTTATTTATAGCTGGTCCTGGGCTGCCACAGCCAAGCTGCTTTAAGCAGCATGGGACAGCTGCAGCCCTGCATCATTGTGCAGATGTTGTAAGCTCTAGAGATTATGACTAATTATGTGTGGTGGTGCCTTTTATCATAATTAACAAAGGCAGGGGGAGCAAATGCGTATTCAAACTAGTGCTTGAATGCTTGTGGCTTTGGTTATATTTTTTCCCTAGACAGTCAGTTGCTGTCAAAACTAATGTGAATTGAGTATCTCAGTCTCATGCTTCAGTTTTTATAAATCTTAGCCCACATCTCAACTGAAAATGCATTTTCTTTTATTAAAAATTACTCAGGAGGGGTATAACAATGAATTGTGAGTTACATTACTAAGGACTTTGGTTATGGGAAATTGGTTACTAGACATGCACAGCTTCTTGGTACTGTGCATTTTGGTCTTCATTTGAAAGCTGGTATGAATCAAACTCCACCACTACTAAACCTGGACGACTTATATGCCAGAAGATATATGGATTTGCCTGCTGTGCAAATTTTTAGGGGTAGTGAAAGCCCCTAAAAAGCCTGTGCAAGTGATCAAAGGGTAAAAGAAAGTAAATTAATATATGGCATAGATCAGCACGTATAGGATTGTTATTCACCCTTTTAAAATCTACGATATATAAAAAGTAACCAGTTCTAATGTAGGTTTGGGGTTATTACTGAAATTAGAACTTTTCTAGACAAAGGTTTCTGTCTAGATTTTTTTTTTTTTGACATTGCTGTTTTATTACAGTGGGTGAAACTAAGTAGTTTTTTTAATTGAAATGTTGACTTGAGGAGCAGCAGCTGAATGGCAAATTAAAGTCTTATGTGCCTAGAATACCTGACAAAGCAGCAATACAAATTATTTGTGTGTTCCCTTACTTCCTCAGTTGGAGGTGCGAGAGGAGACCAGTAGCAAAAAGGATCTCAAAATCCAGTGTGATGAAGAAGAATTCAAGATTTACCAGCTGAACATTCAAATTCGTGAAGTTTTTGCCAACCGCTTTACACAAATGTTTGCGGATTATGAAGTGTTTGTCATTCAGCCCAGTCAGGACAAGGAGTCGTGGTTTACAAACAGAGAACAGATGCAAAACTTCGATAAAGTAAGTTGCAATAGTAAGATATGTCAATATAAGAAGTAAAACAGTACTCAAACTTTGTTTATTGGGCCATCAAATGGAAAACACTGTCAGAATTGTAATTTCTTCCTTAAATTTCAGTGTTCCCAAGAGAAGTCACATCTTACGTGTTATGTGGAAAAATATGTACATATGCAGACTTAGAGAGCTAAAGATACTTAAGGATACTGCAGAAAAACACAACTTGCTTTAGAGGAATAGCTTAGAATGCCTCATTTTAGGGCTGACCTCTACATTAAGGTTAAATACCACTACCATTACTGGAAAGTTTGATTTTTAACCAGCACCATTGATGAATATTTAACGAATTAAGTCATGACCCCAAATAATACTTATGTACATATGTACTAAATGTATTCCTAGCTCTTTTCCGGGGAAATGTAAGACCCAGTTCCTCAAATTTTTGTGCTGTTTTCTTTACTGCAGATCAGATATTTGTCAGCAGAACAGTTCATGTGGGTGAAGATTATGTTGCAGCACTGCCTGCTGAAACATTAATCTGATTCCCGTCAAATCGTACGAAGTGATTCTCATCAGCTTCATAAACTTTGAGCTCAGCCTGAAGTACATAATACGCACATATAGTATGGTATTTCTGGTGAGGTTTTCTGGGATTCTCTTGAAATTTTTAGAAAATTAAGGAAAAGCTAAAATCACATTTGACTAATTATTGTGCTATATAGTATGTGATTGTCCTGACACTGAAGATTTCACAGCCTGCCTGTTTTGGGGATAGAATTGGTGTGTATAATAAAACTAGGCTTTAAGTGGCACCAAAGCATTCTAATATGTCCTTGATTAGAAAAACTGGTGCTTTGGGTGGATGTCTCTCTGTCTGCAGATTATCAAAAACATACTTGTCTCTTCTTCTCTGTCAGGCGTCTTTCTTGTCGGACCAGCCTGAACCTTACTTGCCTTTCCTCTCAAGATTCCTGGAGACTCAAATGTTTGCATCCTTTATTGACAATAAGATTATGTGCCATGATGATGATGACAAAGACCCTGTTTTGAGGGTGTTTGATTCTAGGGTGGACAAAATTAGACTGCTGAATGTCAGGACGCCGACTCTGCGCACATCTATGTATCAAAAGTGCACAACCATTGATGAGGCTGGTAAGAGCAGTGAGGCACTTTCTTGGCACTTAGTACAACTAGTCACTGCTGTTTGTTGTAGGCATTAGGTTAAAGTTAGGTAATATTCATGCTTTGATACCTCAAAAAAAAAAAAAGGAGACCAAAATAGCTGAGATGTAAAGCTAAATGTTTTATAGGAAGCTGAGATGTGAGATGAAATTAATGTAAAGTATAATTGAACTCAGCTTTTTCCTGCATGCTTTGTGTGTGAAAAATGTTTGAGCTTAAAAAGGTAAACATTCTTCTTCTTTTGATGGCAGTTCTTTGATGTCTAAAACACTCTTGTACTAGTGTATCTGTTGAAATCAGTAAGAAATTTCCACCTCTTCCTTTATATTTGAGACCCACTGTTAGTTGAGGATGTGTTACTACAGATACATGTCTGATTAAAACACCGTAAAAAAAATAACTTTCTTGCTGTTTCAGAGAAATCTATTGAATTAAGGCTAGCAAAAATAGATCACACAGCAGTCCACCCACACTTGCTGGACATGAAAATTGGACAAGGGAAATACGAGCTTGGATTTTTTCCCAAGCTTCAGTCTGATGTTTTATCCACTGGACCAGCAAGCAACAAGTGAGTGAACTAGGGCAACAGGTGCTGAATCTTGGCAAGATCTATGGAATGGTACTAAAACAGATACTAGAAAGCAAAGTCAGTTGTGTTTTGGGGTCTTTTTCTCATGGCAACACATCAGATGATGTGTGTGGGTTGGTGGGGGTTTTGCTGCATCTTTTTTTTTTCCTTTTTTAAAATCTGGACTTTTTGAAGCAAATTTACTTAAGAAAGCCCTATTATGTTTGAGATAATAGTGTACTTCGAGTTACTCAGAATTACTGTCAGTATATATATTATTATATCTCAGGTAGGAGCTAGCAAATGTTTTAGGATATTTTCTTGTAAAAGCTTTGAAGGCAGAGGGAAACTGCTTAAATTGTCACTGGATATCAGAAGAGAATGGAAAACCACAAAGCAAGTGTATCTTATGTAATATTCTGAAATATTTTGCTTGCCACAATATCGGATTCTTCTACAGAGATTCTTTGTGTGTATTTGCAGCTGCACTTTATCTGATGTAATTGATGCCAATATGTTCAATACAGCATTAACTGGAAACTTCTTACTGCCTCTGCCCTTCACGTAACTCCTGACATTTACTTTATAATGTTCCCCATCTGTAGGTGGACAAAGAGAAACGCTCCTGCACAGTGGAGGCGGAAGGACAGACAAAAGCAGCACACAGAGCACCTGCGCCTTGACAATGACCAGAGAGAGGTGACAATGGTTCAGCTATAAAGATCTGATTTTTTTTGTTCCCTAATTGCCCGAATAATGCTCTGTAACCATTATGAAGTGTCTAGACAGTTACTTGCAGTCCATGTCGCTCTCCCTTAGGTGTATTTAATACAAATGGAGTTCCTGGTCCTTAGCAGACCAAAAATACATAGTTCTTTTATTAGAAAAATTATGTCATTTTTACCTCCTCGAAGGACAAAATTACTTCATTCCACATATAGGAGAGTTCCCCGAAAATATAATCGCACACTTTAAAGTCGGTTGTTTTTTTTTAAAGTGAGAGGAAGAGTGGCATTAACAGTTTTTAGCCATCTATGTCCTATCTCTAAATAATTTAGTCACCCTGTGCTTCTTTGGCATATTTGATGGAGGAAAGCTAACCACGTCTAGACAGTGATTAATTTCATACTAAAATCGGAAGCATTGCCTTTTGGAGTTGCCTGTTTTTCTTCTGAAGACCATAAAAGAAATCTTAAGGTGGCAAACTGACAGACAACCTCGTTCTAAGGTGGGAATGTGAACCCCACCCATACTGTCCCGTTTGTCTGCCTGTTTTTACGCAGCACAATCTGATGCTGATTTACCCCCGCCTTCTGAACTGATAACATCTCTCACCACTGCTGCCACAGCTGACACAGTTGCTCTTTGTGATGAAGTGATTTTGAAAGATCTGGGTGATGTGAACTAATTACATTACAGCTTCTGATTCGTATGACACAGACTGCAAACTGTTACACCAGGTGTTGATTTATGGGTAATTCCAAGAATAGTCTGGCTCCAAATATCCAAGTTAGGCTTTTTTGTTTGGTAACCCCAAAGCTTTGCTGTTGTTTAAATGTATGTTGTTCATTCAAGACAATATTCTCTTGCCTTGTTAAATATATTTAGAAAAGCTTCATTTGGAATTTTAAAGTAGTAGTAGTCTTGCATCTGTTAGGATAGTGTTGTCAAAATCAAGTATCCTTGTCTAGTTAATTGCCTTTCCAGTGTACTCATTTCCAGAATTTTCTCATTGGTTATTTAAAATTTTGTTTAATTATAATGTCATCTCTGTCATCCGTGTAACCATGTAACAGAAAAATGTCTGCGTAATAAAAAAAACCCTTCAAGTAGTTTCTGGATGGCATGTTCCATATGCTCAGTTAACTCTAAAGTGCTTTTTACTTAGAAGTAACAGCAATGAAGAATAGTTGATTTGTAATCTCTTTACTGTGCTAAACAACACAATTGTTAAAGCATGTAAACTTCTAAGATGTCACCTAGGTAATTACAAAGGCAAAAATCTACCTCTAGTCTCTGGGGGTTTTGTTTGGTTTGTCTTTTAACTGATTCCTCACAAGTTCGTTGTCCTTACATAGGAGTTACTCTGTTGCACAAGGCAGATAATTTCTGAGGAATGCAAATTGTAAAGTACATGCTCAGGTGAGGGCACCAACTGCCAGTGGTAATTGTGCTGGTGTTTTAGGGCTCTGGGTTGCACCTTTTTGATGACGTAATGCTGATGGAACACTGACCCCCTTCTCCTGGGTGAACCTCAGACTTCCCTAGTAAGTTTGAGGGAGTGGGGAGGGAGCCCTTCTGACATGAGCACTGGGGGTCAGGCTGAGCAGGAGGCAGTGCTTTCAAAGTGTGGTGTTGTGAGGTTTAGACAGATTGAAGCTTTGGGGCACCCAGCAAAAATTTGTGCACTTGAGGCTTAATGGCTTTTCCTTAAAAATATTTGTGCCCGGTGGAAGGCAGAGTTTACACCAGTCCACTGATATATCACCATTTTTTCTTTTTTCCTTTCAGATTCATTACTTACGAATTTATTTTTATGTTGAATACTTGAGAGTTCTGCACTGTATTATGTCTTTACTCTTTTCCTTTTCTGTTTTGCTTGCTTGCTTTTATTACTTTATTTGTGCTTACCACTTTCGCTTTACACGGTCTGCTTGGCTTTTTGCTGCCAACTTATCCTGCCAGAACCTGGACTTTTCCATGTCAGAGCTTCAGTTGCAGTTATGTTTAGACTGGGACCAGCATGATTGGCCCTTCATGCCCTCTATAAAATCTGTGTCAGAGCATTATCTGGTATGTCCAATGCACAATATGGCTGTAATCATAGTTCTGGATAAAGATGCATAATTAAAAGTATATGTCATAGCTTTTTTAGTACAAGGCCAGTGGAGAAGGTGGCATTTTCCCTCTTTGCAAAGATTGTCATGTTTGACAAATCTATTCAGTGACATTTCAGTCAGTCATTATTTCAGTGTAAACTGGAGAGGTTACTTGTTCATCTGAAGTATATACTAATATGTACTAATCCCGAGTGCCTGTACAAGACTTTATTACTCATTCACAGTTAGCTCTACCCCAATCAACCTGTGATCACCTGGCTTTCAAAATAGTTGTCGTATTATTCATGTCTCTGAGGTGAAAACAATGGCAACTCCTTGATGGCAGTAAAAGGAGCAGAAAAGCTCTTTCAAGTAGAGTGGGTTCAGGAAACGATTTTGCTCAAAAATGCTCTCAGCTAATAGATACTAGTAGCATTTGCATTTTGCAGCTGCTTCCTGGAACAACAAAGTTTTCTTGCAGTTCCTTTGTAGACCAGTTTGCCATTTGAACAGTCTTGGTCTGTGGAATTTTTACAAAATTTCATTTTATGTGAAAAAGAAATGACAAGCTAATTCTTAGTGGTAGAGGGAATAATTGAATCTCTATGCATCTAAATATCCTTGGCAGTTCATATTGTGTTTTTGTAATTCAGCAACGTGTGTTCCAATACTAAATAAATGGGGATTTGACCTGTGGTGAAAACCCTTTCACCTGAAGTATCTCAGCGCAATCTAATACTGGATATAAAAGGGGGCTTTTCTGAAAGAGGATGTGATCCTTTCCTCCTCATTGCACAGGGGTGGGTTATAAGGATAAATTTACCCTTTTCTCTTGGCCAAGTAGTCTCACTTGCACTTTTATCCATATTTGTCAATTTTCTACCCCAAAACAGAAGTATATCCAAGAAGCCAGGAATCTGGGCAGCACTATTCGGCAGCCCAAACTGTCCAACCTCTCTCCATCAGTAATTGCACAAACCAACTGGAAGTTTGTTGAAGGCTTGTTGAAGGAATGCCGAAATAAGGTAATACAATAATTCTGTCCCTTACCATATCCGTTACCTCATATCCATCCCTTATGGACCGTTTCATATCCAATATGTTTGAACCCCTCTCTTCTGCCACCTGAAAAGAAGAAAATGAAGATTTTTGCATGGTAACAAGAAATTCATGAAGAGTCAATGTATTTAGAAATTCTGCAAGGAGTGGAAACTTTATTAAGCAGATTTGATAGAAAGAGATTGAATGTTCTGATGGGTCTTTGCCATCCCACTGCCCATGTCTATTATAACACATTTCAGTTATAACTAATGAGACAATACCATTTCAACAAGTGAGTAGTCCAAAAGAGGAGCCTATGGTGAGAATACAGCAGCTTTTCTCATAACTAAAGGAAGTGAGTTAATAAAGTTCTGAAGTGTAAATTTTTAAGCACTTAACAAGCTTGGCATTAGTTTGTAGATGTGCTTCACCAGTTTATATTTGACAGTATATTAATCTGAAGTTAATGTTCATGTTTATATTAATACAGTAAAGAGAGTAATTATGAAATAGACACATTCTTGCTTTAAGTCAGTGGAGGTACTATGGTAATTACATGCAACTTTCCATAAAACTGTGCTTAATATGTGCACCCATTTCTGGTTCCACTTTGTTTTCTATGTGTATGAAATTGTCCAAATAATCCCCATTGATTAATAGAATTCTATGATGGTGAAAATCCTTGAAGATAGACATGGCTCTTTCACCATGGGAATGCAGCCCTAGTGAACGTAGTGATCCTGCTGTTAGCAGAGAGAGAAATTGCCTGGTGAGGGGAGACGGAGAAGCAGTTAGGGACTTAATCTCAGCCAAGACTGTGCAGAGGTGCCCTAAGGGAGTGTTACTCATTTGAGAGCTAGTCTAGAATGGGAGCAAAGATGAAAAAATGTGTAAGGGATGAGCAGAACTGATTCACTTGTAATTTTTCCCTCCAATTTGCTGTAGGATGAATCTATTGTGACTGTACTTTGAGTTGGTGAGAGCTTTGTTGACCAGCATGAAATTGTGCACAATTTAGGAGAATGTGACTCATCAGGAAGCTGAAGAGGTGCACTCCAGAATGGTTTAGTTTAATGCAAATCCCCTTCTGGCAGAACAGGATCTCACAGCAATGACATATCCCCTGCTTCTTGGAGGCACTTGTGCACATTCACCTCCCCTGGGAGATGAACATAGGATTCTGCTTCTGGTGAACACAGGTCTTGGGTGGTTTGGAAGCCTGGTGAGTGCTGGGTGCCTTCACCACGCTTCCAAACCACCCAAGACCTGTGTTTCATGGCCTTGCTGCTGGGCACCCAGCTTGTCAGTGGGTGACCTGCTGTTCCCTTTGTTGGGTTTACTCTGTGGAAACTGATGTGCCCATTTGCAAGCCTCTTTTTAGAAAAACAGAAGAGGTTGTAAAGTGATCAGCAGTGCTATCCTGGCTTGATAACCAGTAATAAAAGAAGTGCACCCCTGCACTAGTGCCAGAAATATATATGCACTCAGTTATTCTGCCAAATCTTTGTTATTGCATGTTTCCATGTTGGTTATTTAAAAAGTGTTAAGTGATCTTGGAACTTCTGTGCAAAGAATTAACTCTCTTTTGCTTTGTCCTTTTTGAGACCAAGAGGATGTTGGTTGAGAAAATGGGTCGAGAAGCTGTGGAGCTGGGTCATGGTGAAGTGAATATCACAGGTGTGGAAGAGAATACCCTGATAGCCAGTCTGTGTGACCTCTTAGAAAGGATATGGAGCCATGGTCTGCAAGTCAAACAGGTGAGGAACAAATACTCCTGTACTTTACAGAACACATTTCCTCAAAGTCTGCTTTCAGAGGATACCTTTTGTGTGTATATAGTTGTGTTAAAATACTCATATCCCCCAGTCTTTTTTATGTGAGTTTCTGCCCTGCCCCCCGTCTGTCTCTGTGTTTTGTTCTGGGGTATGTGCAAGTGTACATGTAGATGTGTCCCATAAGACTTTTTGGAAGATTGTCTGTTTAACCAGAGGTTTTCATTGGTTTGGTGGGTTTTGGTGGTTTTCTTTTAATAGGATGGTGAAAAAGCTATTTCTGTATTTGTAATATTTTTGTTAATGAAGTTGCATAGGCTACAAGGCAGCATATACTAAAGGTGCTGTCAGTGGGTTATGGTGTGGGGAAATGGTTTTCATGAAGGATAACTTGGTTCTTCAGAGTAAAAGTCTTGTTATTTTGGTTCTTCCTGAGTGATGTAGGGGTATTTAAATGATGTTTAAAAGATCACTGCCTAGAGGTATTGGGGTTTTGTGTGAAATTAATAATTGTTTGTTGTGCTGTTCTGTTTCAAGTCCCACGTGGGACTAGATGGAGTTTGGAAGGCCTTCATCAACTTTCCTCCTCCTTTGTACAAAGGAGTAGCAAGGACAGAGAAGATTCTAACTTTTTTAAAAAAAAAGAATATGCAGAATAAATGTATGTAATCCAGACAACTGTAATCCAGTATCTCTGTTCCCAGCACCCAAGCACCAGTGTTTAAATCTGCTCTCCTTCAAACGATGTAACAGTTCTCTGTGTGAAGATTGATCATGTGATTCTCTCCCTTCCCTCTTGTATATCACTTAGGATAGAAGCTGTACTGCTTTCGTCTTAGAAGACAGAGCATCAGTATACTCTGCTTCAACTCAGATTTGGGCCTTTCAGACCACCAGACGGCCAACCCTTCATAAGGTTAATGCTTTGGATTGATTGCAGATGTTGGCAAACAGTGCTGAATGGTGGAATAAATAGAGTGGTGGAATAAAATAGAGGCCTGATGGAGGAAGTGCAGTGTATCTCATAGAATGATCCGGAGTTTAAAAATAAATATTAAAAAAAAAGCACCACCAGTTCTTTGTGTGCTCTGGCCTTTATGAAATATGCAAAAGCCTGCTGTTTCATACATCGATTTTATTTTATTTTTCAATAATGAGCCAAGGAAGACTCTTCTTTCTCAATTGACCATAGTAATGAGGATGGCTTTCCTTTCACCAATCCCTGCTTTTACCTCTTCCCTGCTGATGAACCCTGATAGTCCTACATTAGCTACCTACTGATTCTTCCACGTGCAAAGGGAATCCACGCCTTCCCTTGTCCTGAGCAATGCAGGGGAGTTGTCAGATGTAGGATCTAATGCCTGAAGTAGTCTGGATTTTCAGAAGGCCTTGGTTATTCCCTTGCCCATTCTCTGTCCCACTGCTTTCCTTAGGCTGTCTTCCTTTCCCTCATAGATACAGCTTGCATCATCATTGCTATTTGGTGAAGTTAAAGGAGAGTTACACGATGGTAAAGGAAGCGGGCAGATATACACTGCATGAGTTCTGACATTCATCATGGTTGTTGACATCGATTTTGCTGCAGGATCCTTTGTTGCTGCTTTCTGTGGTCTGTTGCAGTTCTCCTTGCCATGGCAGCTGGTTGCTGAACACTGTGGACTGTGTGTGCATGTGTGTGTGTATTGAGAGGAGCGCCGTTTTGGATGCAGCTCTTCGCTCGTTGATATTTTTCATGCTCTCTTTTTATGTGTTTATAAGACCTGCAGTTTTGCCTTTCCATGTTGGATCTGTCAGGTACACCCAAGAGACAATGAGCATCTCTGGATTTTTTGTATCTTCACCACTGAATGCATATTTTTAATAGATTTCTCTTACTACAGATGTTACAGACACTGTGGGATTTGATCTCCTGGAGGCATGCCACTTCTGGAATAATCCCTTGTGCTCAGTAGTTCTGTATATCAACTGTTGGTCTCTATGACCAACAATAGGGTGGAAGTGGTCAGAGAATTTTAAATGTAGTTTAAAAAATGAATTTACACAGAAACCATCATTACTGTACCTCTGGGAAGGCACTTAGATGATTTTAGAAGAAATTGGTAGTTCAGAATTGACAACTGTTACCTTACATGGTTGGTTAATGCACAAAGTTGTAAATAAAAACATGGCCTTATAATATGACTGCTTTCTGAAATTCAGGATTGCTAAGTTTTAACTGGGATTTCAGATTGATACAGGAATGTAGGAAGATAAGTAATACTAATTAATTTCCTCTGTAATTCCTATTAATGTACTACAGAGACCCTGTTCACTTACTGCTGCCTTTCTGCAGCTTTGCAAGCTTTTGGTTTATCATGCAGGATGTTTTAGTATAAACCCAAGAACCTTTATAGTTTCCCAGAGAAAGATTTTCTCACACTCTGCTTTAAGACACCAGAGGTTCAAAAAAGCAGCATAATGAGCAAGGTGCACCTTTTAACATAATTTGATGGATTTATCTTTTATTTTCATCCCAAATTCTAACTTCTGTTATAGAGCTGGTATATTTTTGCTGATAAGCTTTCATTGTCGTGCTTGTGTTTTGGGATGTCTTACTGTGTTTGTGATTATCCAGGTCCTTTGCCTGATGAAATTGAGGGGCTTCTTTTTAAGGTTCTAAAAACTGACAGCATGTATGTATCCCTGAATCACCCTGAAGGGAGAGGTGCACATGGCTTGGCCTGGGTGTAATATATTTTGCTCAGGCTGGCTCTCTGTCTCTTGTCATTTCAGTGCTGGAGAGGCAGGGAGGGAAAGACACAGTAGTGTACAGGTTGCAGCTTCAGATTTAAAACTGTATTTGCACACAGCGTTTTAGAAACATTTAAGTATCTTCTTGTCATGTTAATGAACTATGAGGAAAGCAGTTAATTGGCTCTTTTCTGTTACCAGAATCATTAGATCCCAGTTGTTTGACTCTTGCTTTTCTTTTTCAACCTCTTTACAGCTTCCAAGCGCCTCCAGCTTGTGTCTCTTTTTGTTTTTTACCAATGAGTTTATAGGAAGTAACACATTTAAAGCAAGTTCTTGTCATGGCTGATACTTTCAGTGATGATATAAACTTTTTTTTTTTTTTGAAATTCAGCTGATAATGATTTCCTTAACTAATACATTTCTTAATTTTAGGGAAAGTCAGCTTTGTGGTCTCATCTGTTACATTACCTAGAAAACAGACAGAGAAGAACTACATCAGGCAGCTTCAGTACCTCTGGTAAGATTGGCATCTGCTGGAAGAAGATGATAAAAAGCTGTGAATAAGAGCTGCCTGCAGATTTGCACCATGCAGAGTTTATTTCCTTGGAAATACCCTTCACTCAATATAACTGAATCAAGTATTCTGTCCACTACAGGATTCAGATGGGCCTGATGTATTGTCTCAATGTGTTTTGTGAAAATAATCTGGTTTGCATTGAGCCCACTCGTTTGGGTCTGGTACCTGACTGCCATGATAGTCAGAGACCAGAAATAGCTGATGCTGATGGGCTTTAAAATGGATTGTTCCAGTGTACCACCCTCCATGTGACACACAGTCGCTGCATGACTGGCAAAGCAAATGATGTCATGGGTGGGGGTGGAAAAAATGAATATAAGCACACCAAATTGTGCTGTACATCCTGAAGTTTAAACGCTTGCTTGAAAAACAGCTAAACAGTAGGTTTACTGTTCATAAGAAAAAGACATTTAAACAAACAAACTGATGAAACATTAATTTTTGTTACATCAAGTGCTGCAGTATAATCTCTTTCTAGGGTTATTAATGTACTTTTTAAACATTACTTCTACCACTGTCAGGTGAGGGCATAGAATGTAAATTGGGAGAGAACAACGAGTTTGGAGGAGGCAGTGGGTGCCTTTTATTTTTCATTTAAGGTTGCTGTGGGCAAAGAGCTGAGCATTACTAACATGCACAAGATTCTGTAAGCCATCACACCCAAAGATTTGGCAATTATTAAGGTCTTCTGAGTGTCACTGGATTCAAAGTGGTTTTGCATATGAGAATGAAGTTACCATCAGTTTAATGCCTTCTAACTTGCAATTGAGGGCAGGAGCTGTATTTAATATACAACTTGATTCTGGAGTGAAATTTGAAACATAAGAGGAATAGTATTACTTGAAAACCCCCAAATGTGCTATTTGAAAAGTAGTAGTGTTGCAAGAGTGTGCAAATTAATAGCTCAGTAAGCACATGTTCAACACTGTTTTCTGGTGTTAGCAGTGCCAGTTACACTACACAGAAGAAAATGGGTTAGTCTTTAGAAAATAACACTTGATGATTATGTCTTAAGCCATTTGATGTCATACCAATTTCAGCTGAATCTAAGCTCATTAATGTGTTGATGCTCAGTGTATGCTGATCTGCATAACTATCTGTGTAGCATATTAGATTTCATGTCCTTTGAAGTGGATATATGCCACAGTATCTTCAGAGTCACCAATAGTAAAAACGTGCAAATGGGTGTTAATTCACCTTCTTTTTTATATTGATTTTAAATGGATTTCTACTAACAAATTTCTGTTCCTCTGAATCTAGGAATACTGCTTGATTCAGAAAGGCGAAAGTCTGATACCAGTCCAGCCATGTCACCTCTTAGAATCTCTCTCATCCAGGATATGAGGTGAGTTTAAACTCTTAAAACCGACACAGAAACCCCATGAGATTTGCGTACTTGTTTCTGTGTATACTGTGCACCACTCAGAAAAGCTTGTGTTTTGTGTAGTAGGAGGGGGGAGTGTGGGGAAGGAGCCCGCTGAACTCTTTTAAAGTCGGTAGTACAGGTTTTTCATTGACCTTTACAGAAACATACTTCACATTGAGGACATTTTATATTGTCACAGCTACCAGCCTATGGAAGTACCATGACACGGTTTTCATATTTTTAAAGTGTTCTGTGTTGGTTTATTGCCACAGAGATGTGGGTGCAGTGTAAATGTTTTCCCAGTCATTTCCAAGCTGGTTGCGTCCTTCTGAGCCCATTCTTGCTTCTCAATGAAGAAAGCAGTTTAAAGAACTTGTTTGGTGTGAAAAATGGGCTTATCTAACATTGAGCAGTGTAGTGCGAATAAAACTACAACTTCTGCCCGATGTCTTCTTTGCAGTACATCAGCAAAACAATATGCAGAACTTATAAAATAACCTTGAACAGATTTTTCTTCCCTCGTTTTTCCTTACCAGCATTTAATTTTTTCAGTAGGGAGGAGTGAATTGAGGATTTGGTTGCCCTATTAAAATATACCATTTGTGTCTTCTATGCAAGAAAAGCTACTACTGAGCATGCAAAGACAGTATTTATTTTTCCAAAGCACTCAGCCATAAATATTGCAGCGATAAGGTCCAGAATGATTCTTAAATCATGTGAGACAATGGGCCTGGTTTAGAATTTTGTAAATAGGGCACTGCATTGCAGATATTTCCATTTCCACTCTTTCTCTTTTTGAGCTAGATATGCAAGGATGTTCAATTGTGCTGAATATTAAGGTGATTATGTTTCTTTTTGCAATAATTTACCTGATATTTTTTGTTCTTGTGAACTTCTTCAGCCTAGCTTAGTTCAAAAGAACTGTCACATTTTGACAAGACCAGGCAGTGTCTTTTTTTTTTTTCTAGGCATATCCAGAACATCAGTGAGATCAAAACAGATGTTGGCAAGGCCAGAGCCTGGGTTCGCCTCTCTATGGAAAAGAAGTTGCTCTCCAGGCACCTGAAACAGCTGCTTTCAGATCATGAACTCACAAAGTAAGATGGTTTTTCTTGGGCAAAGCTTTTAAAAAAATTGGTATCTGTTTAGTTGTTTGATACATCTTGGCATGCTCTTCTTTTATGATTATTCAGCAACACTGGTATTATTGGTTGCATAATTAGCAAAAACAGCCGTGATTGCTTTGTATAAGTGAGTAACTTCAAGAGTATTTTCCAGCCAAAATTTGCACTTGAAAGGTTTCTCAGTTGCTCTCAGTGTTAAATTCTCTCATGTGTTTAATTTCAAGATATAAGATCGTTTCTGTTTACTGTGCATTCTTCTGCATAGAAATTGGTGTCTCTGCTAGTGAGAGAAGGCCACTGAGCTACATCTTTTGATATTTCCCCTTAGAATAAGTTGCAGTTCTGTGTGGCATTGCAGTGCTAGCAAGAGTTTACAATCCAGTGAAAGGGAACAGTCGGACTTCAGGCCACCTTTTGCATGCTTATGATTGTGGTTATGTCAGGAGCTGTGTACTGTCAACACTCGAGCTGTCCCCTGGCTTAATGCGTGAGTTGTTGTAGGCCCTGAGTTATCACCTATAACGAAATACAAGCACACAGTCCCAGTGTTTGCCCTAATGTCCTTTGAAAACAGTCTTCTAACTGTCTTATGTCGTGATGGAGCAGTTTCTCATGGCACCCTCTGCTCGGAAGTAGCTTAGGAGAACTCTCTACTGCAGTTCTGTCATTTTACATGGCCAAAAGAAATCAGATTTTTTTTCCAAGGAAGTACAAAATTCCTTTTTCCATCCTGGGGTATTTTTGGGTGGGAGGAGACTCTTAGAGCAAACCTTGCTTTTGGGAGGTGGAAGATACGTGAAGTATTGGACTGATGCACTTGGGAGACTTCAGACTTGCAGGGGCTCAGCATATCTTGGCACATTACGTACTCTTGTCTCTACCACTGTCATTTGTAATTGCTTGCCCATTATTCACAGTGTACCTAATAAATTTGCACAATAGAAAGCAGTTCACTGAAAGCATCTTGTTACTGTGACAGATGATGTGTTTTGCTTTGTCAGAAAACTCTACAAGCGTTATGCATTCCTGCGCTGTGATGATGAGAAAGAACAATTCTTATATCATCTCCTGTCATTCAATGCTGTTGATTACTTTTGCTTTACCAATGTTTTCACAACAATCTGTAAGTATTTGCTTTCCCTGGAACTCTGATTTCCTGATTTGATGGAAATTCTGAACAGCTTTAATGTAATTGTTCTGCTTTTTTTCCTGGGATCCATCTGTATGCTGTATTGCTATTTCCATGATCCTCTCTGGTGGGCAGGAGCATCTCTCTCTCTGTGTCCCTAATGGCTTTTGTTTCTAACTTGGTAAAACACACAGCTTTAATCCATTTAATTGGGGGAGCGTTCTGAACTGAAAATTTTGTGGTGGGCTTTTTTGCATGATACTAAACAAGAACACTATGGATTGTTCATTATCAAGGTAAGAATATTAACACATACTAGGAATTAAAAGAAAACAAACTTCCCTTATTTCATGCTAAGCCTACTTTGCTGTGTGCTTGTCTCTGAGTTTGGGATAACAATGAAATTCTCTTTGAGGGCTGCATCAGAACTCCTTAACACATTGAAGTTCTCTTTTTTTTTTTTAATAAAGATGCCCTAGAGAAGCTTTTGAACTGTTCTTGATGCTTAAATGTGTTACAGGGTTCTCAAATGATTTGTGTGCCCGCTGCCACAGTACAAGACTAGCAAGGCAAAATAAGGAAAGACTTTAGCAAGGCTTACGAAACTGGGGGTGGGTGGGTGGGTGGGTGGGTGTGAAAGGACTCCTGTGGCTCCATGGTAGGAGCTGCCCTTGGTGGTATTTTGTGATTCATATCTGTGTGTGTGAAAGACAAAGCAAACACACATCTAAGCAAAATAGCTTTTGGTCTTGTGGGCAGGTTCTGGATAATGCTAAAATCTGGTCTGCTGGATGCAGTTAAATTGTCACTTACTTTAAGACTATCAGAACAGAAAATAAAAAGGGAAACATTTTAATTCATTCTTAAATGCCACAAGCATTGAGCTTTTAAGAAAATCCAACCACCAAATGCTTTCTTGAGGGCACTGACAGCTGAGGAGATACTGAGGGAGAAATGTATTAAATGCCTCAGCTGAAAAGCCCTGACTGTAATCCATTTATGCACTATAAAAGGAGGGCGGATAGCCAAGAAACACAGTGGCCATTCAGAGAATTGGCTTTTGTTGTAAAAGGCTGGTTAACAGAGGGCTGTGCAGGAGATGCTGGGCAATGGAAGAGCGTGCGCCTCCTGAGTCAGAGAAGGGGCTGCAGCTCAGGTGGTACTGTATGGAATTAGTCACAGGTAAAACAGGGAACCACAGAGCACTTGAGCGTGTGTGTGGTGCTGTTTAGAAGGGGGAAAAGTTGTTTGTTCTTTTTAAAAATCAAAAAGTCTTAAAGTTAGCATAACTAAGCCACGTGGTTCAGTAGAGAAACTGGCAGCATTATAGTGTGTTTTTAGTGAACTTGTTCAGCCACAGTAGTGACTGCTGCTCCAACCAAGGCCTGCCAAACAAAGGCTTCAGCAACTGAATGGGACTTGGGGAGGAGCTGTGCACTGTGCCTGCATGGACACAGAGACACATGCAGACAGGAGCTGAGCACTGAGCAGCACACTGAGCTGCAGTGCAGTCCTGGGTACAGGAACACTGTGTCTTTACTTCCTTGTCTCTAAGCTGAAGACGAGTAACTGTCTTCATGGCATGTTTTGAGGCTGGTAAATGAAAGATGATACCCACAGGAAGGCATGATTCCATCCATATTTCTTTTTTCATGTGGCAGTGTTTTGCTGTCAGCTCTGCTTTTTAGTGACTGCTGTGTATGTGTACACTTGCCCATTATCAGTCAGTCTCATTGTGCAAGTGTTAGCGTGATTAAATAGCAGCCCTGATGGAGTTTTTTGCATTTCATGGTAGTGCAATGTTGTTTCATGACTTAGTTTTGCTCCTGTATTCACTAAAGAGGTTATGTAACTATCCTTCTTGACTTTTGTTATTTCTTCCTGTGTTTGCAGTGATACCATACCATATATTGATTGTTCCTAGCAAGAAACTCGGTGGCTCAATGTTCACAGCCAATCCTTGGATATGTATCTCAGGAGAGCTGGGTGAGACAGGAGTCCTGCAGATTCCCAGGAATATATTAGAAATGACTTTTGAGGTTTGTATCACTTGATACGCAGAAAATTATTTGGATTTTCTGTTTGTTCAATTTTAAATTCTCCCCATGCTGTACCACCACATCTTGTATCTTTAGTCTGTGTGGTTAGTCACAGATACTTCCTGTGCCTGTACATAGCAAATTTGATCTATATTTAATAACATGCTGAGCAAAATGTCTGACAATCCCTTAGTGCAGGGATGGGCAAGACTGTCTTTATGTTACAATTTTGTGCTGTGATGGTGGGAGGTGTCATATCCTCTTCTGTTGTAAACAAAGAAGTGATTCTGCTCTGATTTTTGCACGTGTGTTGTGTGCACTGGGTAAAATTTAACTGAAAAATCTAGTTCAGCTGATGTTCTCTCTGCTGATCAAGATAGTATTAAAAAAACCAAAGCAAACAAACAAAAACAAGTAAAGCAACCTACCACTAAAAAGCCCAAACCAATCAAAGCAGTCAGAAATGGGAAACCATATTTCTGATTCTCTGTCTAGAGCATGTTCTCTTACAGTTTACTCCTCCAACATGCTGCTTTCTTTAGTTTACTCTAACAAACTATTTGTTTAATTTGCAGTGCCAGAACCTGGGAAAACTGACCACAGTGCAAATCGGACATGATAATTCAGGGCTGTATGCCAAGTGGCTCGTGGAATATGTTATGGTCAGAAATGAAATAACAGGGCATACTTACAAGTAAGTATCATCCTGACATTTCATGTTGGGTAAGTAGAATTTCTGCAGGGGATTGGCACAGTAGGACTTGTTTGAGTGGAAAGGTCTGATCTCCTGGGACTCTGTGTCTACAGTCACCACTGCCTGAAGGCATAGAAAGATCATTTGGCTTCTGACATTAAACAAGTCGTGGTTCTTAGAAAATCAAACAGGGTTTTCAGTTTGCAGGTGCTCTTATCTAGCCTCAGATCATTGGTGGAGAAGATGAGTTGCCTATTGTGCATCTTAAAAATATTGTACCTTGATCCCAGGGCAGAAATAGCACATCAGAGCTTGCTGCTTGCCAAATATAGGTGGCATTTCATATTAAGACCAAGTGCTTTACATGTTGCAGAGACACCTTTTGGCACAAACTGGAACACAAGGGCTTATGAGTGTTAGAAACCTGTATCTGCATAGTGAAAGTATACGAACAGGATTTACAGTGAGAATTAAATCTATTTGTGTTAGGTAGAGTATAGTTTGGTACCCTGTACTTTGTTTAGAGAAACCGTCAGGCTCATGTTGATGACAAATTGGCGGGTAAGTCCACTCAGTTCTCCATGCCAGATCATTTGTAATTAAATGAAGAGGAAAGATTCTATTTTTGGATGCTGTTCAGTTTTCCGATTAAGCTGATTAAACTGACATCAACATTGGTTCAGAGAAAGAGATAATGAGTAAGTGAGCACATGTGCTTTCTAGTGTCTGATACATTATCCCAATTCAATAGAAGCGTTGGTGTTCTGGCATTTAAGTATATGTTTGGGTTGTGGGGGTTTTTTTTTGTATCTGGACTGCCCTGTAGTGTATTTGGTGAAAGCATATTCTATCACCCATCTATGGGGTGTAGTGGGTCTTCACCTCCTACCTCTTTTTCCTCTGCAGCCCTCGCATCATGTGCTGTATGTGGGACACAAGTGAAATCTGCCCGTTTGCTTTGCAGATCATCTAGTGCAACATTTAGCACAAACTGGGAACTGAAAAGCTGTTTTACTTTTGCTGCTGGTGCTGGCAGAAGCCAAACCTACGGCTTTGTTGCTAGATGAATGAAGTATTCCTAATAACTATACTAGTAGGATTTGGGTCTTAGGCCACTGCAGTTGAAAGTCTCTGACATGGAATTGAGTCCAGGTTGATCCACGTATCTTCTTGATGTTCTTAGGTTTCCCTGTGGAAGGTGGCTTGGAAAGGGAATGGATGACGGCAGCCTAGAGAGGATCCTGGTGGGAGAGTTGCTGACTTCCCACACGGAGGTTGATGAGCGGCAGTGCCGAACCCCTCCTCTGCAGCAGTCACCCAGCATGATCAGGAGATTTGTCACTATATCGCCCAACAACAAGCCAAGTGAGTGGTGGGGGTTGTCTTGTCTCAGACTGTTCTGCATCATCAGCTGAGGGCAGCTGCTTGCAAAGAGATCTGGAGGTTTTCTTCTCTGTTAGAACTGTAGCTTGGAGAGGACCTGTGAAACTCACCTAGCCCAACCCCCTGCTCAAAATCCAGCTAGCTTCCAAATTACAGTCCCGAGCACTCTGATCTATCTACTCAAGGTTTGAAAGTCTGCAAGGATGGAAGGAAGATGGCTTTATACTCCTGGTCCAGTGCTTAGCTGCCCTGCTGTTTTCCATATTCTATCCTTCATCTGTGAAATGAATGCTATGAAGGAAGGTAGAAATTTGCTGCCCTCTTTCTGTCTGTCCTTCATGGATGGAAAAGCTTGCTACTATTTTCTCTTCATGGACTTCTGTTTGTTTTCTATTGAGATCACTCTTCTGGAGTTGTCTTATTCTTGGTAAATTAGGTGGTTACTTTGCTCCCGAGCATACTTGAGTTTACAGCAAAACTATCCCAGGAAGTATTTCCAGGATGCCCAGGTTTGCTGGTCCTAATGAAAGCACAATTACTTTTCTTATCTTTAGGTCCTGGCCTGAAAATTCACATAATATGTAAAAAAACCTTTCCACCTGTTGTTGTGTTGATGAAACACCACAGTGTTACCTTCAACATAAAACCAAGCCATCTCCATTTCTACCTCTTCAACAGTAAATAAAAGTAGAGCTGGGTTTCCATTACCCACAGTCTGGCAATGTTTCACTAACAGTTACCTTGGTTCATGCTCCTCTTCTGTGTCTTGTGTTATGCCTTATCCCTCATGCACATGTACAGTTTCTGAAGCTGTAAAAGAGTGACTGGATATATTTTTGTATTTTGCAGAGTTAAATACTGGTCAGATACAAGAAGCTATTGGTGAAGCTGTTAATGGTATTGTCAAGCATTTCCACAAGCCAGAGAAGGAGGTGAGGAGTTATTGTCTGTATAATGACACTCTTGTAGTAAAACTCTTATTAGTAAATATAGGAGAATATATAACAGAAATAATTAAACTGAACAGTCATCTGCTTGAAAATTCCTTTAGTGAAACTAAAATGGTGTACTGAGACTACACTACTGAAATAGTACAGCCTCAAATACCTCTGCTTTGGTGCAAAGTGGAGCATTCTGTTACATTAAATGTTAACATTCTGGCATTGGAAATTGTGTAATTAGTCAAATTCTGCCATGGATTCTACCAGTACCACTGTCAAGGATATGACCTTCTGTTTAGTTTGTTCTAAATTAACTGACATTTTACATCTGCATTGAGTTCTGAGTTGTTTTTAATGTCTGGTTTTTGTTATCTTTGCTACTTAAAACATGAAAACACACAGGCCACTTTAAAAAAAAAAAAAAAAAAAAGAAGAAGGAAAAAAAGACCCTCCTGCAAACATCCACACTCCCCAGGCAAGTGAAGTAGAAGACTCTGGTACACTTCTACATCACGCATGCAATCAGCTGACAGAGCAGCGCTTCCCTGAAACAAACCTAAGCAGCGTGTCTGTGTCAAACCATCACAGGCAGTCCGGCTCTTGTGAGCCAGAATGAGCAGTGCTGGCCCTGTGCGGGTGGCTCTTGAAAGTCACTATTTTTTTACAAATAGGTCCTCCCTATCCTACTGCACCCGTCTTCTAAGTTCAGTAAGGCATGACACATCCATTATACATACAATATAATTGTGGTCCATCATCACATCGGCACAATAATCTTAAGTGGTCATACACTGGTTTGAAAAACAGAATTTGCCATTGTGTCCTAAAGAAGAATTTGATTTTTTTTCTGAGCATTAAACACTATTTTTGTTGATAAGCAAATAATCAGAGGCACCTGCTGCAGTGGATCTGTGATCCTTATTACTTGAGGAAGAAAATATTTTCTTAATTTTCTGTACAATGGTCATTATTACAGATAAAATCTGCTCATTATCATGGCCTTTTCGAGGCTTCATTGGATGATGGTGATGAGGCAGGTCCCGACACTGCTTGAGCCTCATTCTAGAGAGGTAAAAACATTTTTGAGTGCTCAGGACTTGTCAGAACTTGTCACTGTTTGACAGCAGACTGTAATTTTAGACATATGTTTATTTACAAACTTAAGAGATGCATGAGACACTTGTGTCCCAGACTTGCAAACTGAGGTACTGAGTGTGTGTACTTTCTGTGTGTGCTTGGCAGAGGGGCAGTCTGACGCTGCTGCTGTGTGGAGAAAGTGGACTTGTTTCAGCTCTTGAGCAGGTCTTTCAGCATGGATTTAAATCACCAAGACTCTTCAAAAACGTCTTCATTTGGGATTTTTTAGGTAAGTGAGAGGAAAACACACCAGAGCCTGTTTGTATTTTGAAATGCATGGGTCTGTGTTCCTTATCAGTTCTGCTGTGTCTCAGCTGGTGTGAACAGCACAGTTCTTGGAGGCATCTCAGCAGCTGAATTGGTGCAGGAGCTCTTACCTCCTTGTACTGTTGAGAGAAAAAGCCTGTCTTCTGCCAAAACGGACACTGGTACTTAATGCAGTAACTGGACTTTTTCCCTCTAGCAGTAATAGTGTAAAACAAACTTTCTTACTAAGAAAGAGTTATATAAATAAGGTGATGAATTGACATATGGTAACCTTGTTCTTAATTGAGCATAGTCAAAGCAATCCATCACACTTCTAAGAAACAGGCTGAGTCACCTTATAAAGCACAACAGATGGATCTGGTGCTGTTGATACTGGACATGGTAATAAAGGGATTGTAATACATTTTTCACACAGTGGTCTGGATCCTTTGTCATAGAACTGTATAAATCAACTGAGTTCACAAACACCTTTTAGAAAAGGAATTATTTTTTAAGTGTTTCTGTGTTTTGACATCACTGTTCTCCTTATATGATCATTTTATTGTAGCACTCAAAATTCAGTAGCTACATGAACCTCCTCAGCACTGTTTAGAGGGGAGTGGGGGAACAGGACTGAATCAAACAGAAAAAAGCAATGCCTCCATGTAATCATTCAGGATATTCATGGATGAGCTTTGAATCTAGGCCTTTCAGCTTTAACTCTCTCCTCTCTGCACTGTTGAAACATCATTATCTCCCACCATTCTTTTAAGAAAAAGCACAAACATACTATGAGACCCTCGAGCAGAATGAGATGGTCCCAGAAGAGAACTGGCAAACAAGGGCAAGGAATTTCTGTCGCTTTATGACTGCTATCAACAACACCCCAAGAAACATTGGGAAGGATGGCAAGTTTCAGATGCTGGTGTGTCTTGGAGCCAGGTATAAAGAAGCTTCTTTATTATTGTTGTTGTTGTTATTATTGATATTTTAATAAAATGAAAAGGATGCTGTGTATTAGTAAGATAAAGCCATGCAACTGCTGGATTGGACAGTTTGCCTACTACTTGCACCTGTCTTTGATGTAACTGGGGAAGGATCAAGTGAATCATACCCTGACTGAATTCTAAGGCATGTGAAGTGTGGGAAATCTGAGACAGAAAACTTCATATCCCAAAATGCTGAGCAGCTGGATCAAGAGAGAAAGGTAGTTGTCTGGTGTGAATGGTCTTCCTCTCAGGTACAGCTAGCAAGGTTGGAAGATAGAATCAGAACACCATCCATCAGGGAGACCTTTCCAGTTAATGTTTGGATGAATTCCCCACCTTCTGCCTGCTCATTGTAGGAGATGGGTAGGAGAGAAGCTGAGGGGCCATCCAGAAACCTCTTGACACAAAGGCAGTGGAACAGACTACTGACTTTGGGCCTGCTTGGGATTTCGGGGGCTCTTGGGAGCCCCATCTTGATGTGAAGGGTAGAAAACCTAGAAATATGTCTGTCATGGATGCTCCCTACTTAAACAAGCTCCACAGACAGTTATTCCTCTTCCCTGCCTTACAAAAATAAGTGGAAAAGACTGTAGGTCTGCTTAGAAGGCAAAGAATAAAAATCACGTCTGTGCAGATGCAAAATTAACTTGGCTTTGTTTTTATTTCCAAACTGCAAATTGCCAACCTTGTCAGAGACCACCTCTTGCACCACTGGATCGCCCTGCTGGCAGACTGCCCCATCACAGCACAGATGTATGAAGAGATAGCACTGATCAAGGATCATACGCTGGTGAATTCTTTGATTCGAGTGTTGCAGACCCTGCAGGAGTTCAACATCACGCTGGAGACATCTCTCGTCAAAGGAATTGACATTTGACCTCTTGTCCCACAGGAAAAACTGTCTTCACAAAAACAAAAAAAGCAACAAGGAGTGGATCTCATTAGTATGCAAAAGTTCTGTCTTGCCAGTACATTGTATCGTGAACTTGTTCATGGCCCAGAAATGCAACTTTGACTTTTCTTGAAGGAAACTCCAAAAATAGTACAGGCAAATGGATAGAAGCTGTAAACTCAATGTAAAAAAGAGGATTTTGGTATAAATCTATTTTAGAGTTTATTTGCTGATTTGCTTTTTACACACTTTCATGTGAAAGAGATAGAGATGAGTATTGTGCAGCTTATTTTAAAGCTGCAGTATTTCCTTGCCATAGAAAATGTGCAGTGAGCCTTTCAGCATTCTGTGAACTTGCCTTCAGATATGCTGTATGTCGTAGACCCCAATGTGTACACTCCATTTCTGCTGAGAAGGTCATTCTATAGTTTTTAAACTAATATTTTATATATTAACATTATTACCAGTGTTTGATTTTTAACGTATTGGGTCATGTTCTGCTGCAGGAGAACTACAGATCTGATGTGTGCTTTTTTTTAATAGCTCCAAAGCACTGATTTGTCAACATTTATTTTTCTCCTTTATTTTTGTTGTCAGTATTATTTTTAGTGAAATCCAGGAGACTGAACCGTGAAATGTCCAGAGCTCAAAGTAATATTTTTCATATTGGTACGTAATTGCACAGAAAAAGAAATTAAGTCTGTTTTTAACTGATGTTTTTTATTTATTTAACATATAATTATGTTTTGTAAGTTTGTCTTTAAAAAAAAATCTTCTGTGATACAGCTGGCTATATTATGTTGCAATTCAGAATTTACAGTGTAGCCCACTTAAATGAAAAACTTGGAATAATTGTTCTTAACACAAGAAGGTTTTCACTTAAACCAGCCTTTTGAAGTTTGGTGTATGGTTGCTGCTGGTAATTCTCTTAGCTTCTGATAAAGAGGGCCATGAGTTCCCCAAATGCCAGGTGACTAAATGAAGATGTTTATGCCCCCCCTGAAATAATAACGGTATACCTTACTAACAAATATAAGGAGTCCTTAATCTTTCTGAAAAGACAGTGAGTATTAAGGCTTTTTTTTTTTCCCCCCTTTTGAATGCATATGTCACATCCTTTTGTCACAGTCTGCTTCATTTGGGATGCTTTTGTTTTTAGCAGAGAAAGTTTTAGTCCATTTGTACTATAAAACACAAACATTTTGAAAGGTTAATTTATTGGAGATCTGGAACTTGGCAAATCCCTAAAGGCATCTCTGTTCATTTGAATCCTCTGATAAAAATCTCTTTGAAATGAATATGTAACTTAAGAACAGGCTGATTTATCAGCATCACAATTTACTGTACAGAAGTTCAGGGCTGTGTATTTCAGAGGTCTCCACTGTATAAACTTATCTCAGTATTGTCTCTCTTTTGAGAAGCAGAGTCCAAGTTTTTTGGTTCATACAATGTTACAGCACTTTTTCTTTACCTACAGCTTAGTCACATCTTGTGATAGTTTTATTTCCATAATTTATGAGTATAGCACATGTATTAAATTTTTGACTATTTTTACTTTTGTCCTATTTATTTCATTATTAAACAGAGAAGTTCCTTTGTCACTACTTATCAGAGCAAGATTCTTCTTTGATTTCACAGTAGCATTAGGAAGATGTGAGGGCAGTGTCCAGGCCACTCCTCGCATGGGGTGGGCATGACTTCTTTCACAGTATGAAGCTTACAGTAGCATTTCACGGAAGTATTTTGTGTGTGCGAGTGTGGTTTTGGTTTATTTGTTTTGGGTTTTTTTTCCCCAGCTCCGGAAGGGCAAAAATAAAACAGTTGTACTTCATTCTAAGAATTTGATGTATTCAACTTAATACGTTGGGATAATCTCTATACACTTGCACGAAATTGCTTGTTGATGCATTAATAATAGCAAAAAGATGATTTTAGAGTGCTTTCAGCTGTCTCAAAGGCCTGTATATTTTACAGGGAATATGTCTGTGTAAGAAAGGAGGGTTCCATATTTTGACCTTTATAGATCAGTTGATTCTGTTAAATCCTTTTATCTTGGAGTATTAAGTATGCATTAATTTTATCTTTCATGAGGTAATTACCCTGAATTAAGGTTCTTTTGTATTGTTTTTTTTTCTCTTTACACAAGTTCCTCTGGTGTGACATGATACCATTGGTTAAATGGCTGTTCTGGTGTGGATGTTTTTGGCCTCATTTGGACAGTTGGCAGCGCCGGGGATGGGCCGAGGCCGGAGTTTGGTGATTCCCAAGCAGTGGGTCCCTTGGCTGGCTCATGAGGATGGAGCTGTCCATCAGTGACAGCACCCTGTGTGCTGGCAGTCCAGGTGCAAAAGGAGGTCACAGTGGTCATCTTCCCAACTCCTCAGTTACTTTATTTTCACAGGAAAAGCTACTTTGCTATAGACCCCTCCTCCTTCTTTCACAGGGGGCTTGTGATTAATCCTGTTAGGATTCAAAGCACTTACACTGGTTTTGTTAGAACCATGTGCAGCCAAGGAAGGCTGAGATACTAAATATAGCTGTGTGGTAGCCTGTGCTAGGTTTTTGGGAAGAGATTTGTCTTGACATGTCTAAGAACAGTCCAATCTGTAGTAGCAGCCGTTACCCCTGCCACTCTGCAGTGTTTGCCACAAACCAGCGTACTTCTTTCATGGGTGTTCCTAGCATGAGTCCCACAGAATAAGGTTAGGATCCAGCATTTGCTCTTTCCGTGCCATTCTGCTGAACCAGATGACTGTATAAGAACAAATGGTGTACTCAGCACCTGTTTAACTAGAGCTCTGTAAAATCCATCTCCCTTTAAAGTTCAGAATAATGCAGTTGTAACTTTCCCCCCTGTTTCTAAAATAAGGGGGCAGGTTTGGTAGGGGCAGGTTAATGTGGCTGTGCTGTTCTGTTGTTTGGTGGGGATTTTTTGGTAACAGTTAATGGGAAAAGATTTTTATTCTTCACAGCACACATGCATTCTGTAGAGAGAAATACAATGATAAAAAATTAAGCAGTTCATAATGCAGTAAATACATAGTGCTACATTGACCAGACATGTTCACAGGCTGATACCCGGTTTGAGGGGGAAAAAATAGGCTATCACCTGTCAATTATTTATGCTTCTTTGATTAATGCTGTCAGAGTTCATACAATGGTACTTTATACAAAAAAGAAAATGCAAATTAATAAAACTTGATTTAAAGGTAATGAAATACTATGATGATAAGTTTATACAAAAACCCCATACCTTTACCTGCCATCAACTTAACCACCTGACATTCTGTAGCTGAAAGCACATTCATGAACAGAAGACTATTCCACAACTTTTTCCATTACGAAGAGTATTTTTCAAATTGTTCAAATGGGACCTACTAGCTGGATGATCCATATTTTTTATGTGTTTTGAATTCATGAATATGTTAAGATTTCTGCAGTGAAACTATTCAGAGTTAACTTTTTCTGTATATTGTCAAATGATCTTTGTCCGTAGTGCAAGATACTATAGGATACTTGAAAATACTTGAAAATATTGTACACGTACTTCACATCTTTGTAGCTCTTTATTTTATACCTAGAGGTTGGCTGTTAAACTAAGATAAAGCATCAATACCTTATAAAATTATATATTTTACTACATGGGGAAATCACTGGCTTGGTTTTTTTAAGGGCCGCGTTGAAGTTTACATGATAATGACAAAACCAGGTACTGTTTTCCTTTTTTATTTTTCCTGTGACATTTCAATCCATTGGACATTAAATGTGAATTGGATATACAAAGCAGTTTTACAGGTGTAGCTCATTTGCTGAATTGCAATAAAATTTGTCTTCTAACATGAAAAAATAGCATTAATGTGCTATTTTCAAAAGCCTCTTGTAATTTGGCTAATTGTATTTTCTTCTTTGCCTAACTGCAGGTATGTATGTATCACATCTTAGTGTCTCTCATTTCAGGAGGCCTTTTTTGTACAGTTTTCTGTCTGATCTGTTCAGCTAAATCCAGCCTCCCTCCCAGCACCAGTGTAGCCTTCTCGAGCTGTTGTTGTTGATCAGACTGCCATCAGTGGAAGAGATGCCAACTCAGTAATCAGGGAATGGGGAGAACAGGAAGGCAAGTGGCTGTTGCAGATCTTGGAAGGTGCCTGTGAGTACACACACGTCTATGTGCTGCCATTCACTCTGTTTCAAGCTGGATGAGTTCATCATTAAATGTTTTATACCATCAAGG
Organism: Acropternis orthonyx; assembly: GCA_035583155.1. Taxonomy (NCBI): domain Eukaryota; kingdom Metazoa; phylum Chordata; class Aves; order Passeriformes; family Rhinocryptidae; genus Acropternis; species Acropternis orthonyx. The sequence continues at coordinate 11,259,468 of JAWWEU010000158.1, forward strand.
AAAACACAGAACGGAAGGAGTTTAATCATAAATTTGGAGATATCTCTGTATCTTCACCTCTCATGCACACCCTGGTCTGCGGTGGAGGCCTTTTTAAACAAAGCAAAATAAGTGTTACTATCTCTCTTGGGGGAACCACACTGGTCTTCCTGAGCTGGTGGTGATTCTGCACTGCCAACAGCTGATGGTGTCATCCTGTGGGCTCACTGGGGAGATGCTCAGAGGGTGAACTCAGCCTGACCTGTGCCCTGAGGTGGTGCATGTGGCCTGATCCTTGGGCAGGTTTGGGGGGTGCAGTCACGAACTCAGCACCTGCTGCCAGGTGTGCTGAGCCAGTGTGAGATGCCAAATCTGCCATTTGGAAACAGACCATCTCAATTCCTTGGGCATTTGAGACCTGCTGCTCGTAATTCCTCTGTGGGACACTACAGGGATAGCTGTGGGGGAGGCCTGGATGGAGCTGTGAGGTAAGTGCAGCTTTGGAAGCACGTTCACTTCATCACAGGTAACCTCAAATAGTTCAGACTTTCTTGAAGGGAAAGGAACAAAATGAACAGCGGGCAAAGTGTGTTGTGCAACTGGTGGGTGCACAGGCAGTGATTGTTGAGTAACTGGTCCAGGCAGAAGTCTAGAAATTTTACCATTTGCTGTAGTGATGACTTGGAAAGTTCTCACATGAATTACAAAAGTCTAGAAGTTATTTCACGTAGTGAAATGTCTCCTTTTTTTCCCCCTACTAACTCAAAGATGTATATTCCTTAATCTAACATACTGTATTCAGTTCTGCAATAAACAGGAACTGTTCTTCATTTCAGTGACAGTGGCATTTTAAGATGCAAATCCTGCAACATCTAAAATGTCCCTGGTGGATCTGATGTTTGTTTCAGGGAAGTTAGAATTAGAGTATCTATTACGTGGTTAGGTTTTTTGGACTCCTTGTGACCAGAGAAACTCCAAATTTCTTCTGTCTGAGATAAGCCCTTTGTAGGTCCTACTTCCAAGGAAAGCCACTGTGAAATTGCAAAACTGAATGCTGATTACTGAAGATATGTCATTTTACATAGAATTCAACATTTGATATTTTTGGTAGCTTGGAAAAACCTTGGGTACAAAGTTGGGAAGTCTAAAAGTGAGCAATCCAAAGACAGCAGTTGTTCAAACCCCGTGTATACATTCGGAGATGCTACAGCTCTGAGGCATGTGTGTGAAAAAGCTTTGGGATAATTAAATATTTGAAAGTTTTTTCCTCACTTGTCTCCCCCTTTCCCTTTCTTGTTCTGGCATCTTCCCCCCAGCCCATTCTGGCTATTTTCAGCTTCTGTCACAAGCACTCATTAAGCTCACTCAGTCATGTTAAATTTTGGGTCGATATGATGCAGTGTTAGCCTGCGGGGCTGAGCAGCCACTTCTCACTAAAGTGCAAATGAAATGGCAATCTAGATGTCTTCAAACAATGTTTGCTCATCAAATAGTAAAATTTTGCAAGGATTATGAAGCATAAAGCTTTCAGACAGAAGTATCCATCTCTACATCAGGTGTACAGTTTCTGGGACAGTTTTTATATCCCGCTCCTCTGTGGCAGTGTGGTCTCAGTGTCTCTCATTGTGAGGCAACTTCAAGGGATGCTCAAAGTCGAGGGCAGGGGATTTGGGAATTGGGAACTTAGCTGTATGCAAGAGTTACTCTGGAGCAGCAGTCAGTGTTCCTAGCAGTGTTGTGCTCCTGATGATCCACGGAGATCTGACAGTGCTAGTGGAAAGAAGCCCTAGGTTTTGCAACATTGTGAGGTGGTGGCACACGCTGGTGCAGTCGGAAAGAGCTGTCAGGTCTCCTGATGTGCAGCCTTTCTCCAAACATCAACCAGCCAAACCTGTGTCCCCCCCAAAGCAACTGTGGAGCAGAACTGAATGGGGCTCTGGCTCACGCAACACCAAGATGATTTTATTTAAGACTGAGATGCTGTGCAGTATCCAGATGAGCAAAAGCACTGCTGTTAGTTTTAGGATCATTATGCATAATGTATGTTTGCATATAATTCTTGCAGATGTTTTCCAGTAGCTGTTTTTCTCTCTGAAACTCAGTGATTTTTATTTTAAATTGTTGGGAAAATCCCCAGTCAGTGCTGTTTGGGGTCTCTTCCTGTCGAACTACCCTGGTATGTTTGTTTTTCTTTTCTCGTATTTAACTTCGTGCTCAAGTCGAGTCTTAAAAATTTTTCTAGCTACTCTCTCCCAGTAAAGATCTTAGTACCCAGAGCAGTCATCTGTCACTGTGACTCTGTAGTTGAATAGAAATATTTTAAAAGGCTACACAAAGACATCTGAGCTTGTCTGGTTTGTGTCTTTAAGAAAGAGATATTTTAATGGCAATTCTTCATCATAAACAAATGAGCCTTACATTTGAAATAATAGCCAGGATCCTTCACAAAACACTCAGAGATTTATATATAAGAAATGGTTTCATTAGCTAAGATAAATTTGATATTGTTCTGTTTGTTTTTCAAGTTGCATTGAGATCTTTTGATCTAACTCAGACATTCCCAAATATTTATGTTTCACTTTTTGTTTTAGCTTACAGAAGTAAGAAAGATACTTTGCTTTTACTGTGTCTCAGAAACCTTTAGTTATTTTGGGTATATGACTCTTCAATGTCTCTCACTGGTTTTTCTGCTACAGTCTTCGTACGTGTTCCTATTTTATGTCTTTTGTCAAATCTTTTGGAAAAAAGTTAATTAATATTGGTCAAGTTCATTGAGGAAACTTGACTGGAAGGTGCCTGAAATGTGTTACCAGCTTTTCTGTGAGGTGGCTTGAAGTCACGTACCTGGATGGGAAATGGCTGCTTTGTACATTTGGGGGACTTCTAAGGACACTTCGACTGCTATCCCTGGTTGAGAGATGTGCAGGTGTGTCAATTCCCACTGTATGATTGGTTTTTCATGAGATCATGGAAACTGTCAAGAAAGCCTTCATTAATTTATTACTTTCTCTTGGTAAGGGGAGGCTTGGGGTATGGTGTGGGGCTGCAGAATCCTTGGAGTGTGTAATGAGCAGCTTTATGTATTTGTAGATGAGACTGACTAAGATTGAAACCGTCCAGGAGACACAATAGGTTGTTTCTCATTGGATTTAAAAAGAGAATAACTTTGATCATTTCAAAAGCAATGAAGCCTGATGCTCCAGTGAGACAGGAGAGTGGTAATTTATAGCTGCCATTAAGGAAACAAAGACAAAGGCTGAGGGAAAGTTTCATTCTGAAGATTTACTAATGTATATAAACCACCCTTGCAACTAGAAATGGCTCGGTATTTCTCACAGAAGAAAACAAAAGGGAAAGGGCAGTGAAATGGGGATGGGAGGGAGGACTGGAAAAGAATACAGCCTGCTTTCACTTGCACCCTGAAAGGTCAGACATTATTTAGGAAATTGTAATTTCGGTGAATAATGTATGAGCCACTTCTACCTGCCAAAGGAGGGACAGCTGTGAGAAATCCCTGGTTGGGAACGGAGGTGGGAGGTGTGGGCTCTGGTTTGGCCTTCGGACGGGGATTCACGCGCTTCAGTGGGCTGTAATTACGTGGTAAAAGTTGTAACGCTGTATTTTTGAAGAAACACAAGCGAGGCTGGAGCGAGCTGTTGTGTGTGTTTGGGTTTGTGACAGGGAGCCGGCACACAGGGGCTCTGCACGGGCTTGTCCCCGCCGTCGGAGCATCATTTCCCGGGCGGCGGCAGAGCGGGGAGCCCCGGGTCGGGCGGAGCCGCCGCTGGCACCCGCAGCCTGCCTGTGAGGGGTCTGTCTGTTCCCTCGGGGAGGGGGGCACCGGCTGGGTCTGGGGCGCCGTGCGGGTGTGCGAGCGCCGGTGCGGCTCGGGGAGGGGGGTTTCCTGTGGGATGGATGGATGGGGCGGTTCGCGTGCCGGGGGTGCGCTCACCGCGACCGGGGGCAGGGCAGGGCAGGGGGTCCCGCCCAGCCCTCGCCGCCCCGAGCCCGCTGTCAGTGCGAGGCGGGCCGGTCCCCGCAGACACCTCCTCCCTCGGCCGCCGCCTCCTCCCGCCCGGCGGCAGCAGCAGCAGCCGCAGCGCCATCGATGGGGTCCGGCGGCCGCCGCGGCGCGACGGGAGCGAGGGCGCTGATGCTCCTGATGCTCCTGATGCTGATGCTGCTGCCCGCGCCGGGCGGCCCCGCCGCGCTGCCCCTGCACGGTGAGTGTCCTCTGCCCGCTGAGTGCCCCCTGCCCCGTAAATGCCCCCTGTCCCTGCCCTTGCCCGGTGAGTGCCCCCTGCCCCTGCCCGGTAAATGCCCCCTGCCCCTGCCCGGTGAGTGTCCCCAGCCCGCCGAGCGCCTCCCGCTCTCCCCACCCCGGACAGCGGCTCCCTCCGCGGGCACCGGGCGGTCCCGGCTCTCTCCGCTGCCGGGCCGGGTACCGGGGGCGAAGGGAAAGGAGGGGGAGCGGCGGTCGCTGCCGAAGTGGGGCCGGCGGGACCGCGGCCGGGGCGAGGGGGTCGCTGCTCGCAGGGCTCCGCGAGTTTCCCGGCGGTTCCCGCTCCTCCGGGAATGGGGGGAGCCCCGGGACAGGGCACCTCTGCCGAGGGAGCGGCGTGCAAACCGCGTGTGCCGCGTGCCAAGCTGCCCTCGGTCCCCGAGGAGCAAGCCCGGCGATCCTCCCGCAGCCTCCGCCGCCTCCTGCCAAGTTGAAGGCTGCGGTGTTTGCTCACAGTCTCCTTCCTCCAAGGGTCTCGCTTCGGCTCAGGACGCTGTCACTGCAAGGGCAAATCTCGCTCCGTCTGCCTACGGGTTTCTCCTAGCCCTCTTTTCCGCGCCTCTGCATACATTAGTGCCGGGGCTTCGTCTTGCAGTTTTTTCCCGCACGCTGCGGGCCACAGGGGGTTATTGTACAAATAAAGCAGCAGAAGGGCCGTCTGGCCGCTGGCACGAGATCTGGTTGATGTCTCTGTGTCATGGTCCTGGGGGAAGCCCCCTCTTTGCTGTGTGTTTTCTGGGACCCCTCTTGCCAGGGCAGGTGTGTCCCGGTGGCTCGGGCTGGGAAGGGGACAGCTATTCCACAGCCAGTGCGTGCGGCTGATGCTCCTTCCTGCCCGCTGTCTATCCTTCCCTGGCCATCCTTTGCTTCTGCCCCACCTACCTGAGTCCCACCAGCTGGAGGCTCCTCAGCCATTCCCTGCACCCCTCCTTGCATAACTTTCTCCCTCAACTCACCACCTCCCTATTTTTTAATGGCTTGACTTTTCTGCCTTGAGAGGAAGTGGCCTCTGCTGCCCTTCCCATCTGTTTCCCACTGGTTTCCACCTTTTCCTTGCTTTCTGGTGGCAGTATCTGGGCACCCCATCGCTGCTGCTGTGTGCACCTGAGAGCCAGGAAAGTCCTGCTGCTCTAGCACTGGTTCTTTGCCTTGTTTTCCGCTGCCAAACCCCATTAGGAGTTAAAACCAAGTGAGCACTCTCTGCAGTTGGCAGCTGCTGCAGTACCTACAGGCATATTTTGTGACTAGGGGAAAGAAAAAAAAAAAAAAAAAGGCAGGATGAATGCTATAATTGTAAATGGGAGAAATGCTGGCTGAAATTCCCGTTTGGAAAGTGATCCCCACTATAAAAAGTAGCTGACTATTGAAGTCATCACCTTCTGCTGATACTCATGTACTACTTCTTGTTTTAGGAGTCAATTTTTATACCTGTGTGGGGTGTTGCTTCAACAATTCTTCCTTTTAGCTGGTTGCTGGAAATCTTCCTGTTTCTGTGTTTCAGTTCTCTTCTGGTGTATGAAAAACTACTGCTGATGTCTTCTGCTGCCTCTAACTTTTCTTCCTTTTCTTCTGTCTACACTTCCTCAGGACTTCTTCCTGTTGGTGTTTCCGTTTCTCTTCATTTCCTCTGCTCTGAAGTTTCCACCTGGGTATTTTGCCTCAGCATGCTGTGCTTGGTGATGGCTGGCCAGGTGATTTGGCAATGCTGCTCACCAGATACTATTCTTGTATTTAAAAGAATTATTTTGAATTATACATCTGTTTAATGGTAAGTCAGTCTTTTAACATGGTGGTGACTTTGAAAATGCATTTTTATCAACTCCCCTGTTGATTTAAAAATCATTTGGCTTCCTGCAGGTGATGCATGGATGTTACCAAGAATTCTTTCAATAACTGTTTTTTGTTCTTCAGAAAGATTAACAGTCTAATGAATCTCTGTAAAACTGTCAGCTGAATTTCATGGAGCATCTAGCCCATGATATCAGTGGTTTTGGATGCATTTATATAAATGGGTAGAAGAGTTCAGCATGAGCTTATCTGAATTGGACACAAGTACATCTCTATGCAGGTAGAACATTATACAAATGTAAGTGCAGACACAGTCTCTGCGTGTTTCTGTCCTGACTCACAAATACAACATTCACGTGTGCACCACAAAGTGGTGCTCAGCCTTGTCCTCTCAGTGATCTGTACAGGAGACATGCCCTGTTTTCCTCCTGCTGACACCCCTGCTGAATCTGCTGTCTTTTCACAGATGTGGATGAGTGTGCCCTGGGGCTTGACGACTGCCACCCAGATGCTATTTGTCAAAACACCCCGAAGCTGTACAAGTGCATGTGCAAAGTGGGTTACACTGGTGAAGGGAAGAAATGTGAAGGTAAAGTGACCGGAGCACTGTGCTCTGCTTGTGTCAGCGTGGAGTGTTTCTAAGATGATAGAGCCATTAAAAATAATGGTTTAGAGTATGGGGGATGATTTTTACATCCAAATAGTCATTGTTTCTTCACCTGATATGCTTCGTGTTTACAAAATCAGAGACAGACAGTTTGTGTGGATTTTCCCCTAGTCATTTCACTCAACCTGATAATTAGTTTGTTGTTTAACCGGCAGCCTTAAGAACTATGAAGTAAAGCTGCAAGGGAATCTCAGGGCATTCTGTCAGTCTTTACAAACATTCAGCAAGTAATGTGTTAAATCTAGTCTATTTGCAAGACAATGATGATTTTGGACAGCAGTTGCTGCTCACATTTAAGCAGTCGCATCTCTGTCTATAACACTCAAGCAAACATCCATCATACTGACTTTTGCTTTATTCCTTAGACATTGATGAATGTGATAACGACTTCAATGGAGGCTGTGTCCACGAGTGTTTCAACATTCCAGGAAATTACCGCTGTACTTGCTACGATGGCTTTATGTTGGCTCATGATGGCCACAACTGCCTGGGTAAGAAGTGTGTTTCACCAGCACTGTGAGTGGTGATGCTGCCATAACCCTTTAACTGCATCCATGGGAAACACATGGCTACCTGCTGGGCTCCATCAGTTCAGCTAGACAAGAATGTTGCATATGGAACAAAGGATTTCCAGGTACTGATGTACCATCTCAGTGTGGCGCTTTCCCTCTCTGTAAATGAGGATAACTATGCTCCATTTCTGTTAAGTGTGTTGGGTTTAAGTGTATGAAGTATCATCTATTATTATGCTAAACGAGTTTATGTAAAAGAACATGTGCTATCATTGTCCTCTCAGTCCCAAAGTTAGTTCAGGATCAGTTGTCAAGTGTCCTCCGAGGCTTAGAGATCTTCATTCTTATGCATATCTGTAATGTGGGGGCTTCTCACTCTTACTGTGTCTGAGTAATTCCTGAAAGGAAAAGGTGATTTGGAGTGTGCAGTAGCTGTATATGATGGAGGCCATGGAAATACAGAGGGATTAAGCCAAATGCTTGGAGTTTGCCTTGGTGGTTAGTGTGAAGCGAAGTACGCAACTCTGGAAGTGTTTTCAATCCTGGCAACACTCTCTTGACCCTGCATGCCCACACTCTCTCTGGCCATCTTTTTCTTTTCATTGTTTAAGGCCTCGATAGTTTCTTTTTTTGCATGCCAACAGGTGAAAATCTCTAAAAATGGGCAACAGGGCCTTGTGGCTCTGGTGTGGTAGATCCTCCAGCACGGTGTGCAGGAGTGCACAGTGAGCTGCCAGCCTGTTGGCAGTGTGGTGTGCTGCTGGTGTTACTTCCCTGGGACAGAGCCTCGTGTTGATGAAGCTGCCCTGCTTCCAGGACCCAGGCTGGGTATCCTGTGTGGGCTCCACCCTGTGCTACCTGTCCCATTTATGTGTTCAGGGATGGCTCAGTTTTTTCCTACTGCTGCACTCGAGGTGAATGTGCCTGGACATGCTTCCATGCCCACGTCAGTCAGAGGGAAACTTGCTCTCTCAGCATAATTTTAATATTGTAGTTAGTTTAGCTGGGGTATTTCCCAGTAGTATATGGCATATCAGGTGAGGGATCAGACCATCCCTAGGCTGTATCTTCTGCTGGGGCAAATCAGAAAACCTCTGGAGTGGGTTTTACCTTCTGGGAACCTGTTGCGTGCCCACAGATTAACCTTGTTATACTGTAAGCAGAGGAGAGCATAAAAGTCACTAAATTCCAAATATTTAAATAAATTAAGTAGAGAGGGACGTAAAGTATCTGCTGATAATGTGAAAACTGTAGGAAATCCATCTTATTTTTGCATTTGTGTAAACACACAGCGGAGTTCAGTTGAGGTAACCAGGAAGGGCTGGATGTGGACCAACACATTGCCTCTTGCAATGCCACCAAAAGGTATATGTAGGTTTTGTACCCAGCAGCCACTCAAGACTATACTTCAGCTGAGTTGTGTGTGTTCAGTGAGACCTAGACACAACTTAGACCAAAATCTACCACCTGCTATGTTACTGGGAAGCTGCTCAGCATGGCATGGCAGACTTCTAAAATAAAATAAAATGTCACTGACATACAATGAAGTTTTTAGCACTGACATGCCAATTTTGTGATGTGATGTAAACGTTAAATAAATATTTTGGCGTGCAGCAAATTGGATCACATCTTCTCTTAATCTGTTTATTTACTTTGTTCACGCCAGGGTTGCCCTTCTCTCACCCTTGTTTTTGAAGATCTCGGCTGTGTGCCTGGGTTTAAGCCAAATAGACAATTACTTGTTGGAAAGAGATGATTTTTTTGAAAGCTTTCCAAGGTCTGTAAGACAGAAACATCTGCTGGAGTTCAAATCTGTGGCACTAAAGACTCGTGGTGGCTGTTTATTCACAATTGTTTGCACATTCACATCACTGTAGAACTCTAAAATACTCGGCTTCTTTGTGATGGAGATATGTCAGCCGCTCTATTTCTACAGCAGGTCACATTCTTTTGCATCCAATTGGCTTACTCACTGCCTTCAGTAGACATTAAATCTGTTGTAATACTATATTATGCTTCTTACTAAAAGCCTCTTTTTAAAAGACAGCTGTTTTCTGCCAGAAATGCTACAATGTTAAATTAAAAACATTGTACTATTAGCCAGGAACAATGAACAGAACAGGGAGTTAACATGATGTTTCATATGAATTTGCAAATGAGCCCTGTGCTTTGCCTCAGCGATGTTTTGTACTGTTTTTAGGGGACGAAGCATTTTTACTTCCTGTTCAAATTGGCATTTCTGAAAATTAGAGTAGGAAAATTAGTTGCTAGTAGTGGTTACAACCCCCCCCCGCCCCGTGCTTATTAAGGGGTAAAATTCCAAAGAATTGGAGATTGGGATGAGCATCCTGTTGTTCAGAGGTTTAGCTGAAGTTTTTCTACTCTTTGGTTCTCTTGATTGTCTTGCGAGCAGAGCCATTCTGTGTTCTCTGGTTTGTTGAAGCTCTGGATATTGCAAAATCAACTTTAAAGCTGTTTCCAGAACTTCTGCTCTTGTCCTTGACTGCAGCGAAGCAACATAGCAGCAGCCCTGATGATAAGTGATGATGACCTAGACTTGAGGGAGGAGGATGATAAATCAAACTGAGCTTGCGATGTTCTGATGAGCAGATGTGGTGTGTGAGTTCTAGCGAGGGTGAAAGTAAGGAGCAGGGGATGGGTTTTAAACGAAGTTTATTTTGAGGTTTGTGTTTTTCTTGTACTAGCTTTGCTTCAGTACAGGGGCATTCTGGGAAAACACCTTTTATAGCTTGGAGCTGAAGTTGCATCCCCCTGAGCAAGACATACCCACGTATGGTTGCTCAACCTAGATATAACTGCGTGAGGCTGTGGGGTGGCAGTGCCATCCAGCTGCACTGAGGGGCAGAGAGTGTTCCTGGGGGTGTGGGGAGCCCTGTGCCTGGCTCCACTGGGGCTGCTCTGCCTTGGCTGTACCCAGCAGCCCTGGTGAGCTGGCCAGCGTTTCTTGGGAGCCCTGTGACTGCTTGGGCAAACTGCAAACAGGGGAAGAGCAGCAGCAAAAATGTACTTTCCCGAGGGTGACAGTACAATAACAGGGTAGCCTGGGGTGTCTCAGCTGCCTGGGTGGTTACACGTGAAGTCAAATGTCTGTGTGCATGCTGACTGTGTTGGTGTCGGTACAAAGCTTATCTCTCCCTTTTTCTCTCTCTTTCAGATACAGACGAGTGCATGTTCAACAACGGTGGTTGCCAGCATGTTTGTGTCAACACTGTGGGGAGCTACGAGTGTCGCTGTAAGGAAGGGTTCTTCCTGAGTGATAACCAGCACACCTGCATCCACCGCTCGGAAGGTACGGGCTGCCGCCCTCCAGGCACCAGGCAGGAGTTTCTGACAGAAGCTGGCTGCAAAATCTCTAAAGCATCTTCAAAAGTGTTTTTAGCGTGAGGTTTTCAAAGCTGTGAAGTGTCTTGAAGTCCTCACTGCTTTTAAAAGGAACTGTGTGTCAGAATCTTCTAAGTGGCTTTGAAGACTCTACATCCCTTCTGCCTCTTTTAGTCCCACCTGTATGTCTGCAGTGTTGTGCTTGTTCAAGGCTGTACTCCCAGTGGACTTGGTGCTCTGTTGTGCAGCTAAGCTGGGTCCTGACCCAAGGAATGACAGCAAATGGAAGGACATCATGTTCTGACCGTTTTCTTTGGCCTTAGTTACAGGGCTATACCTGCGTTACCTTTTAGATTCCCTGTGCAGTGTTTAGGTTTCAGCTAAGAGATTTACTGTTTGTCAGCCCCAGAGGTATTCAAATCATGTTCTTTGTTTTGAGTGAAACCTTTATGAAGCGACCTTTGAGAGATCAGAGAGGCTTGGATATCTAATCAGACATCAGATTGAACAAAATTATTTTGGATGCCCTTAGGGAATACTTTAAAGTGGTTGCTCAGATCAGGGAGTTGTCCATTGAACTGTATGGTGAAAATCTTAGTAAGAAGTATTTAAAGCTGCAAAACTTTCTTTAATCTATGGCTTATTGTTGGCATGACTGTAAGAGGAATCAGAGCATGAATAAACAAATCTCACTTTAAAAATCCCCATAGTGAAGAGATCAACATTTACAGACATATATGGCCATCCACAAACGAGTGTTCTGAGGTGGCTGTCATCTGACAGGGTGAATTGATCTTTTGTTTGACTTCAAGATGCGTATTCTCAGCTTCTCTGGTCCTGGGCTTGGTCTCCTGGGGGTGAGATGTGATGGTTTCTCAGGCCATTGCAGGGCTGAGCCAGGAGTGGGGACAGGCAGGAAGGCTGCCGTGGTGGGACAGGGCATTTCCCTCCCCGTTGTCTTGCGAGCAGCAGTGTGTGTTTGTGTGCACGCATGATGGATGATGTGTCTAAGGATGAAAATTGGTTGCTTGAACTCCTTGTCTTGTCTGATGCCAAGGGAGGAAAGACTTCCAACCATTTATTCATACTTGCTGCTACTTGAGTACCTTCTACTCTCCTGAACTAACAAAAGCAACATTCCCTGTCATTAATATTTGTTCCCTAAATTGTGCCTCTGGAATTCAACTTCTGTTCCCTTGTTTTTGAAGATGCAATTAATTTCTCTTAACTTTTTTTGCAGAAAAGGCCTTTTTTTTTTTTCCACAATACCAAATTTCTGCTACATTTAGGGTTTTTTCTTTGAAAAGAAAAATGAAGAGCGGAAAAAAAAAAATATTCATTTTCCCCTAAAAGCTACCAAGTAAAATACATTTTTACCAAAAGCCATTGTAAGGAAAAAAAAAAAACCAACAACACATTTTTCTCCTGAAATGCTTTTTTTCTTCTTAGTAAAATACAGAAGTGGTTATTTTGTTGTCTTTGAAAGCAGTTTTTTCAGGTTATCATGCTGTGACTGTTTCCCTCCTGCCTCTCCTCCATTACAGTAAAGCACTCCATGGGATTCCCCACTTTTTTTTTTTTAAACTTTTTTTTTCCCTTGGGTGGGCAGGTCTGATGTAAGCCACATCTCACTGCTTTATCTTTCCCCCCACTTTGTTCTCTGCTTTTCTGCTCATTGCTAGGACTTCTGTTCTCTGCCCTGTGCATGCATTACTCGGTTCTTTTTTGAGACCTCACAGTGTTGATCAAAGCAGCCTTTGGCACCTGCTGCTCAGACCATCTATTCAGTTTTGCTTCTTATCTGGAATATAAAGGAATATTTCTTTCCCTATCTCCCTGCCCAGTTAAGATTGTTCATACATTAATGCCTGAGAGACCTTCCTTGTGTTCTACAATACTGGCCTTTACATACACAGAAAAAGAGTGAACTGGAGTTGAGATAGGAAAAATAGAGAGGCTTGAGGCTGTTGTATTCCTTCTGAGGAGCAGTGTGACAGGAGAGCCTGAGAGTCATCTGCCCTGCCAAGTCTATCTGTAACTCTCCTTGGGACGCCTTGTCACCTACTGTGACACGGGACTCAAAATCAGATAGCTATTAGAGGAGAGTTTGATAATTAAAGTTGATTTTTTTCCTCTGTTGTGACTGTGTTGGTCTGAAGCACAGGGGTGATCTTGGTGGTCCTGCCTAGGCTCTGCTTAAACCGCAGGAACTGAAAGTGTCCTGGGAATTGTGCACAATCCTGTTTTTTTCCTTGACTGTCATCCGAATGAGCCCTTCTTTGTCCATATGTGGGAGAATGAATTTCTCAGCCTTGGGAGGCTGTTAAATTAGCTGGCAGGACATCCATGCATATGTATCTTATTTCTGTGTTTAACTTGCTCCATATTAGAGAATACAGAAATTTGAAGGAAAACAGACTTTTTCACAGATAAATATGTAGTACATCTTGTGGTTGCTATTGCAATGGATGGCAAATCTTGCTGCTCTCCCTTGTGGTATTTCACAGTCATAGCTATCTTGCTTGTTGGGCTGAGTCAATGTGAGTGAACGGGATCTGCAAGATGAAACCCGCCACATTTGAAGTCACTGTGTGGACTGGAAGCTCATACAGGGCACCATCTCAGCTGCTGCTCTTGGAGTCCTTCTCAGTGTGGAGAACAGTGATAACTGGAAAGCTTTTTGGGAAAAGTTGCCTTAACACAAGAGTGTAGAAAGCATGAGAAAAGACTACAGCATTCCTGCAATGTTCTTTTCTGCTGGCTGTGCCAATGCTCCTCAACATTTGGCTTTTAGAGGATGCATCTGAGAATCTCTGGTAACTTTGTACAGTTGCATCCTCTCCCACTGTCCTACTGAGTGCCTGTCTGAGTGTGCCCTAAATGGAGCCTTAATGCTCTTAGCAGACTGGGAATGTTGTCCCCACATCTTCTGTGCAAAAAAGAAGAAAGATTTAAACACAGATCTTAAACATTAGAGATTAATGTAGCATGACCTGAAATACTGTGCTGGCCTTTCCTGCCTGCATCTTGCCAGGGGCAGGAGTGCTCAGATAGTGTGCTGGGTAACTTCAAAATGGTCCAGTCATCAGAAAGGACTCATCTGGCTTGGGATCTGCTCAGCCAGGCAGGCACTGGATTTGCTCTCTTGGCTGAGTGTGGCTATGGACAGTCATCCATCCCAAGACACTTGTGTGTCAGTCGGTCAGGGTTTTGTGCAAGAGAAATTGTGTGTCTGGGAAGTATGTGGTGGGATTTGACCCAAATTTTTGAGGGGTTTGCTTCTGGGTCATAGTCTGCCATTGCAACAGCTCAGGAACAATGTGACCTGGGAGACTTCATGTCCGTGAAGGAGCTTGGAGTCACACAGCATTTATGGTTTTACAAACATCTCTTTAGTACAGCCTTACAGAATGGAGCTGTGAGAAATCTTCCAATACAACCTTATAAAATGGGTCTGGGAGAAATCTTCCACCACCTTTGGAAACAAGCAGCAGCTTCACAGTAAATGCTAGAATGTGTGGATGTAGGTATCCTCCTGTGAAACACTGCCTTTTGGGTCAGCTAGATTTTGGTGGGTTTGGTCAAGTACCATGTTACACAGTGGGTACTTTGTTATTAAAGTGCATCCTGGTTTGGAAAGTTTTAGTTTTCTGTGGAGACCTGATTGACTTCTGCTCATTCAGAATAGAGCAATCCCAAATGGAGCATTTAAACCATTGTTTGTCTGGTGCCAGTGAACTTTACCAAAGTACCTGCTTGAACAGTTTCCCTTTTGGTAGCTCAGTAGAGACAAAAGAATAACTTTGTTAATAGAAACTAAGCTGCTAATTCTCTTAATGCTCTCTAATGCCTCTGAGCTAACAGACCAAATCATATTGCATGCTTAAGACCAGAACTTTCCCCAAAACACTGGCGTTAGTGAGGCTAATTTGTGTCCTCAAAAATTGTCTGCTCCCTGACTGACACAATAATGGATGACAGCTTTCATGTGGGCTCCTTGGGCTGTGTCTGTGTGCTGCAGGATTTGAAGTCTCATTGTCTTGTTGGACTTCTAGAGAGTCCTCACTGTGGGAAAGGAATCAAAAAGCCAGTAGAGCAGAATAATCTGGGCTCTGCAATGTCCATTCTTTTGTTGCTTAAAGCTGTCTTAATAGAGAAAGGATACTGTAGCTGGTGCTTAGATGGTGAGAACAGCAGTGTAGTGCAAAGACCTAATTGAGGTGTAGTGGAATAATGGTGATGAGCTGACCTCTGCTTGACAATGCAGTGGGTTTGTTTCATTTAGTAATAAGGCTGCAAAAAGGGCTGTGTAAGCTTAAAAAAGATATAGGGTATGGAATTGTTCACACCATCCCATTTCAGCTGTGTGGTCACCCTTTTTGTTCTGCTTCTTACTGTGCATTTGCTCAACTCAGCAGAAGTTCACTGAGGTGATGTGGGATAAGCCCTTGCAGCCAAGCAGACTTCTCAAAGGAAATGCTGCCACTGAGAAGAAAGAACATTTTGGTGTAACTAGACTTATTAAAGCCAAATGCGCCAAGGCAGAGGATTTTATGGCAAAGTGTGTTCTCTGTATGCCTGAGGAGGAACTTTCAATTGTCTTCTCTCCCAGTTTTGTAGCACTGTGGAGGATTTAATCAAAAATCTGTGATATACTGTTGAAAGGAAAACTAGTTGTTTAATTTGGTCTAATAATCCCATTTGATAACTCAACCAGCTGCTCTATGTGCACCAATTGTGTCACCATCTTGCCAATGGCAAACGCACTGATTTCGCTGAACCATGGGGCAAGGTGAAGGACGTTTTTACAATACTTTTAGGAACTATTCCTCCCTGTTTAATTGACTTTATCTTTCTGCAAAAGCCAGACAAGACGCTCTGGCAGCCATTGAGTGCTGTGCATGAACAGCTTCTAAGTGTCAGAGATAAAAATGACAGGATGTTTTTAGGAGGTGCAGCAAGAGGAGTACAGTCACTAGTGTCATACTACTTTTTCATTGGGTTAAAGCAGGCACTGGCACTAAATTCTGTCTAGCTGGGAAGGTATGTAGAAATACAGAAAACTGTGATGATCCCCAGTGGGTTTATTTTGAGTGGTATTTAGCAGAATCAGGAAAAAAAAAAAGGCTACAAAATGGTTAACAAAAAAGAGAATTGATGTACAGCATATGTACAGTCTGCATGTCTGCCTGGTCCCTCTTTTGTCACTGCTGAGGTAGGTTATGATTTTGGGAATCTGCTTTGTAGGCCAGTAGTTGAAATTGGGATGACTCTTGTGACTGTCAGCTAAACATTCCTGTGCCTGGTGGCTGCTCTTTGAAGCAGAGAAATGAGAAATTCACTTAAGATTTGGATCTTGCCAGGTATTGGCCACATTGCAACTTTTATAGAAGAAATGAGAAGGTTTTATGGTCACTGGTATAAAGTGAGAGCAGTGGATGAGAATGCAGGGGCTGTACAGACCTACAGATGTTGCATGTTGGCCTTGCAGTGAAAGAACATGGGCACAGAAAAGATCACAGAAGGAGAAGCCTTGGGGCCATTGACTTTGCAGGATGACCTCCTGCCTTCCCTGTCTGCAAGGTGAAGTTTCTTGACCTGACACTGTAAAGTCTTCACAGAAGTAGCACACTGCAGTCTGTGTGTGTATTGAACTGACTTTGTTGCCTGCACAGAGAGATGCTGAGGATGCTCATGTTCTTGCACTTGTCCTGTTTTACAGAAGGGATGAGCTGCATGAATAAAGATCATGGCTGTGCCCACATCTGCAGAGAAACGCCCAAAGGAGGAGTTGCCTGTGAATGCCGACCAGGATTTGAACTGTCCAAGAATCAGAGGAGCTGCATTTGTATGCAACATTCTGCATAGGCTTATGGTTTCCCAAAGGGAACAAATAGTGTTCTGTTTGCAGTGATGTGGGATTTGGTATGTTATAGCTGAAGTGGGACGGCACACCTAAATTGTGTTCATTTGAATTAAACTAGAATCAATGCCTTTTGTGGACACTGTCACACCAGTCTATGAACTGCTACAGTGTCTGTAGGCGGGGAGTTGTGCCATCATTTGTAATGAGGGGAAGTTCAGCTCCACAAGGGAGTGTTTCAGTGTGGCAGAGTTCCTAGGGAAAGGGGAATGTTAGGAAGGTGTATTGGATGTCAAATGGCCACAGAATTTCACACTGTCTTTCAAAGATGCTGGAAGTACTTGTGAGATGTGACGTGTATTTTCTTCCTAGTAACGTGTAATCATGGAAATGGGGGCTGTCAACATACATGTGATGATGCTGATAATGGGCCTATTTGTGGATGTCATCCCAAGTACATCATGCACGTGGATGGGAAAACCTGCCTGGGTCAGTATCTGGTGGAGGGAAGCAGTTTTCAGTTGATGAGCAGCTCCAGGGTGATGTGGTGTTGCTGTGTGTTCATGATTAGGTGCTTCTCATAATAATATGCCTAGAAAATGTCAAGGAATTAAAAATTAAGAGACCTGCTAGCCCTGGGTCAAGGTAGCTTATGCTTCCCTATGTAAGTAGCTACTTAATGCTAGTGGTCCCTCTGAAGCACAAGGCCTAAAGTTTTGGTCACTAACCAAAGAAGACTTCCTTCCCTCTAGGATATTTTAGGTCTGGTTTCTTGTATAGCATGAGCCAGAGTGTAACCAAGGAAAGCATCTGTTAAAACCAGAACTCTGAAATCAATTAACATATAGTTTTTGCAATGCAGTTATCCAGTAAAGAAAGTACTTAAGATTTATAAACTCTTCCAGTCTCTGGAGTTGTCTGTTGATTGAAATCAAATAACTGGCTGGTCTTTTGTATTTGTCCATGATAGATGATGACAGTATGCCCTTAACAGAGCAGTTCATGACAGTTCAATTAGTTCTTTCATCTTGTTGCTGTTTACTACATCTGTAGCACATCTTTTGTTTTGTTAAGAATACTGAAGCAAACATGACTTGTAAGGAAGCCACAGAAGCAAAGTATTCTCTTGATTTTGACTGAAGGATCTTCATGATTTTCATTATTACTTTCTTTTTAAAAATGCTTTATTTCTGCCTATTCAGTTCTGACTCTCTGTGATGATTCAGGTGTGATGCAGCTGTTTGCATGTATGTACATATTGAAAGTCAGATGAGGTTTCTGGTCAGGGCACCTTTACTCATTGGCTTTTTTCATGTTCTTTCCAGAGAGGGAAGAGGCTGCTCTTGAAATTTCTGAGGGGAACACCACAGCAGCTGCTGATGTGGACAAGAGGGTGAAGCGACGCTTGCTTATGGGTAAAAGTGCTGATCCAAAATAATTTTGCTGTTTGTTGAAGCCTTTTGGATCGAAGAATTGGTGTGGTTTTGTTGTTTGGTTTGGGTTTTTTATTGTAACCATCAACTCTGGGCTGATTTCTGCCTTTGATGCTTTATTCTCTCTAAAGGAAATAGTAATATTTAATAATTTATATTTATATTTAATATTTAATAGTAATAATAATTCCATCACATGTAAAAAAAACTACGTATGTTGTTTGTGATGGGCAGTGGGAGTATCAGGGACTTGCCCTTGAAGTAGTGTGTAGTTCCATGTTTCTAATTCACCGTGGCAACGCAGTACAGTCTGTGCTACAGTTTTAGTCTTTTATTAGCCTAGATTGTGGAGAAAGCAGTGTTTTACCTGCTTATCTTCTGCATGGAAGTGAATTGGGCCCAGTGGTGGATTGCACCTGTAAGGACATGTTAGGGTTCAAGGCCATCTTACTATTCCTAGAGGTGTTCCCATCTGGCCCAGAATGCCAGTCTCTAGGGGGCTATCACTGCAGGGAAGGCACTGGCTTGAGAAACAATCACTGTGGTCTCAGGGCAGCTGGGTCAGTGGGTGTCCACCTCTAAAGAGCCCTTTCTTCATACAGTCAGGGTGGTTTCCTGTGCTTAGTGGCATTTACTACACAAGTGGTATGGAGCATGAAGGCTGAGAAAGAAAATCCCAAAAGAGTAGGGCTAGCTCTGAGCTCCTGAATCCATGACATCTAAATAAATAGCCTTGTTTTAAAAAAAATAATGAAAAATTCTGCAGAAAGAAGATGCACTCTGTCTTCCCTGGGGGTTGAACACAGCCTCCCAATACTGAATATGAGATGAGAGACTGTGAGGGAACAAATGGGTAAAGTTATCAAAACTTGAGAATAAGTAGCATATGCTTGATGCTGCAGAAAACTAGGATACAGAGGATTTCAAAAAGCAGACATAAAAGCTGTTCTTTGCAGCTCTCTCAATTGATATGTGCTATATGAAATTGCATTTGTCCAGCCAGTGAAAAGGTTGTTTGACTGCAAAAGGATGGATGCTGAAGAGTGAGTTATTTCTATGTGTTTTAGGGGTGTTCACTAGAAAGGTTTGGTGAGATTTAGACATAGGGGGAAGTTAGAGGAACAAACTGTGGTTGAAATAGCAAAACGGCACTTGGGTTACCAGCCTGAAGAAACCCTCAGTGTGGGTGTAATCCACCATGATTGGGAGCACAGGCAGGATGGGAAGGTGTGTTGGGAGGAATTTAACAAAACTGGTTTAGTAGTGCCAAGTGTAACCAAGTGTCTGAGCATTGGTGGGAAGTGTCAGAGCATCAGCCAGGATTGAGAGACAGACTGACAGTAACAGATTCATCATCAAGGAGCTGGGATTTTTGTTTAAGGACAAGAATACCTAGAGGACAGTGTCTTAGGTTTGGAGAGTCTCTGCAAAAAACCTGGAGATAGCTGAGGCAGGGATTTTGCCAACACATGGATTTAGTAGTTGCTCATGTATACTAGGCCGAGCGTGTTGGAATAGCAGCGTGCTTGGAACTGTGCCTTGTATCACAGGATGTTTCCTGTTGCCATTATAATATCCCTGAGCAAAACTCAGCTTTATCTTGTTGGCCAGAAACGTGTGCAGTAAATAACGGCGGCTGTGATCGTACATGCAAGGATACATCCACCGGGGTTCACTGCAGCTGTCCCGTTGGATTCACGCTCCAGTTTGATGGCAAGACATGCAAAGGTGAGTTCTGTGATCGTGGGCATGTCGTACCAACACCTTGCTGTAAGGTGTTTATCTCCAAACGAAGGTCGTCCGGTGTCCCGAGGAAAGCCAAAGAAAGGAGTGCAGCTGGGACAGAGGTGTGGTTTCCATCACGTCAGGAGTATCATATGCAGGGAATCTCTTCTGCTCTGCTCTCCCCCTCACCACTTCCACCTCTCATGCCAAGGTGGCCTCATTTTTCACAGGTAGAGGTAATGCAGGTCTGTGCTAAAGGAGGGGTCAGTACTGGGGAGGGGTAGGCGTGTAGGTGCTTACAGGTATACACTGCAATAGTCTGATATTTTACCCACAGTCAGATGGGTATTAGAACAGTCTGTAAGTAAATACCAGTGTGTAAACAAGGATGTGTTTTATAAATATATACTGGTCCAAGCAGCTCTAATGAGAGTACTGGCAAGGAGCAAAGGGACAGTTAAAAAATTAGAATACATTTTCCAGTAATTAGATGTTAAGACTGTTCTGCTAAGCAAAAATGATGAAATCCCCATGCCTGAGTCAATTAATAGTAGATAAAGGCCTCATCTAATATTGGCATGAAAAGGACGGGGTAGCTCAGGAAGTCTCTCTCTGAGATTTCTGCAGGGCTTACAAAGAGGAAATGGAGAGAATGTTTAAAATGCTAAAACCTTTTAGAGAGCGTTGGAGTCAAAGTGTTTCCAAACAGAACTCAGGGAAATGGTCTTTTATGGGTACGTATACCCAAGTGTAACAGCAGTATGTTAAATGAGAGCAAATAACACTGTCCTGGGGCTGAATGGGCCACATCATTCTTGAAAGCTGGATCTGATCTTCCTTTTGTGGTAGTTTCATTAGATTTTGTTTCTGGGCTCCTCTAACCAATTGGACTGTTTTCTTGGTCTGGCAGCGGAAGGATGTTGAGTGCGCTATGTTTATTTGTTGAAGTGCTTTTTTTGTTACAGATATTGATGAATGCCAGTCCAATAATGGAGGCTGTGATCATTTCTGTAAAAACACTGTTGGCAGTTTTGATTGCAGCTGCAGAAAAGGATTTAAATTATTAACAGATGAGAAGTCTTGTCAAGGTATGTGCACTGGAGAGACAATAGTAGAACAAAAGTAGGACAAATCAATATGGCTTGGACATCTACTACAATGATGAGGTGATAATGGACTCCAGAATAATTTCCATTCCTCAGTTTCGGATTTTTTTTCTACTGAAACAGCTGTTGAGTTAATACAGTTGGCTTGATACTATTGTAGGAGATATGTTTAATGGCACTGTGAGCTATTATCAGGAAGTGACAGAGACAGCGCCATATTAAAAAGCTTCCTATGAAATTAATACTTCCCCCTGCCTTGAAGATCCTAAAATAATTTACAGGTAAAATTAGACAATGTCTCCCTGTCCCTCTCACTGACTGATTCACCGTTGCAGTGAAATTATTTTTTCTTAACAGAACATTTAGTTGCCACGAGTCCATTATTAAAGGAAAAAGATATAATGTAATCTATGAAATTATAGGGCTGGAATCACTATTCTCTGAACCATCATAGAGCATTCGATTCTAAGGATAACATGGATTTCTCCTGTGAGGCTTACAAAGCATATTTGTTTCACTGTATAGTGGTTTGTACATATAGAGTTAGCCATTCTGTTTAAGATGCTTAAATGCATAAAAACATAAAGATCAAAGTGGTCTGTGGTTGTGGAAAAGCTACAGTATGGAACAGTGTAATGTCACTCAGCCAAATGGTGAATGATGCCATTTTCTAGACAACTAGCTGACATGAATGATGAATTTCAGAAGGTTGAACTGACCATCAGAAAAATAATTTTCACCTGGTTTTTTTTGTGTATTTATATGGAACAAAATTTTAAAGACTTGCTTGTCCCTTTCGTCCCTGTCACTTCTGTAACTTTCCCTGGAAAGGAGCATGCCAAAGCTCAAGAAACAAGACCGAGGAAATGTGTCAGTGAAGTTGATGTGAAAGTTTCTGTATCTTGCAGCATCCTTACATGGCATGCATAATGTATTAGCACAGAAATTTTAGGTACTTTTGATGATATAATAAATGTTCATTCTTGGAGAAAATGGGCTCTTTCAGCAGGCTTGAGTCAGACACTGGATATTCATATAGAGTTAAAAATGTGGCCTTTGCTTTCATTTAGGGAGGAAAAACAAAGGCAACACTTTATTTTGTAAACTTCTTTTCTATGTAGACTTTTCTTAATGAAATAAGAGTTTTGTCAGCAGTTTTCTTCTCCCGTAGAAGAGAAATAATTTGTTTTAAACATAATTTCAAAAATGTAGCAGCAGTTTTTGTGTTTGCCAAGAAAAAGCTTGTTTGGCACACTAAAGCGCTCTTTCAAAAGTTGTCATTTCATTATGTTACATTATTTGCTTTAAAAGAATTTGCTTAGTTTACATAAATCTGCACATCTCTGCGTCCAACTTTGTTAGCTCCTCAGGGCTCCCTTATGTCAGCCTGAAAGACACTGATGCCTCCCTTTAAAACTTGCAGACGTTGACGAATGCTCCTTCGAACGGACATGCGACCACACGTGCATCAATCACCCCGGCACCTTTGAGTGTACTTGCAACAAAGGATTCGCTCTCTATGGCTTCACACATTGTGGAGGTGGGTTTTGGAAAGGCACTACAGGCCGTGCTGACAGGGGGCTGTTGCCACAGGTCTAGTAATTGTCTGTGCGAGACACAAACCGAGGTGTGTGCAGGTACTGCAGGTACCATGGAGCAGATTTTACTCCTTGCCGTGATAACGAGACACAGCAAAAGCAGAAACCAAGTCTCCTTGTTTCTGTATCTGCTCAAATGATTTTACCTTCACACCATGCATCCAGAAAACACCTGTAACTGTTAGGACAAACTGATAGGTTTTGCACTTGGATATGAAAACCATGATTTGGTACAATTTTCACATGCAGAAGTGTCATTGACTTCAATGGAAAGTCAGTGGAATAGGATTTAAAGAGCAGGAAGCTCTGAACAACTTCCAAAATTATGGTTCTGCAGGTTGTCTTTGTGCATATGTCAGATCCTCACGTGATGTTGACTGGAGTTCAGCTGATACAGAACCACTGATTTACACTAGCCAAGGTTAATACTTGTAAATCTTTTATGTCTTTCCAACAAGAACATTTCAAGGAAAGAGAAAGATGTTCACAGAACTTTGACGTGTGTCAAATGTGAATAACATTACAAATGTGCAAACTTTTCAATAACTGGGACACTAAATAGAATTAAATTTGGGTTGTATAAGCTCTTGGCAAGACCTTTCTGACTCCACAAGACCTTACTGACTGGAACAATTCAAAGACCTCTGTATGCTTGGTCTGTTCTACCTTCTGCCTCTAGAAGGTTTGCAAAGGAGAATACAGGGCTACAACATCACTGTGTTGTCTCCTGATGAACAGGGAAACTTGCCTGGAAAAGGAATAACACTGTTCATTTGCTCTACTTACAAAAAGAGGTCTGTTCTCATTAAATTTCACTGTATTGATTGAATTTCTTTTGGCCACCAGTAAGGGAAAGGAACTGTAATTTTACTGTTGGCTGCTAATTGGCCTTTTCTTATCATATTCCTGTGCAAAAGATGTTAATCCTCATGCTGTACTAAGTCCTTCATTGACTGACAATCACAGGCTGTCAAGGCTGGTAGGGATACTGAGTGTACACCTTCTGACTGCTATGGAAGAAGACAATAAATACTGCAGATAACAGGCTGCCATTGCATGTGGCATCCTAACAAAAGGTCAGTGAAAACAAAAGATTTGCGCTGATTTTGTAGTATCTTGGGCAGAAATACTAGTTTAGGGTGTTCCCTTCTTTCTCCATTATTCCTCTGCTGCTCATTCCTGTCCCTGCTGTCTAAATTCTGTTAATAGCCTATTTCCCCCCTGAAATCAGATCGGTTTCACAGTGTTTTCTAACAAATTGTTAGAGGGTATCTAGAGGGGGGAATAAATGGTCAGTGAGAGCAGTGACAAGGACTTGTTATCGCTATTGAAATGATATGTAGAAGCAGGTACCCTCAGCTGCACAAACTTTATGGGACTGGTGAGAGGTTTCTTGGTGGCAGCTTTCTAGGTTTATGCACAATTGCCATAAAGCTACAGCAGACAAGTGAAGCGGCCATCGGGGTGGATCTGAGCAGCAAAGACATAAACTTTGCATTTCCCATTGTTGAAATTCATGAGATTCCTATTGACCCATTTCTCCAGCCAGTCAAGGTCCCCCTGAATAGTGGCACAACCATCTGGTGTATCAGCCACTCCTCCCAGTTTTGTGTCATCTGCAAACTTGCTGAGGGTGAACTCTTGTCCCATCATCCAGGTTTAATCAAGAGGATTAATTGCACTGACCCCTGGGGTACAGCACTAGTGAATGGTATACATTCAGCATGCAAGTTTGCACCAAGGGCAGTATGTTGTGTTCCCAGTGGTTTCTCCTCCTATTGGCATTTATTGGGCAGGGCAAGGCCCCAGAATTGGGTAATTGGCCAAAAGGGACAGTGGTGACACAATGGTGGTGTTTTCCCACTAAGTCAGTGTTCCAAAGCAGTTGTATCTATCAGGGCACCTTGGAGGATCGATCAGTATGAATCCTGTCTGTGTTGTCTGTCTTTATTTCATATTAGAAATATTAACTGGACACAATACAATCCAGGTTTGATTTGACCTCCTTTTCTCAGAGTTCATTTGTTATCATAATGCTGAGGCTGAATATTGTTTAATTATGAGGTTTAAGGACATAGTTAGGATCTCCTCCCCACCAACATTTGTTCTATTTCAAAATTTATCGAAGGATTTCCAGGAAGACAAACTAGTTCAAGGTGGGTGTCCAGGTAGCATTCCTAAAGTCTTTTCCAAACTCTACTAAGCAGTATTTGTGTACATGTTTACCTAGTGGAGTTAGAGTACAGAACTTTGGGAAGAGTAACTTTTTAAAACTCTTTTTACCTTTCCTCTGTAGATATCAATGAATGTAGCATCAATAATGGTGGTTGCCAACAGCTGTGTGTGAACACGCTGGGAGACTATGAATGCCTGTGCCACCCTAACTACAAGTTACACTGGAATAAAAAGGATTGTGTTGGTAAGGTGTCTAGTGAATACTTTTCTGCTCCTGATGTGTGTGATGGCCATATGGTTATAGTCAAAGCTGATGGTCTGTCCAGTTAAGTGGTATGAGTCATTGTTCCTGGTATTCCGCTTTGCTTTTTAGCAAAGCATGACTGTCATGATGTTGAAACTCGTAAAAACAAGCGAAAAAACAACCCCAAAAACAGGAGATACTTTGAGGGATTTTGATGCTTTCTTTCCTGTGCTTTTATCTAGCTTATTCTTCTATTTCCTTTGGTTTCTCTGCATGAGAAGGTTTGCTCATGATAAAGGAAATTGCTTATGTGGTGTGATCTTCCAGTGATTTTATTTTGCTTCGATTTTCTGTCTAAACAGTGTATTAATTGCATGGGTGCTCTCTGCTACAAAAGCAGCTGCTTGTCAACTTATTAGGAGGGTGTAGGTAAATGTTTTAATTCTGTGAGTATTTGTTTTATCCTATTTAGAGACAAAAGGTCCCTTGCCTGATAATATGTCACCCAAGGTACTGCTGCACTGCGTTAAGAGTGGTGGGAGTGATAGATGCTTTTTAAGCTGCTCTCCGGATGTCCAGGTGTTTTCTGGTAAGTCAAAACTAACAAAAGCAAGCATGTGATTCTGTAGAGAGTGTAAGTGGGGCAAATATCCTAACTCTCATGGAAGCCCCAAGAAGCAGACAATCAACAGGGATCTTTCCTCTTTCACTGCAGATAATAAAGGGCTACATCCCTGACGGTGTCCCAGGAAAGTCCCTCTTTCCTTGTCTTTTATAACCACTCTACCCTCAGATTCCCTTCTCATGACAAGTGTCTTTTTGAAGCTTAGGAGGACAGGGCAGAATTCTCCGTGCTCCCTGGGCCATTCCTTAATTGGCCCTGAGAGCCACTGCTGAATGGGGCGAAGGCATTCCAGCCCTGCGTGGGGTCTGAGGTTTTGCCTGCACAGCCTCTCCATCCCACAGGACAAGGCGTGCAGACTCGGCTGATGCTTGTGGGGCAGATGCTGTTTTCCTTCCTGAACCCTTTAAATGGCTTGGGAAGAGGCAACCTCTAATGTAGAGTATTTTAGGAACAACGTTGTTAAAACAGGTGAAGATGGTGATGCAGATCAACAAATTAAAATGTCTTTTATGCTGCAGGAGTCTTCACTCTGTGTACTGTGCCTATGCCTTTACTGTCTGTCTGTCTGGTCTGTCTGTTAGGAGCACAAGATGCCTACACCCTCACCTGTGGCAGGTCATCTCAGCTTAAGAAAAAGCAGCAAAATACAAATGCTTCCAGCTGGCTGGGTAATCATGACTTTTACTGTTGCATGGTTTGACTGATTTATTTTCCTTGATAACTCTGAAATAAAGGTGTTTCTGTTGACTTTCTATGTTCCCTCTCCATTATATTCCCTCTGTTTTTTCTTCCTCGTGATTGTCGTTCACAATTGCAGCAGAAAATTCCCCTTGTGCTGCTTCAATCAATTTCACTCGAAAATAAGGAAAGAGAAAAAGATCAGTAGTGAAATAAACAGCTAGACCAGGAGTCGCATGCCTCTTTTTAGTAATCCAAACTGGACAGTGTTGGCAACATACAGTGTGTTTAGATTGAGCTGTTGGACAGTAAAGTTTAGCTAAATAGCTAATTAGCTAAATAAATTTACAGCTAAATAGATAAGAGGTGCTATTTTATATAAAGTATTTTTGGAACTGCTCTGGAACATATCCTTTGATTTCAACTAACCTTTATTTGGTTTACCCAACAGCAAATCTGGACTTTATATCATTCTTCTTCTCTTTACTTCTTTTAAAATAAAATTTGCCACGCTTTGTTCCAATTCAAGTTATGAACCAGCTTCACAGCAGGAGGGATCTGGCATCTCTTTAGGCTTTCTGTGATGACCACTTTTTCACTTTATATCAGCATATTTTTTGATATCATTATGATGATGTGACATTAGGGTTATCTAAATTTTCTATTCCTTTTTTTAAAATAACATGTCATTGTTTCTTCCTGAAGATGCTTCAGCCATCAAGATAAGCGTAACCTTTAAATTAAACGAAGGAAAATGTAGTTTGAAAAAGACTGAGATGTTTCAAGAAGGTCTGGAACAGATGATACCAGGTATGAATACAAAAATGCAGGTAAGCAGGTTAGAGCCATAGCTCAGGGGTTATCAGGTGCTTTCCAGACATGAAGTACATCATAAGCAAAGCATAGAGGACTACAGGCTTTCTGCTCTTCACTGACCTCATGAATCACACTCCTTCTCTGCCATGATTCTTGCAATACTTACTTCAGATCATAGAACTTCCTTGTGGTGCCCCTACAGTCTTTGTAGGAAGGCCCTTCTCCTTTCTTGTTGTAACACTGGTAATAAATTCTCAGTAAAATGAACCATTCTTTTCGTTCTTTTGATTTCTTCTTTTTCTTTCTCTCTTTATGTTTCTGTCTTTCCTTTCTCACCTGCTCCTTGCTGTCTGATGCCTCATTGAAGAATCTCCTGACCTTTTATTCTGACTCTATTGACAAAGGGTTAGTCCTCTTTTCTCTTGTCTTCCTTTTATACTTCAGCAGCCCCCAATGGACACAGTGAGGTCAGCTCTTCCATCTGTTCCAAATCAGAAAATATAGCTTGTGAATTTATAAAGTCAGCAGAAAATGAGGAGGAGTACATATAAAATAAATGCAACTGGGGAAAGGAATAATTAAACAATGTGATGTATCAGTGTGCCTGGTTGCTTGTCCTTAGCAGAGTAACAGTGAGAAACTACCCTAGATGCTCAGTGAAGAGTTACATACCCCAGAACCAAAGCTTACTCTGTTTTCTTTAACTAAATCATATTTCCTCATTGAAACCTCCAAATGTCTTGTGTACACAGCCACTACTTAATTTAAACACCATTATAAGCCAATGTGTTTTTCACGTGTTTCATATGTGTACAACATTTTTTTCTGGAGCAGCCTGCCTGACGTAGGCGTGTCATGGTTTTAAGATGCTTTGCATAGTGCAAAGGCAATTCCTTCGGACCTGGTAGCAAAGCCCAGGGAATGTGGTCTGAGCAGTGCAGCCAGGCTCCCATCTCAGCGGGGAGTCAAGCCTCAGCCCCGCTGCAGTGCCCCAGTCTCAGCCTGGCAGCACATCCATCGCTGCGCAGGAGTCGTGATTCCATGTGCGCGTGCACCGGTTGAGAAACTGGTGGAACTGTTTGTGTACTGGCATGTGGAGGTGATCCTTTGTCCTCTAACTCTTCATGATCACGTATGTGCTGAGCACTGGTGAATGCTCAATAACACAGCTAGCCAAGCCTTTGCTTCCTTTAATTTTGTTCACACAGAGAGACATAATTCAGTCATGGAGAGCTTCCACTATGTAAACCTAACATGCAGCTCTGGCAAGAAAGTCCACGGACCCCTCAGTAGACTGACAGCAACTAAGGAAATTTTTATCACTGCGGACTTTGAGCTTGAAACAAGCCGAAAGGAGGTGACAGGTTGGTTGGAAAATAATCCAAGGTGCGGTTTGAAGCTTCTTGCCGTTTGCTCCTTAATTTCTGTATTTTTCGCTTCTATCTGTATGCAAAATGATAACAAAAAGTATCTCCTGTTTTGAAAATTAATGGTTCAGAAAGACTGAGGGATGGGGATAGTTTCGAAGGTTAAAGAGCTGCCTGTAGATTGAAGCCTTGCAGTCTGATTAATTTTCTTCTAGCCTGGTGGTGTTGTCCTTAAGGTTTTCAGTCTTGTTCACAGAAGTGATTTCCCAGTGATTTGTGTTGGTTGGTGTTTTGGATTGGGTGGGTTTTTTGGGCATGGTCACTCATAGCAGCTTTCACCCCTGATGCTTTTCAGACACGTGTGATGTGCGCTGTGCTCGGAAGAAGACTGAAAAGAGGTTCCGTAAAACCATCCGAACCTTACGGAAAACAGTCAGCAGGGACCAATTCCGCATCCGCGTCTCTGGCACGGACCACGAAGTGGCCAGGAAGTCTCTCAAGCCATCAGAGTCACAACAGTCTTGTGGTGTAGGACAGATGCATCTGGGTAACAGATGTGGTAAGTTACGTGTGGATTAAGAACAAGCCATCACGTGAGTTTTACTGTTTTGCTGAGGTCTGGTGAGCTCAGAGGGCTCATGGGATACCTGTCCAGGAGGGAAAAGGGCTGTGTGTGTGAAGTGGGGGTTGCTGTTAGTGCTACTGAGATGTGTCTGTCTCTATATTTATTGTTGGCAACTGCTGTGTTACAGAGGAGAATAAGGGCTCAGTGCATTGCACCTTGCTGTAGCTGAAAGCTCCAAGGTAGAAATCGTGGGAATAACATCAGGTACCAATGACCTTGACGTCACCAGTGTTATTTTTAAGACTAAATTTAATATTCAGTGTAACACTGTGTTTCTGAACTTGTGCACATTTCATCTCCCTTGTCCCAAAGAACAGGCTGTGCAGAATTTGATACAGTCACATTCTCTTTGCTCATTAAGCTCTGAGTCCCAGAGAATCTTCATGATGGAGTTATAAATTCATGGAAAATAGGGGTTTTATAGGCCAGTACTGAGAAAAGTCTTAATTATCACGGCACTGGAGGGCATCACCATAATGCAGTCCGTAATAAATGCTTCCAAAGCACAAAAGTTAAGGAGAGGGGTCAAATGTTACATCTTAACAGGGGCCTAACAACCCTGACAGCTAATTCAGGCTGCCTGGGGTAGGCAGCATGTAGGTGGATTGTGAATCAGCAAGCCTTTAAAATGCTTGTCAGATTGAATTAGTGCGTCTTCCAGCAGCAGCACATTTGGCCTAAGAATAGATTTTCCAATCCAGTTTTGCTAACTCTAGAAAAACTCGTATTCACAGAACAGAAAAATTTTTTAAAACATCTGTGCAAGCAAGCAGGGAATTACTCAGGAATTCTGTCAGAAAAAGCTGTAAATTTGTTTTTGGTTTTTTTGTTTTTCTTGTGACATTCCAAAGTTTTTCAGACTTACTGCAAAGTTCATCAAGATGAGTTTCCATGGGTGTTTTCAAGCTATTGTGTTGGATGCTGGAGGAGGACTTTGAAAATAAATCTCAGTCCATTGTACAGAGCACAGTGTGACTGGAGATGTTTGTGGTTTCACCTGGAAAAAAAAAGCAATGTGTAAGCTAAAAATGCTGCAGGTAGAGAAGGCAATGTGAGTTACAACTAGAAACTGGACCACCAAAGAAACACACTATTTTTAGGCAGCTGCAGGTACAAATGAGAAGCATACATGGCATTTCTGTGCTAGTTTAGAGGGAAGGGAAGCTTCTGGGGAATGCCTGCCTGGAAAACTAGTGTGGTGAGCAAAAACAGCCTGGTCATGGTTAAAGCAGAATCACTGAGCATATGAAGACAAATGTTTTAAAGAACAACTTGCAAAAGTCAGGCTTCTTGTGTTGCTGAATTGGTACCACAGTTTTCTCTGGACATCTTCTTCACAGGTGCTGCTGTGAGCAGTGAAACGAGTCTAAGGTCGCCTGTGGATCTCATGCTTTATGGTTTGATTTGCTCAAGCCTAACAAGGTGCAATCACTAAATGCATCTTTCTTTCCTTAGCTGAAATATTCAGACCATATCCTTTGTGTAGATTTGCTGTGATCAAACAGGAGATGAAATTTGCACCGCAGCCTTTCACTTGCATGGGCAATAAGAAGGTCTTTCTCCTTCCACGTGCACGTTACCCACTTATTTACATTAAATGCACAGAAAATTAGTCTCTTTGAAACCTCTGTGCATCACTTGTCAGATTGCTGGAAGCTGGGCAGACAGTGCTCTGGTTGCAGAGAGGGCATAAAAGTGTCCTCAGAGGCGGTGTTGTTACCTACGCCTCATTTCCTCAGAAGAAACTGATTGTCCCGGGGTGTATGGTCAAGGCAGGACTGGGGGCTGCTGCTGCTGCTTGGGCTGCCAGTCAGAAGGAGCAGAGAAATAGGCTGGGGAGAAGAGAATGGAGTGGGAGCAGTGTGAAGGAGGGGAAGAAGCTGCTCAGGGGTGTGTGTGGGAGAGTCAGGGTGGGTTTTTTTGTGTCGATCTGATTGTTTTGCAGAGCTGCTTGAGAACTTCTGGACAGGACTGAGGCCCTGCTTACCAAGATATGCTAATGGTTCTGGGGAGAAAGGGACTCCACAGCAAGACATACTGGGTCAGCAGATGGACTGAGTGCAGGTGGTGGATGTGGTCTCTGGACACTCAGAGGACTTTGGCAAAGGGATTTTGCTCGGTCTGGCCAGAGGAGCAGGAAACAGTGAGGGAACAAAGCAGTCACAGGGACTTAAAAGTCTTCTGTGAAACCGTTAATGAGTGAAATGCAGGTTTTAGTTCCTTGTTTTCAAATACTTGGAGTGTGGCTAGGTTAGATAAGCTTTATTTATTCAGACAGTCTTGCACTGGTCCCTTTTCTGTGGTAAACTTACCCTGGCACAGCACTGTCTGAAACGTTATTTATATTTGAGCAGTGTAAGAGGGAAAGTCCAGCTCCTGCTCTGACAGCTTTTTTTTTTTGTAGGATAACTGGCCTGCAGTTGCAGCAGCAAACTAAACTTCATTTGGTTTCACACTTGTGGTGAGGTAGTGCTAATCCTGATTTTTCTGTCTTAACTCCTCCTGTGTGCAATGGGGCACAGCACAGAAGGAAAGCTCTAGAAAGGCACCAGGAACAGATTAGATGTGATTTCCAAGGTATTTTATAATTCTTAGTGTGCTGGATGGTTGCATGTGTGTGTCTGCTGTTCTTCCAACAGTTACTGATGGTTAAAGGGACTTCACTGCTGATTCCAGGGCATAGTGTATTTAATTTCAAGGTTGCTGTTTAATGTACAGTTTTGTTGGGGATTTCCTAGTGCTTTAGAGGTTCAAGTGTTGCATTTGTCTGCCTTGTTATGTGCAAGCTCTGTATCGATGAGTAAGTGTATTCAGCATTAATTAATTAATGTTGGTTAATTCCATAAAGTCCTGTGAATGGCTTCCAAGGAGCAACCAATGACAGGTTTCTGATAATGGAGATCACATGAAATGCATATAGAAAAATGTAACTTGCGTCTTCCTTCCCAGAGAACTATACTTTCTCAGCAGAAGTACTTTCCACACTGAAGTAAATGTTAAGGTAAAAATAAAGTATATTTGAATGTCAGTGCTACAGGACTGCACGTGAACCATCTGAGGACACTGGAAATGCTACATGCTTCCTTGAGATGAGGTTTGTCCTGGGGAGAATGCAGTTTCACTCACTAGCCTGGCTGCAAGTGCCCATTCTCCAGTATGAGCTAGACTTTAGACAGATTTAACTGCCAAAGGACCAACTGTTTAGATACTAACAATTCCTTATCAGAAACTGACTTACCAAAAACCTCCGTGTTGAAAGGTACTATGTTCGTGTCTGTTGGGACCCTTTTGCCCTCAGGGACTTTCCACTAAGGAAGGAACAACAAACAATTTAGCTGCTTTTCTGTTTGTTAAAACTCTCACCCCATGGAGTTGAAAGTACGCCTTGCTGGTTCCATTTGATGGGGTTTTTTTTTTTGTGTTGGACACACCAGTGCTTTGAGAGATGGAAGGAGGCAGTGAGAATTACCATTTCCTGAAATTGCTGCATAAAAGGACTTGTGAACATGTCCTTCCTCCACAGTGGCTGCAAGTGGATTCTTCCAAAGAACTGTCCCTTGAGAGAACAGCGAGCACGAGCAGTGCTGGCACAGGCACTGCTCTGATGTAAATGATGAGCAGCTTCCTCTTGCAGTGCTTTTCGTTGCTCAGCATTCCGCAGTTTTGCTCCCTTAGTTGAAAGGATGCAAATAAAATACTGACTTCTCATCCAAAATGATGAACCACATTTCAAAGTTTCCATGTGGTATGATACTGGCATTATAAAAGCATGTGAGAGAGATTTAAATAGAAAAGCAAAGTGCTGCCTGCCTTTGCAGTTGTTATAATTAATAGTTGCGTTACGTGACAGAGAGCTGTGTTGCTTTTATATTTTTTTGCGTTTTCAAAAAATTGCAACAAGAAGAAACAAACTATCAGATGGGGAGAAAGGGTGCTATTTTTCTGCTAACCTGCTTGCTCTGACAATCATAGATTTAAGACACAAATCCTTAGAAGGAGTAGCCATCTCATGTGACCTAAATGCGTGAACTGCTAAAACACAATAACTTAAAGGATGCCGCTTCAGAATCAATTTGCATCACTTGTTGGTGATTTTCCTTATAAAGTCAAGGCATCATTCTTAAGAAAATGGTGAATTGGTGTATCATGACCTCCTTTATGAGGTTCACCTTCTCAGCCCCTGAGATACTACAGCAATAGTCTATAGGAGCAAATGCTCAAAGGCTAATGTGTTGAAAAGAGGGGAAGAGCCTTTAAATGTCTTTGTAACTGTTAATCCTGGTTCCCGTGGGCCCCTCTCTTCCCCCCCTCCTTTTCTTCTCATTTTTGCATCAGAAAAGCTTTCACTTTTCTCC